>JAJJMB010012187.1:491265-544427 GCA_023531105.1 Papaver atlanticum
AGCAGCTCAAAATAATCGATGCTCATGAAGCATCATTGTATAAAGCTGGTTTAGATTAGTCGCGGAGCTTAATGTCTTAAAAGGAGCATGACCGGCCATCTTCAGGAAGCTTCCAGGAGCTATTCATGTACATCAAAGGTGAGCCGATCGGTCTTTATATATAGGAGGGTGGTGGCTGGTAGCCATTTTGACATCCTATTGGTCGTCCTAAATTAGATCTAGACCGGTTAAATTGGCTATCCAAATTGGTTGGATGGGATCATTTGCGGCAGTAATGTGCTGCCGTTGAATTACTTAAGACTCTTATGAGTAGCACGTCCAACTAACTTTGGGCAACCACCAGGAGCCATATAGATAGGCTGAGGATTGGCAGATCAGTTCTTGTGGAAGAGGGGCTTCCAGCGATCATGGTGGAATCTCATTGGTTCCCCGAAATCAGATCTAGGCCGGTCGATTCGGCAAGCGAAGTTTGATGGCCGAGATTGCTTTGCAGCAGTTATGCGCTGCCGTTGGTCAATTTTGAGGATTTTAAAGCCGCATGGCCAACCTACTTTGAGCTAACGGTTTTAGGTGTTAGCTGTAGGCTGAGATCAATTTCATTTTCTAGGGTTAAAGGCGAGCTGCTGGTGAGCATACTAGCACTTCATTGGTCGCCCAAAAAGAAATCTAAGACATCCAACTAGGCTTGCTAAGTTGGACGGCCACGATGAATTTTAGACTGTGATGGCCAGTCTTAACTCGTTGAACCCTTTTTTCAACAGCGCAACTAGCCTACTTTTGGCCAGCTATTAGGGTTGTTGCTAGCGGGTTAGGAGAATTCCGATTGGTTGGAATAGTAGTGGGCCCGTCAGTGAACACCATGAAGCTTGTTTGGTCACCCTTGAAGGAGGCCAATCTTGTTAAATTGGCCGGCCAAATCGTGCGGCCGTGATTGTTTTAAGACTGACAAGGGCAGCCTATATTCGATTCCTTAAGGAATTTGGTGTGTCGACCAGCCAACTACCAACCTTAATTAAAAGTGTAGGCTGCGCATTTAGAGCGATTTTATTGGTCGATGGGAAAGTGGGTCCGGCAGGCAGCAATATGGGAATGGCCGGCCGATGGTACAGCGGCGCCAGCTAGGGCGAACCGGCCGGCGAAGTTGCACGACCGCGTCCCTTTTGCTGCTGCCTTTCCTGCCGCAATTCCTCTTTATTTCTTGTTTTTCGACTTTTTGTAGGATTTTTCTCCTACTAGTCCATGGTGGATCAATCTCTTAGCTTACGTCGGTTTGGTCTCGACCAATAGGGTTCGAGATATATCGCAGGACGCAAAAACCTAATTTTTGTAAATTGGTAAAATTAGGTTAAAAATTGAATTTTGCGAGATGTCACAAAATTAATCAAATTTGATGATTTTTGTGCGTTGGTACAAAATCACTAATTTTATTCTCAAAGAGCAGCGCAACGTGCTTCCGAATAAGTACTTTCATGCAGATCTTAATCCTGACACTTCCGATGATTCATGCTACTCAGCTGCGAGCGAACATTAATCGTCATGTTATGTCAATATTAAGAGTTCAGCTGGGCAACATAGCGTAGGAAAAATACTCAGCAAACCATACATTAGTGAATAATGCAGAAAAGGGATTAAATACTAATTAGGCTCTATACTAGTGAACAATTCATCTAGGAGCTTGAGTTTCAATAAAATATGAAGAGCGGCATAGGCACTCGTCAGATTTTAATATATTCATCAGACTCCTTACGGAATATAGACATATCAAGGTCTACTATTTCTGACACCGGGTCAGCTAGACAGACTTTTACAGTTTTCTCCCTAAACTAAAAACCACCATCAACACACACTTAAGCTAGTTACAGTACTTGTGACCTATAAAATATGTGATTTGAAATATAAGCATTACAGATCTCTATGTTACAAATTAGCTAATATGGTGTAGTATGGTTTATGGGGGTAGGGAGCCGTGTGCTCCAAAATTGTAATTCTTGTTGTTAGAGAATAGCTCGGTTGAACCCATCAAGTGTTGGTATGTCAAGTTTGGTTATCATATTTTAGTGAATAAAAACTCAATTAAAGAGTCGCTTGATTATATACTAGAGACAACTTTTTTGTATAGGTTAGGCTAGAAAGATTAGGATTATGAGACATACAAGTATTACTCGAAGACATGAAGAATGTGAAGAAGTAACAGGCTACATCGACGACATCATCCTTCCTCTTGAGGTTAGTAATATTGTGACTTGAACTGTTTCATTCCTAACGTATATTTCAAGTCGTGCTATATTGAAAACATAACTGCGAAGCTGTGAATGATTATACTCTAGTAGACATAGTGTTAAGGAATTAGAATACGAAGTATAACACTTATCTTTTGAACTTCGTATATAAGACATCGACATAATCGTATGAATGCTATTGTGATTATGTGTATGGGTAAAGGTGAAGATTTTATCCTAGGAAACAATGTTTACATTTGTTTAAAGGAAGTACATTCATGAACTTGTTTTATGAATCGAAAGGGAAATCGCTAGGATTATTGGAATTGTTATTCATTGAATATCTTTGGATTACCAATATGTGTAAGTTAGTAGAACCTATCATAACTTGTTATGTATCTTGGTAAAACTAGTCGCAATGCATGACTTATGTATTGGTATGATTTTTATTAGTGTAACCGATCCTAAGTAATCACCTTAGATGGTATGATCGATATTTGTAATTGGTGTAACCGATCCTGGTAATTGGTATGACCGATCACAAAAGAGTTGTAATCGATCCTTGTAATTGGCGTAACCAATCCTGGTAATTGGTGTAACCGATCCTAATGACTAGTGTAACCGATCAAAAGTAATACCATGAGAATATGGTAACCGGTCCTGGTAATTGACGTAACCGATCCTGGTAACTGATGTAACCGGTCCCAGTAACCATATTAATGTAGAACCGATCCTTGTGTTTGGTAAAACCATAAACCCATGATTAGTGTTTGATATTTGATCAATCACATAGTTCTTGGAAGTCAGATGAACCAATTCTAAACTTTTTTGGAAGTGTGGTATAATCGGTTCCAAGATTGTAAATATAAAATAGGATTTACAAAGAAATAAGATGTTGACGTACTTTGAACATGCTCAGGAACTCTTATCTTTTATTGTTCAAAGATATTCCTTAATAACTAAAGGAGATCCCGGACCGAAATAAGTTGAGAATATTTTAATTAAGGTTGTTAATTTTATATGCTTTTAATTACCAGCAATTAAAATACATATCTCTGGAAAATAAAAATTGCTAATGTGCATTTAATAATTGGAGATTTTCTTATGAGATTTCGGTTGAATTTTGACAGAGCATTTCCAGGAATTATGAAAACCGATTTTGGAAATATATTGCATATCTTAAGAATATTTCGGTTTTGGAAATTCCTTGGTGTCCAAACTTCCTTGGTGTATAAATACCCAAGTTTGCATTTCGAGCAAACTATCCTAAGAGCCAACAAAACTACCTTGTTGTGTTGTTACTGGTGGAGCCGTCTATTCGTAGAGGAAAGTACCCTAATTAGGCGAAATCTCTTACGACCTCTCGTTTAAAGACTTCTGTGGGATCAAGAAGCTCTACGAGTACCGTTGGTGGGAAACTAGATAATTGCAGTATTATTAGTTTTCGATTTGATTTAATTGGCTAAAGGTTGTTGAACTTTGATTGCACCTAGTTTGTTTATTCTTGAGAATCTTCTCTTCTGATATAAGATTCACTCAAACTAGATCGAAGTATCGACGTGATCTTTAGAACTGTTTGTTGATTTAAAGACGTCTTGTGATAATCCATTGTTAACAGACTCCGTTCTATGCGTGATTGGTCACAAGAGATTCAAGTTGTTGTGTGCAGGTGTTTATTGAAGATTATAGAAGATTTGAAGACAAATAAGATTTCTTATTGGTTTCATAATCTTTGGTGTGCATAAAACTTGATCGGCTGGGATCCAACTATAATCGGTTTATCCTTGATAGATTTGATTGATTAGATGCGTAGATCGGCATCAGTATATAGCGTCTTGGTAGATCTATATTTGATTGCAAAATTTAAACTCTGCTACTTTGGTAGTTGTTGGATAGATAGATCTAAACCCGACAAAGGAGTTTATTGTATTAAACAGAAGAGCTTTTGTCTAACTCATATCACTGAGATTGAATAGAGTTGTTACCGAACATATTTGTTGTTCCTTTACTGTTTGGAATACGATCCAAAGGAATTGTTCCAGTGCGTGCACTCATTGAATGTTGGAAGCGCAGGGATAATGAAGAAACTAGGTGAACTATAGGTTTAGTTGCTTGGTCTCAACTATACGAAGTTGGTTTGATTTTGTATAGCGGCTTAATTCTTAGAGTATTCAATTCTGGACTAGGTCCCAGGGTTTTTCTGCATTTGCGGTTTCCTCATTAACAAAATCTTGCTGTGTCATTTACTTTTGTTTTTCGTAATTATAATTTTTTTTTCTATAATTTAAAGTAAATTACACAAACGTTAACTCTGTATTACTTGATAGTGATCCTATAGAGTTTGGTTAAGTCCGAACCTATTATCAAGTAATCACACTTTGATTGTTGTATTATCTCGACCTCGTATCCATAGACGATCACACAAAGTGTGAATACCGATTAGTTGTATTATCTCGACTCAGTCCATAGACAATCACTTTCGGTAAGAGGACTTATAGGTGGAAAAGTTTAAGATTGTGGTTTATTTGGGTACCCTCGTCTTTTTAATTGGTATCAGAGCAGGAAAACACGAAAAGATCTAACAATCTGTGTTTGGTGCGATCCATCCTATAAATCATGGGTCAAGGTAAGCCTAAGCGACTGCGAAGAAAGTTTAAAGACTCAGTTAATGTATCACAAGATTTGTGCTCAAGAGAAGACAGTTCTTCAAACTCTTGTTACTCAAGTGAAGATACCTCTAACGAGATATTTTTGAGTTCAATACTTGAAATTCCTGATGAAAGATCGAGTGTAAAAACATCTGACTGAAAGAATTAAGCACACAATTCTTTTTTTGCTCTAGTGAACTTCTTTCTGCACTTGAAAGAGAAAGAGATCTAACTTTAAAGGTTGAGAATCTCAATGTAGAACATAACTTGCTAAAAGGAGATATCTCTCAACAAGTTTTAAGCTTCGAAGAAAAGATAAGCACTGAGCATCTTAATACAGAAATCTATGAGAAGAACTTGGATAAATCTCTAAAAAGGGTTTGCCTTTTAGGAAAGGAACTTGATAATTCTAAAGCAGAATTAAACTCTCAACAGTTATGCTTTAAAGAAAAAGAAAATACTATTCTTTCTCACATAAAGCATTTAGAGGAAACTCTGAATTCTGCTCTTGATAAAAATGAATCATTAAAAGAATGGGAAGGTGTACAACGAATTTGTTGGAGAATACTGCATTCAGGAAGTTGAAAGTGTTCTGGACAGCTCCAATAAGAAAAGGTTCGATCTTTGTTCTGAACTCTGCTCGTATCAGATCATGCCCTTCTTAACCGAAGTCAGGGAAACCAATCTTTGTTAAGGAGTTTTAGTACTGATTGCTAGAAAAGAACTCCTAAAAGAATTATCCTCAATTGCTCACAAGGAAATTATTTTCCATGTTGTTTGCTGGGAATCCTATAGAGAGTTTCATGATCTTCAGATGATTAAATTTTGCGCGGACAATCTAGAAATTTTTGAAGAAAATCTTGATGAATTCATGGAAACCGAGGATAACAAAGATGAGTGAAATTGAAGTCCTTGACTCAACAAAATAGACATCAGTTTTTGATTTATTTCGATTTTTGTGAAAGGTCTATTTCTGAATAAAACTATCTATTATTTATGAATAAATATTTTTTTTTTTTTTTTTTTTTTTGTGATAGTTTTTCGATTACATAGCATGTGCTTAAATGCTTTATATTATTGCTATGTGTTTATGAGATGTTTGATTTCGGTTTTCTTAACCTTAATATTCGATCTCATATGATGTGTGAACCCTTATGGTTTGTGTGCCTTTTTGATTTAGCGGGATTAAGTTCTATCTCATGTTGGTAGGCTATATCAAAGAATCATAAGGTGTTCCGATTGAAACTCATATGTGAAAAAGTCACAATATGTTGAATCGATTTGTGTTTAACATAAAGCATATGTGTTTCGGGTTTTCAACTTTTGCTATTGGCACGCATTAGTTAAAACTGATTCAACCTTTTTCTGGTAAAGGTTGCTTTTGTTATTGTTCTTTTGTTCTTGTGAGAGGATGACAACATAATGGGGGAGAGTTTTAACTTGAAATTTCGCTTAATGATATATCTTTCTGGGGAGAAGAGGATGCGGAATTTGAGGTAACGAATTTGTTAGTTAATCGTTTTCCTGTTTAAGAAAAGCTTGAGTTTATTGCATATATTTTTCTTTTGCTTAACAAAATTCGGTACAATTGATGTGTATTCCATTATGTATGTATGGATGTATGTGTGTGTGATTCAATTGTTTCCGGTTAAGAAAAACTGGTTTGATATCTTTCTTTATTGTTTGGTATCAATTGTTTTAGACTTAACGGAATTTCGGTGCAATTGTGGTGCTTTAATGTCTATGTTTGTTTCAATTGCTTCCGGTTAAGAGAAATAATTGTGCAAGTCAATTTATTTGGTTTGTATGTATTGTTTATGGCTTAACAAAATACGGGATCATTTGTTTAGTCCAATTCGATTCCGGATAAGAGAAACTAAGTTAATTCTGATCTTAGTTAGACTTATCAAAAGTAAAGGATTCGGTTATTCAAGTCTAATCAAATGTCTTGACAAGAAATATTAGTTAACTAACATAGTATTTGTCTTGTCTAAAGTGAAAAGTCTAAGTTATTATCTGAATAATTAGAGCCAGATGAGAAAAATAAAGTTAATTCTTATCTTTATTTTGGTCTTATCGAAATAAGCGATTGTATTTGTGCAATCGATTTAGGAAGGGAACTAAGTTTCTTAGTCAATTTGTTAGACTATTAGGGAAAATCGCTTCGGGTAATTGTTTCCTTGATAACATATTAAAAACAAATTACTTGTAGTTTCGGTTTTCATATTGGTTATCTAAAATGGTATGTGAAACCTTCGTGCTTAACTCTTATAGGTTGTACAATTCTTTTAGATTTGTAAGATCCTTTCGGTTTCTGTTATTTGCTCGGACCTTAGTCATTTTGTGACAAAAACAGGGAGAAATATATGGAGTAAACAAGTGATTTGTAATCACTAAGGAAAGGATAATTGTGCTTAAACGTTATATCTAACGAAAGAGTAAAGCATTGACTAAAGGGGAGAAACATATCATATGATGATTCTAGTTATTTGGACTAAAAATGGGAAATAACAAAGATGTGCGGATTGAAAATCTACTTATCTTACCTTCTAGGGGGAGTATTAGCTTTGTTATTTAAATGTCAACAGCGGCATTTATGGATTGAATATATGCAGGTTATTGTGCTGTTGAAACTTGGAATCAAGCGTATGTATAATGAATTTATTTAATTTGTTTATCCATATGTATTAAGAGTTTTGTCACTACAATTGACAACGGGGAGATTGTTAGAGCATAGCTCGGTTGAACCCACCAAGCGTTGGTATGTCAAGTTTGGTTGTCATATTTTAGTAAATCAAAACTCAATTAAAGAGTCGCTTGATTATATACTAGAGACAACTTCGTATAGGTTAGGCTAGAAAGATTAGGATTATGAGACATACAAGTATTACTCGAAGACTTGAAGAATGTGAAGAAGTAACAAGCTACATCGACGACATCATCATTCCTCTTTAGGTTAGTAATATTGTGACTTGAATGGTTTCATTCCTAACGTATCTTTCAAGTCGTGCTATATTGAAAACATAACTTCAAAGCTGTGAATGATTATACTCTATTAGACATAGTATTAAGGAATTAGAATACGAAGTATAACGCTTATCTTTTGAACTTCGTATATAAGACATCGACATAATCGTATGAATGCTATTGTGATTATGTGTATGGGTAAAGGTGAAGATTTCATCCTAGGAAACAATGTTTACATTTGTATACAGGAAGTACATTCATTAACTTGTTTTATGAATCGAAAGGGAAATCGCTAGCCTTATTGGTATTGTTATTCATTGCATATCTTTGGATTACCAATATGTGTGAGTTAGTAGAACCGATCATAACTTGTTATGTATCATTGTAAAACTAGTCACAATGCCTGACTTATATATTGGTATGACTTTTATTAGTGTAACTGATCCTAAGTTATTACCTTAGATGGTATGATCGATATTTGTAATTGGTGTAACCGATCCTAGTAATTGGTATGACCGATCACAAAAGAGTGGTAATCGATCCTTGTAATTGGCGTAACCGGTCCTGGTAATTGGTGTAACCGATCCTAGTGACTAGTGTAACCGATCACAAGTAAAACATTGAGAATATGGTAAACGGTCCTGGTAATTGACGTAACCGATCCTAGTAACTGATGTAACCGGTCCCAGTAACCATATTAAGGTAGAACCGACCCTTGTGTTTGGTAAAACCGTAAACCCATGATTAATGTTTGATATTTGATCAATCACATAGTTCTTGGAATTCATATGAACCAATTCTAAACTTGTTTTGAAGTGTGGTATAATCGGTTCCAAGATTGTAAATATGAAAGAGGATTTACAATGAAATAAGATGTCGACATACTTTGAACATGCTCAGTAACTCTTATCTTTTATTGTTCAAAGATATTCCTTAATAACTCAAGGAGATCCCGGACGGAAATAAGTTGAGAATCTTTTAATTAAGGTTGTTAATTTTATATGCTTTTAATTACCAGCAGTTAAAATGCATATCTCTGGAAAATAAAAATTGGTAATGTGCATTTACTAATTGGAGATTTTCTAGTGACATTTCGGTTAAATTTGGACAGATCATTTCCAGGAATTATGAAAACTGATTTTGGAAATATATTGCATATCTTAAGAATATTTCGGTTTTGGAAATTCCTTGGTGTCCAAACTTCCTTGGTCAATAAATATCCAAGTTTGCATTTTGAGCAAACAATCCTAAAAGCCAGCAAAACTACCTTGTTGTGTCGTTACTGGTGGAGCCGTCTATTCGGAGAGGATAGTACCCTAATTAGGCGAAATCTCTTACAACCGCTCGTTTAAAGACTTCTGTGGGATCAAGAAGCTCACCGAGTACCGTTGGTGGGAAACTAGATAATTACAGTATTATTAGTTTTTTATTTGATTTGATTGATTAACGGTTGTTGAACTTTGATTGCACCTAGTCTTGGGAATCTTCTCTTCTGATATAAGATTCACTCAAACTCGATCGAAGTATCGACGGGATCTTTAGAACTGTTTCATCTAAATACATCTTGTGATAATCCATTATTTACAGACTCCGTTCTGTGCGTGATTGATCACAAGAGATTCAAGTTGTGGTGTGCAGGTGTTTATTGAAGATTAAAGAAGATTTCTTATTGGTTTCATAATCTTTGGTGTGCACAAAACTTGATCGGCTGGGATCCAACTATAATCAGTTTATTCTTAATAGATTTGATTGATTATTTGCGTAGATCGGCATCACTATATGGCGTCTTAGTAGATTCTATATTTGATTGCAAAATCTAAACTATGCTACTTTGGTAGTTGTTGGATAGATAGATCTAAACCCGACAAAGGAGTTTATTTGATTAAACAGAAGAGCCTTTGTCTAACTCATATCACTGAGGTTGATTAGAGTTGTTACCGAACAGATTTGTTGTTCCTTTACTGTTTGGAATACGATCCAAAGGAATTGTTCCAGTGCGTGCACTCATTGAATGTTGGAAGCGTAGGGATACTGAAGAAACTAGGTGAACTATAGGTTTAGTTGCTTGGTCTCAACTATATGAAGTTGGTTTGATTTTGTATAGCGGCTTAATTCTTAGAGTATTCAATTCTGGACTAGGTCCCGGGGTTTTTCTGCATTTGTGGTTTCCTCATTAAAAAAATCTTGCTGTGTCATTTACTTTTGTTTTTCGTAATTATAATTTTTTTTTCTATAATTTAAAGTAAATTACACAAACGTTAACTCCGTATTACTTGATAGTGATCCTATAGAGTTTGGTTAAGTCCGAACCTATTATCAAGTAATCACACTTTGATTGTTGTATTATCTCGACCTCGTATCCATAGACGATCACACAAAGTGTGAATACCGATTAGTTGTATTATCTCGACTCAGTCCATAGACAATCACTTTCGGTTAGAGGACTTATAGGTGGAAAAGTTTAAGATTGTGGTTTATTTGGGTACCCTCGTCTTTTCACTTGTAATTACGTTTTTGTTCTTTAATAAATTATTGGACTTAGCAAAAAAAAAAAAAGGATTAGTAATTTTTTCTTCAAAAGTTTTACGAAGATCCTAGCTACTAGACTAAGCAGTATTTTGGATAAGTTTGTTTCTGAGAAGCATGTAGCTTTTATGAAGGGGCATAATATTCATGAAAACATTAGTTTGGCATCAAAAATGGTAAACGATCTTCACATTAAACGCAAAGATGGAAACATTGGTCATAAGATTGAAATCTCTCAGGCATTTGACATGGTAAGTTGTTCTTTTGTGTAGAAAGTTTTTCGTAGATATGTCTTCTCTGATAAATATTGTGCTTGGATTCTTAATATTTTGAACTCTGATAAATATTGTGCTTGGATTCTTAATATTTTGAACTCTGCTAGAATCTCTATTCTTTTGAATGGCAATCCAAAGTGTTAGATCTACAAACAGTTCTAAAGATCCCGTCGACACTTCGATCTAGTTTGAGTGAATCTTATATCAGAAGAGAAGATTCTCAAGAATAAACAAACTAGGTGCAATCAAAGTTAAACAACCGTTAGTCAATCAAATCAAATCGAAAACTAATAATATTGCAATTATCTAGTTTCCCACCAGCGGTACTCGTAGAGCTTCTTGATCCTACAGAAGTCTTTAAAACGAGCGGTCGTAAGAGATTTCGCCTAATTAGGGTAATTTCCTCTCCGAATAGATGGCTCCACCAGTTACAACACAACAAGGTAGTTTTGATGGCTCTTAGGATAGTTTACATGAAATGCATACTTGGGTATTTATAGACCAAGGAAGTTTGGACACCAAGGAATTTCCAAAACCGAAAATATTCTCAAGATATGCAATATTTCCAAATTCGGTTTTCATAATTCCTGGAAATGCTCTGTCCAAAATTAACCGAAATCCTACTATAAAATCTTCAATTAGTAAATGCACATTACCAATTTTTATTTTCCAGAGATATGCATTTTAATTGGTGGTAATTAAAAGCATATAAAAATTAACAGCCTTAATTAAAAGATTCTCAACTTATTTCGGTCCGGGATCTCCTTTAGCTATTAAGGAATATCTTTGAACAATAAAATATAGGAGTTACTGAACATGTTCAAAGTATGTCGACATCTTATTTCTTTGTAAATCCTTTTTCATGTTTACAATCTTGGAACCGATTATAACAAACTTCCAAACAAGTTTAGAACTTGTTCATCTGATTTTCAAGAACTATGTGATTGATCAAATCAACACACTAATCATGGGTTTACGGTTCTACCAAACATAAGGATCGGTTCTACCTTAATATGGTTACTGGGACAGGTTACATTAGTTACCAAATTGGTTACTTCAATTACCAGGACCGGTTACCATATTCTCATGGTATTAGTTGTGATCGGTCACACCAGTTACCAGGATCGGTTACACCAATTACAAGGATCGATTACAACTCTTTTGTGATCGGTCACACCAATTTCTAGGATCGGTTACACCAATTACTAGGATCGGTAACACCAATTACAACAATCGATCATACCATCTTAGGTGATTACTTAGGATCGGTTACACTAATAAAAGTCATACCAATATATAAGTCAGGCATTGTGACTAGTTTTACCAAGATACATGACAAGTTATGATCGGTTCTACTAACTCACACATATTGGTAATCTAAAGATATGCAATGAATAACAATACAAATAAGCCTAGCGATTTCCCTTTCGATTCATAAAACGGGTTCCTGAATGTACTTTTTTTAAACGAATGTAAACATTGTTTCTTAGGACGAAATCTTCACCCATACCCATACACATAATCACAATAGCATTCATACGATTATGTCGATGTCTTATATACGAAGTTCAAAAGATAAGCGTTATACTTCGTATTCTAATTCCTTAACACTATGTCTAGTAAGGTATAATCATTCAAAGCTTCGCAGTTATGTTTTCAATATAGCCCGACTTGAAAGATATGTTGGGAATGAAACAGTTCAAGTCAAAATATCACTAACCTCAAGAGGAAGGATGATGTCGTCGATGTATCTCTTTACTTCTTCACATTCTTCAAGTCTTCAAGTAATACTTGTATGTCTCATTATCCTAATCTTTATAGCCTAACCTATACGAAGTTGTATCTAGTATATAATCAAGCGACTCTTAAATTGAGTTTTGATTCACTAAAATATGACAACCAAACTTGACATACCAACGCTTGGTGGGTTCAACCGAGCTATTCTCTAACAATCTCCCCCTTTGTAAATTTTAGTGACAAAACTCTTACAATCATATGGATAAACAAATTACAAAAATACATTATACATATGCTTGATTCCAAGTTTCAACGGCACAATACCCTGCATATATTCAATCCATAAATGCCGCTGAAGACATTATAATAACAAAGCTAATACTCCCCCTAAAGGTAAGATAGGTAGATTTTGAATCCGCACATCTTTGTTATTTCTCTTTTGTAGTCCAAATAACTACAATCAACATATGATATGTCTCTCCCCCTTAGTCAATGCTTTACTCTTTCATTAGATATAACGTTTAAGCACAATTGTCATTTCCTAAGTGATTACAAATCACTTTGTTTACTCCATATATTTCTCCCCATTTTAGTCACAAAATGACAAAGGTCCGAGCAAATACCAAAAACCGAAAGGATCTTACAATCTAAAAGAATTGTATAACCTATAAGAGTTAAGCACGAAGGTTTCACATACCATTTTATATAACCAATACCAAAACCGAAACTATAAGTAATTTGATTTTGATATGTTATCAAGGAAACAATTGCACGAAGCAATTTTCCCTAATAGTTTAACAAATTGACTAAGAAACTTAGTTCCCTTGCTAAACCGATTGCATAAATACAATCGCTTATTTCGATAAGACCAAAATAAATATCAGAATTAACTTTATTTTTCTCATCAGGCACTAATTATTCAGACAATAACTTAGACCTTTCACTTTAGACAAGACAAATACTAGGTTAGTTAACTAATATTTCTTGTCAAGGCATTCGATTAGACTTGAATAACCAAACCTTTACATTTGATAAGTCTAACTAAGATCAGAATTAACTTAGTTTCTCTTATCCGGAATCGAATTGGACTAAACAAATGATACCGTATTTTTTTAAGCCATAAACAATACATATAAACCAAATAAATCGACTTGCACAATTATTTTTTTTAACCGGAAGCAATTGAAATAAACATAGACATTAAAGCACCGAAATTTCGTTAAGTCTAAAACAATTGATACCAACCAATAAAGAAAGATATCAAACCAGTTTTTCTTAACCGGAAATAATTGAATCACATACACATACATCCACACACACATAATGGAATAAACATCAATTGTACCGAATTTTGTTAAGCAAAAGAAAAATATATATGCAATAAACTCAAGCTTTTCGTAAACAGGAAAACGATTAACTAACAAATTCGTTACCTCAAATTCTGCATCCTCTTCACCCCAGAAAGATATATCATTAAGCGCAAGTTCAAGTTAGAACTCTCCTCCATTGTGTAGTCATCCTCTCGCAAGAACAAAAGAACAACAACAAAAGCAACCTTTACCATAGAAAGGTTGAATCGGTTTTTAACTAATGCATAAAAAAAGTTGAAAACCCCGAAACACATATGCTTTTATGCTAAACCAAAATCGATTCAACATATTGTGAATTTTTCACATATGAGTTTCAATCGGAACAACTTATGATCCTTTGATAAAGCCTACCAACATGGGCTAGAAATTAATCCCGCTAAATCAAAAAGCCACACCAACCATAAGGGTTCACACATCATATGAGATCGAATATTACGGTTGAGAAAATCGAAATCAAGCATCCCATAACACATAGCAATAATATAAAGCATTCAAGCACATGCTATGTAATTGAAAAACTATCACAAGAAAAATTATAAAATAATAATTTTATTCATAACTAATAGATTGTTTTATTCAGTAATAGGCCTTACACAATAATTGAAAGAAATCAAAAACTAATGTCTATTTTGCTGTAATTTAATTCTTCAATTTCCTCAAATTTTTCAGGATCTTCATCAACTGCATCTCGATTGATTTCTCGGATTCTGCACACAGTACCTTGATTATGTTCACAGGCTAAGGAATTAACCTTATGATTAATATTCTGAGCATACTCCCTATTACTGATTCCAAGTTTAATCAGCTTCCTTTGGTTACGGATAACAGTTCTTAGTAATGCTGCCTGTCTATGATGTGTTTCAATAGTACTGAGGAGGACTTGTCGAAGATTGAGATGTCAATCTTAGCATCCAAACTGTTTTGGACAAGAAGATGAGTCACATCTTCCTTTTATTTTCCTTTATCTTCACAACCAGATTTCTTGAAGGAATCATCAAGATTGATAGTTTCGGTAGAAGCCATTCCACTCAAAGCTTTTAGAATTTTAGCTTGAGATCTGGTTTGAGGATACATCCTTTAGTATAAGTTCTCGAAAAAGATGAGTACATATACTTGATAATAAATTTTAAACACATACCAAACACATGTTCCAGCCTAATTTAAGTAATTCTGTCCATATTTGAAAAGCTTTTCGCATCTAATGTGTTATTCCATTAAAGATTCTTTGGAAAGAATCGATCAGGTATCAGATGATACATTAGACAAGTAAAATTATCCTATTTACACAAGTTGTTGTAAGACAACTTTTTTACTCATGGAGACAATAAAATGTCTTTACATAGATTGTGTATTCTCTCTATGTTGAATAAGAGATATTTACAGGATACAAGATGCCCAGGTACTTGTGCTTCTTTACATCAAAAGATTGGGCATTGTAAGGATGCACTTTCCAACACAATTAAGCGTTGGGATGAGAGGTACCATTCTCACCGAGTACCTTTTGAGGAACTTCTTCCTTCTTGTCTTTAGGGACACGATCATGTTCCCTTGTGTCGGATTCAACCTTTTTATCAGGAATATTGCGTGATGCTATATCCTTGATTATATCTTGTGCCCAGGATGGTATGTTCTTTGAATTCGAACCCGTGTAATCTTGATCTGCCATTAAACAGATTGCAGATGTCTTTTGTTCAAGACATTCAATGTGTTCCCTCAAGGTATCCATTCCCTGTTGAAAATGTTTTTCTAAACACTTATCAAGGTATACCTTTCGACATGTCTCTGTAAGATGATCTTCTATAAGGATCTTATTCCTTATTTGTGAATGCTCTAGTGATTGAGTAAGAAATTCACACTTTAAAGTTTGCTGATATAATTTGTTGTACAAAGCCAATTTTTGTTCCAAATAATCAGCTCGATTATTTGGAAGACTGGGTGTTTCTCGCTTTTCTTCACAGATTCTTACATTTAATTGAACAATAAGTTCTAAGACATCATCTAGGTTGTCAATGGTTTTTCTTTCTTCTGAATAATTTTAAACATGTTTGAAAAACCTTTCCAACATTTTACGAAATCCAGAACTTGGACAGACTAGTTGTCTTTTCTTTTTTAGAAAAAGAAGATTTTTCACTAGTGATTGGAGATGGATCCAAAACATGTTCCTTGTTTTTTGGATTTATTCTTCTCTGATCAGAATCCTGATCCTTAATCAAGTTATCAGTCTTAGACTTTTTCCTTGATTTTCGAAAGGATTTATGAGACCAATTTCCATTGACCTTTTCTGAGACCGTATTTTCATCATCTTGATGAACGTTAACTGAGTTCTTCATAAGTTTAGCTTTGCTTTTCTTATTTTGACTCATTTCTTATAGGTTGGATCGCACCAAACACAGAGTGTTAGATTTTTTCGTGTTTGCCTGCTCTGATACCAATTAAAAAGACGAGGATACCCAAATATACCTCAATCTAAAACTTTTCCACCTATAAGTCCTCTTACCGAAAGTGATTGTTTATGGACTGAGTCGAGACAATACAACGAATCGGTATTCACACTTTCTGTAATCGTCTATGGATACGTGATCGAGACAATATAACAATCAAAGTGTGATTACTTGAAAATAGGTTCAGACTTAACCAAACTCTATAGGATAACTATCAAGTAATACGGAGTTAACGTTTGAGTAATTTACTTTAAGTTATAATAACAACAATTATAATTACGGAAAACAAAAGTAAATGACACAACAAGATTTTGTTAACGAGGAAACCGCAAATGCATAAAAACCCCGGGACCTAGTCCAGAATTGAATACTCTCAGAATTAAGCCGTTATACAAAATCAAACCAACTTCGTATAGTTGAGACCAAGCAACTAAACCTATAGTTCACCTAGTTTCTTCAATATACTTGCGCTTCCGACATTCAATAAGTGCACGCACTGGAACAATTCCTTTGGTTCGTATTCCAAACAGTATAGGAACAACAAATCTATTCGGTATAAACTCTATTCAATCCCAGTGATATGAGTCAGACAAAGGATCTTCTGTTTAATCCAATAAACTCCTTTTTCGGGTTTAGATCTATCTTACAAACAACTAACAAGTAGTCGAGTTTAGATTTTGCAATCAATAATAGGATCTATCCAGATACTAAATAATGATGCCGATCTACGTAACTAATCAATCAAATCTACCAAAAGATAAACCGATTATAGTTGGATCCCAGCAGATCAAGTTTTGTGTACACCAAAGATTATGAACCCAAATCAGAAATCTTCCCCGTCTTCAAATCTTCTTAAATCTTCAATAAATACCTGCACACAACAACTTGAATCTTTTGTGATCAATCACGCATAGAAAGGAGTCTGTTAACAATGGATTATCACAAGACGTCTTTAGATCTACAAACAGTTCTAAAGATACTATCGACACTTCGATCTTGTTTGAGTGAATCTTATATCAGAAGAGAAGATTCTCAAGAATAAACAAACTAGGTGCAATCAAAGTTCAACAACCGTTAGTCAATCAAATCAAACCGAAAACTAATAATACTGCAATTATCTAGTTTCCCACCAACGGTACTCGTAGAGCTTCTTGATCCCACAGAAGTCTTTAAAAGGAGTAGTCGTAAGAGATTTCCCCTAATTAGGGTACTTTCCTCTCCGAATAGACGGCTCCACCAGTAACAACACAACAAGGTAGTTTTGTTGGCTCTTAGGATAGTTTACATGAAATGCAAACTTGGGTATTTATAGACCAAGGAAGTTTGGACACCAAGGAATTTCCAAAACCGAAAATATTCTCAAGATATGCAATATTTCCAAATTCGGTTTTCATAATTCCTGGAAATGCTCTGTCCAAAATTAACGGAAATTATACTAGAAAATCTTCAATTAGTAAATGCACATTACCAATTTTCATTTTCTAGAGATATGTATTTTAATTGGTGGTAATTAAAAGGATATAAAAATTAAAAACCTTAATTAAAAGATTCTCAACTTATTTCGGTCCGGGATCTCCTTTAGCTATTAAGGAATATCTTTGAATAATAAAAGATAGGAGTTACTGAACATGTTCAAAGTATGTCGACATCTTATTTCTTTGTAAATCCTTTTTCATATTTACAATCTTGGAACCGATTATACCACACTTCCGAACAAGTTTAGAACTGGTTCATATGATTTCCAAGAACTATGGGATTTATCAAATCAGCACACTAATCATGGGTTTACGGTTCTACCAAATACAAGGATCGGTCCTACCTTAATATGGTTACTGGGACCTGTTACATTAGTTACAAAACTGGTTACGTCAATTACCAGGACCGGTTACCATATTCTCATGGTATTACTTGTGATCGGTCACACCAGTTACCAGGATCGGTTACACCAATTACCAGGACCGGTTACACCAATTACAAGGATCGATTACAATTCTTTTGGGATCGGTCACACCAATTACTAGGATCGGTTACACCAATTACTAGGATCGGTCACACCAATTACAACAATCGATCATACCATCTTAGGTGATTACTTAGGATCGGTTACACTAATGAAAGTCATACCAATACATAAGTCAGGCATTGTGACTAGTTTTACCAAGATACATAACAAGTTATGATCGGTTCTACTAACTCACACATATTGGTAATCCAAAGATATGCAATGAATAACAATACCAATAAGCCTAGCGATTTCCCTTTCGATTCATAAAATGAGTTCATGAATGTACTTCCTTTAAACGAATGTAAACATTATTTCCTAGGACGAAATCTTCACCCATACCCATACACATAATCACAATAGTATTCATATGATTATGTCGATGTCTTATATACGAAGTTCAAAAGATAAGCGTTATACTTCGTATTCTAATTCCTTAACACTATGTCTAGTAGAGTATAATCATTCACAGCTTCACAATTATGTTTTGAATATAACACGACTTGAAAGATACGTTGGGAATGAAATAGTTCAAGTCAAAATATTACTAACCTCAAGAGGAATGATGATGTCTTCGATGTAGCTCTTTACTTCTTCACATTCTTCAAGTCTTCAAGTAATACTTGTATGTCTCATTATCCTAATCTTTCTAGCCTAACTTATATGAAGTTGTCTCTAGTACATAATCAAACGATTCTTAAATTGAGTTTTGATTCACTAAAATATGACAAACATATGTCATGTACCCAAGTTCCCATGCCTTGACTTGTTTAGGATGGTTTATCCTTGTTGCTATTTGTTATCTTTTGAGTGGGTGTCTAGCTTAAAAATCGAATTAGGGTAATCTTTACTTTCTTGTATCCAACTGCTGGAGTTGTTGACAGCCGTTGATTAGATGCTGGGTAGTTTCTTTAAAAGCAAATGATTTCTAAGAACTCTGTAAGAAGTTTTTGAATTGAATAAAAATTAGGCCCATCCATTGTTGGAAGAGAGGTACTGTGTAGTTGTGATTTTCCCTTGTAATCGTATCATCAGGTACGTTATAATTGGTATCAGATTCACTTTCTTTGGACCTGAATCATACCGAGAGGAGAACAACCTCTAACAGTAAAGGATGTTGCTGCTCAACAGCAACTTCTTATTAATCGATTAAATATTCTCGAAATTGAGGTAGCAGATCTTAAAGCTCATCTTTCTGAAGCAGCGGTTTCTAAAAATAATTCCGATCTTTATGTTGAAACTCAGTTTGCATCTGTAGCTCAGCATTTGGAAGCGATTAGTTTATTTTTTGCTTTATCTCCACCAGAACAGGATGCATCTACTTCTGTTGGTCAACCTCAAGGCTCAAATTCGGATAATCAGACTAATCCTAATCAGATTCGTGATTTGATTCACCATTTTACTCGCCATCCTTCGGGTGATTCTTCTCGTTCTTCTAAAATTGATTTTCCTCGTTTTGATGGTACCAATCCACGGAGTTGGATTCGTAAATGTGAATGTTATTTTCAATTGAAAAATATAGATCATGCTCATAAAGTTGATATTGCTTCTATTCAGCTTGATGGAAAAGCTGATTCGTGGTTTTTAGATTATCATGAGGGTAAACAGTTTATTGATTGGGATACTATTATGATTGATGTTTGTTATCATTTTAAGGACGTAGCATATGATAATTACGTAGTTAGTTTTAATAAATTGTCTCAAACCAGTACTGTGGAGGAATATTTTGAGCGTTATGAATCTTTGAAGGCTTGTATGAAGGCTAACAATGCCTTTATTTCTGAACAATATTACACATTAAGCTTCATCAGTGGGTTAAAAGATGAAATTCGGAATTCTGTGCAAATGTTTAAACCTTCGTCTGACGCTGAAGCATTTTATCTTGCTAGAATACAACAAGATAATATTGATGTCCATAACAAACGAACTCGACCCTTTTCAAGACCATTCATTCCACTTGGTTCTCAGTTTTCTTCTTCGAATCCTACACCTAAACCCTCATTGCCTCCACTTACTGCTATCCATAAGCCATCATTCTCCGATAACAAACCTATTGTCACACACCCCATTACACCCATAAAAACTGCTCCACCCATTCCACCCATTCGTAAACTTAACCCTGATCAAATGAAAGCTCGCAGAGACCAAGGTCTGTGTTATAATTGTGATGCTATGTATCGTCCGGGTCATGTTTGCAAGTCTCAGTAATTATTTATGTTGGTAGCTACTTCTGAGGAAGAGACTTCTTTTTTTGTTGAAGAAACTAGTGATGGGTCTATTGTGCCTTCCTCTCCTGAGGAGACTCCCATGGAAATTTCTTTACATGCCCTTACATGCCATGTTACACAAGACACCATTAGAGTACCTGGACTACTAAACAAGCATAACATTATGGTGCTAGTGGATACTGCCAGTACCCACAGTTTCCTAGATGCTCAGCTGGCAGAGCAGTTACAACTCCACATCCAACCAACTGGACACATGCTAGTTACAGTAGCTAATGGAGATACTACACTCAGTAAAGGTTTGTGTACTAACTTAAACTGGTCTATGCAAGGTCATCAATTCTCTGAGGATTTGATAGTTTTTCCCTTAGGGGGTTGTGACATGGTATTGGGTGTTGATTGGTTAAAACAGCTAGGAGATGTGACTTTTAATTTAGCTCAATTAAAACTTTCTTTTGTCCACCTTGGTCAAAAAATTACCTTACAAGGAAGTCCTACTACTGCTTCTTTGAGCATGTAAAGTGGGTCTTCTATCAGAAAGTTCATTAAGAGTAAAACACCAGCTCTTATTGGTCAATTTTTTTCTCTCTCTGCTAGACCCTTATCACCAGTACCTCCTACAATCTCTTTTGTTTTATCTAGCTTCACTGATGTTTTTGCTACACCTTCTTCTCTGCCTCGTACAAGAGTATTGGACCATAAAATCCCTTTGAATCCTAACTCAGAGCCAACATCTCAAGGACCCTACAGATGTCCTTATGTACAAAAAGCCATAGTGGAGAAATTGGTCCAAGAGATGCTAATTCTGGTATTATTCAAAATGGTCACAGTCTTTTTGCATATCCAATTTTGTTGGTTAAGAAAAAAGATGGCTCTTGGAGATTCTTTGTGGACTATAAAAAGCTTAATGAGATGACAGTGAAGGATAAATTTCATATCCCATTGATTGAAGAACTGCTGGATGAACTCAATGGTGCTGTCATTTTTTAAAAGATTGACTTGAGACCAGGCTATCACCAAATATTGATGCACCTTCCTGACATTCATAAAACTACTTTTAGAACCCATCATGGGTATTATGAATTCAGAGTCATGCCTTTTGGGATGACTAATGCTCCATCCACATTTCAAGCCCTCATGAACTCTATTTTTCAACCTTTTTGAGGAAATTTATATTGGTCTTCTTTTATGACATTTTAGTCTATAGCAATTCACTAGAGGAACACATTGTCCACCTATCTCAGACTCTATCATTATTGAGACAACATTCCCTGTTTCCTAAAATGTCAAAATGTTGTTTTGCTCAGCCACAATTAGATTATTTGGGCCACTTGATCACTGCAGAAGGAGTTGTTGCTGACTCAGATAAGATTGCAACCATGGTTAGTTGGCCTACTCCATCCACACTTAAACAATTGAGGGGATTCTTGGGTCTTACAGGTTATTATAGAAGATTTATTAAGGGGTATGGTCTCATCAGCAAGCCTCTGACAGATATTCTTAAAAAGAATTCTTTTTCTTGGTCAGCTACAGCTTTATCTGCCTTTTAAAGCCTTAAAAATTCCATGGTTACTGCACCAGTCTTGGCTCTTCCTTATTTTTCTAAGCCATTTGTTTTAGAAACAGATGCTTGCTCAACTGGTGTTGGAGCTGTCCTCATGCAGCTAGGAAAACCTATTACATTCTATATTAAACTCTGGGTCCTAAAGCTCTAGCCTTGTCCACTTATGAGAAAGAGATACTAGCCATTATGATGGCAGTACAGAAGTGGAAGCACTACTTGTCCAATAATAAGTTTATAATTCATACTGATCATCAAAGCTTGAAGTTTTTCATGGAGCAAAGAATTATATCAGTTCTACAACAAAAATGGCTAATGAAGTTGCTTGGGTTGGATTATGTTATAAAATATAAAAGTGGACTTGACAACAAAGTTGATGATGCTCTGTCCAGAGTCCCTCATACTTCTTCTGAGTGTTTAACCATGTATTTAGTGCAGCCACAATGGACATAAGATATCCTCAGCAGTTACAAGGAAGATGACACAGTACAACAACTATTATCTCAGCTGTTAATCAATCCTGATGACAAGCTATTTTCTCTCCATTCTGGTATCCTCAAGTACAAAGGAAGACTTTACATTGGCTCCAGCAATAACATCAGAGCTTCTATAATGCATTCTGTGCATTCTTCAGCGGTGGGAGGTCATTCAGGTATGTCTGGTACTTATAACAGAGCAAAAGCTTAATTTTATTGGCCCAGAATGAAACAAGATATTCTCAAGTTTGTTGCGAAGCAATAAATGAGAAAAGTCACACCCTGCTGGCCTTTTACAACCTCTGCCCATTCTAGACACAGCATGGCAGCATATCTCCATGGACTTTATTGAGGGTCTTCCTCTTTCCAACAAGAAAAATGTTATACTGGTAGTGGTGTACAGGCTCACCAAATATAGCTATTTCATTGCCTTGGCTCATCCATTTACTGCTAGCTGAGTGGCCAAGGAATTTCTATAGCAGGTATTTAAGTTACATGGTCTCCCTACTTCTATAGTTTCAGATAGAGACAAGATATTTGTTAGCCAGTTTTGGTAGGAGCTGTTTAAGGCCTTAGGGACCACCATTCATCTCAGTACTTCATATCATCCACAAACAGATGGACGGACTAAGAGGACTAATGCTTGTCTGGAACAATACTTGAGATGCATGACTGGTTCTTCTCCAAAGAATTGGTTCTATTGGCTGGCCCTTGCTGAATGGTTGTTCAACACTAATTACCACTCCAACCTCAAGATGTCACCTTTCCAGGCCTTGTATGGCTACTTACCTCCTCACCTAGC
The DNA here is from genome assembly GCA_023531105.1 of Papaver atlanticum. Taxonomy (NCBI): domain Eukaryota; kingdom Viridiplantae; phylum Streptophyta; class Magnoliopsida; order Ranunculales; family Papaveraceae; genus Papaver; species Papaver atlanticum. The sequence continues at coordinate 514,515 of JAJJMB010012187.1, forward strand.
TTTTCCCACCAAGGCTACTACTTCTGTTGCAGCTGTGCAAGACTATCTGGCTAAGAGAGATCACATGCTCAAACTTCTTAAGGAGGATCTTATTCAAGCTCAAGATAGGATAAAGCTGTTTGCAGATAAGACTAGAGTGGACAGGGTATTTGTAGTTGGAGATTTAGTTTTTCTGAAGCTTCAACCTTACAGACAGTCTTCTGTGGCTCTGAGAAAGAATTTCAAGTTATCTTCTAAATATTATGGTCCTTTTGAGGTTTTACAGAAAATTGGTGTTGTTGCTTACAAACTCAACCTTCCAGTGGGCTCCAGGTTACACCCAGACTTCCATGTTTCTCAATTGAAAAAGAAGATTGGTGCACATGCTACTACAGCTTCTACATTGCCACTGGTGGATACTAATGGGACCTTCATTATAGCACCCATAGCAGTCTTACACCACAGAACTTCCCTCACTGGTGACAGACCTACTCAACAAGAATTGATTCAATGGACCAGCTCTCCCCCTGAAGATGCTACTTGGGAAGATGTACACCATATTCAGGCCCAATTTTATAACTTCATACTTGACAAGTATGTTTAAATGGAGAAGGTATTGTCATGGACAAGTTGATTTGCCTTTCCAAGCATGTTTTGCAAGCATGATGCCTTAGTCGTAGTTTCAGCATTACAACTTACCCTTTTTGTGCGAAGGGTAGATAGACTTAAAGGATAATGTTGATGTATTTTTGCATGCATCACTAGCTTCCTATCCCTGTATAGGCACAAGACACGCCCTGTATAAGCCATTGCAAGCCTATTTTCAGCTTCCTTACTTTTCTTCGGCATTAAACTGAAACTATGCATAGGTCTTGTTCATGCCAAGGGTACATCGGTCAAGCTCATGCCGTACTTTTCTTACATCCAAATGGCTTATGCAAGATCCCCTAACTTGTATAATGATTAGTTTCCTTTCCTGACCATGTGTTAGAGCACTGTTCGGTCGAACTCGCATGCGTTGCTATCTCAAGCATGTTTGTCAATGTTAGTGATCAAGATTCAAAACTATAAGTCTTGATTTGTAGCCTATTATAGATGTCTCGGACTAGGATATAGATTGTGTAGTTGAGCATTAGACTTCACGACGTTCATCATTTGAAGACGAAGAACTATTAAGGGGAGCTTGTGGAACTTCATCGACAAAAGGTATGTGGAGACTGAAACTCATCTATCACTTGGAAAGTCTATTTCTACTCTATCTCCTATATTGAGACATAAGTCGTATTACGATATAGTTTTCTATTATACACATTTGAAATTTCGAGTTGAGTTTATCTCGCTTACAAATTTCTCGAAATATGTGTTGGCAAGCTTTCGCTTCGACCAAGTTCATCTTATATCATGTGAAAATTGCCGAGTAACATCTTACATGGTTTGTGAGATACAATCATTTGGTATAGACTTGGAATGTTTCGTTAATGATTATTTCAATATCTTGAAAATTGCTTTGATGTTAATAGTTTGTGAAAACGGCTATTGTCATCCTCTAAGAAAGTTTCAATGATTGAAATAAAGAGTTTAGAATCATGTAACCATTTTTGGATATAAACATAGTGTGTTATCACATTTGTGTATAAGTCCAAAACCGGGAACCTGAGTTATGCGTACCCGTATGCATACTGGCGGTTGTTGGATGTCTGGGCAAGTATGCGTACCCATACGCATACTGGTGGAAGTCTCATGTCCGTGAATTTCTGCTGGAGTTTGGAATGTAAATTGGTATGCGCACCCGTACGCGTACTGGCGTAACCAAACTCGGTCCGGCTACTTTAGTATGTGTACCCGTTTGCATACTTGAGTTGGTTACTTTCTAAAATCGGTTGTGTACATGAACTTAAACATTTATAAAATAAGGAATGCAATCTTTGCAAACTGTGGCTATAATGTTCATGTATTGATTCGAGTGAATCAAACCGATTTTGCTTCAATTGTGTTCTTGTATACTTCTATGAGAATATAGCAATTGACCGACTCTTTAACTAGTTTCATTTGAGTCATTTGAACTAGTTATGGTTAAGATGAATAAGGTTGATATGAGAGTAATCATATGGCTAACTTCGGTTAACTATTGTTGAGCCAACATGGTGTACACGTTTGGGAACGGTTACATAAACCTAAATGAGGGTCCATTTCATTTGTGTGTAACAAGCTAAGTTCGATCTAACGGTTGAAAGATATTAGCTTGGTTGAATCAGGTTTTTCATCTAACGATGAATATTGAATGCTTTGTTACCAAGGTAACATGTATTGCAAACCCTGATTTGAAAACTATATAAAGGTGAACTCTAGCAACTGGGAGACCTAATCCCCACACCTCCTATGTGTTACTAGTTGCATCAACTAGAGTCGATTCTCCTTTAACCTTAGGTTTATATCGATACCCTGTAGGTTAACAACTTCAAAGACTTCATTGGGATTGTGAATCCAGACCCAACTATTTTCTTTGTAGTTGCGTGTTCTGATCTTGCCCGATTATATCGTTTTAGTACTATCTTCTCTAAGATTTGCTCGAGATTTAATCTCCGATAAGCAAGATAAAAAGTAATCATAAACACCTTCGTCTCATCGTTTGTGATTCCACAATATCTAGTTTTCCCATCATACGATTTAGATTATTATGAGTTGATTGATAATACTAGGCTGTTCTTCGGGAATATAAGACCGGTTTATCAATTGGTTCCTGTTCACCTTGATTTATCAAAAGACGGAACAAAAACTCTTGGGTATTTCTATGGGAGACAGATTTATTCAATCTATAGACTTTTCTGTGTGAGACAGATTTGTTTATCAAGTCTTCGACTTTGGGTCGTAGCAATTCTTGGTTGTGGGTGAGATCACCTAAGGGAATCAAGTGCGTAGTATCCTGCTGGGATCAGAGACGTAAGGAACGCAACTGTACCTTGAATCAGTGTGAGATTGATTAGGTTTCAACTACAGTCCAGTCTGAAGTTCATTGGTAGTAGGCTAGTGTCTGTAGCGGCTTAATATAGTGTGGTGTTCAAACCGGACTAGGTCCCGGGGGTTTTCTGCATTTGCGGTTTTCCTCGTTAACAGAATTCTGGTGTCTGTATTATTTCTTTTCCGCATTCTATTTTTTTATATAATTGGAATATCACAGGTTGTGCGTTAACATCAATCAATTAGATAATCTAACCTTTGGTTGTTGATTTAAATTGATTGACACTTGAACATTGGTCTTTGGTACCGTTCAAGTTGCTTCACATAATAATCAGGCTCGCGGATTTCTATCTATTTGATTTTCTGATTACATTGTGAAATAGAGATATTAAACTCTTTGATATACTTTTCTCTAGATTGAGTCTAACTGTCTAGATGATTCTCTAGAAAGTATATTGGAGTAAGTCCTCTCAGATTGCCAAACGAATTGTTGGGTGTGGTTGTTAGACCCCCGCATTTTCACATAGGGCTATCTCAAAATTATTAGAGGTGGTCGTCAAGGAGATCCCCTTTCTCCTTTGATTTTCGTCTTGATTGAGGATGTTCTTAGAATAAATATTACGAAGCTTTTTCGTGAAAAGAAGATGTCTCATATGGTTACAAGAGGTGGTATCTCTCCTATGATTTTTTGTAAAGGTAATTTAAAAAATCTGCAAAATCTTGTGGACTTGTTGGGTAAATATCAGCGTGCCTCTGGTCAAACTGTGTGTCGTCGAAAGAGTAAGATTTATTATGGTGGTGGTTCTTTGTATAGAAGAACCTATCTTGCTGATTATTTGGGGATGAGTGTTGCTACTTTTCCGGATTGCTATTTGGGAGTTCTAATTATGCCTGGTACTGTTAGATATCGTCACATTTTTAATGTGATTGAGAAGCTTAAAGCTCAACTTGTTGGATGGAAGGGGTTCTTATTGTCTTTTCATGATCGTATAGTTCTTGTTAAAACGGTTATAGCAAGTTATTCTATTCACAACATGGCAATCTATAAATGGTCTCGTAAATTCATATTGCAATGTGAAAGAGCAATTAGGAATTTTATTTGGTCGGGGATCTAATGTTAGTCGTGTTGTGGTGGTGGCATATGATAAAATTTGTTGTCCTTTTGAGGAGGGGGTCTCAGCTTAACTCGTATGGCTACTATGAATAATGCACTTCTCGTGAAACTTTGGTGGAAAATTCGCAATTCTAATAAGAGGTGGGCTGGTTTTCTTCGTGCCAAGTTTTTTGGAAGGAAGGGTAACATCAAACAGTATGGGGTGAAAGCATGGTATTCGTAAGGTTTACAAAGTTGTGGAAACTAACACCAAAGTGCTGATCGGTGATGGTAGGTCCACTTCTCTTTTTTTTGATGTCTTCTGTGCTAACTCTTGTATTGTAGACATTCTTAATGACCAAACTTTGGATCGTTCAGTTCTGGTCAGTGACCTTAGAGTTGGTGATCAGTGGGCTATTCCAGTTGAACATGGTAATCGTATGCTTGCTGCTGGCATTGATCTTGATCAGATACCAAACCCACTTGGAGGCAACGATAAAAGAGTGTGGATGCCTGATTTGAAGGGCATTTTCAGTGTCCATTCAGCTAAAGAACTCATCCGCAAAAAATATGAGACTTTGGAGGGAGCTTCTCTTATTTGGCGAAAGGCTGTACACCCATCTCTGGCGGCCCAGAATTGGAGATTTCTTCGTGGTGCCTGTGCAACTTATGATTTGCTCAAGGACAGGTTTAAAATTCCTTCACCGAAAAAATGTGGCATTTGTGGTATTGAGGAGGAGTCTCTTATCCACGTATTGTTTCAATGTAGTTTTGCTTCCCGTGCATGGAACTGGATTTCTGACATTTTTGGTTTTACTGCTAACCCAAATATTGTCATTTCCTTTAAGGCAGCAAAAGGGAGAAGTCAAGTGATTCAAGAACTGTGGCTGGTTGCAAACATGGTGATTAAAACAGAATTACGGGCCTTACGAAACAAAGGCGTTTTTGAAAATAAGAAGGCAAATTGGGGCTTGTTTCTTAAATGCGTTCTGAAATTAATTCAAGACTATTCACTAAGGCTAAGCGGTACTATGAAAAATTGTGTGGAAGATGTTGTTATCTTAGACTATTTTCGTGTTGAGCATAGAAAAATCAAAAGTCAAGATCCAGTGGCTTGTTATTGGCATCCTCCGGATAGAAATGAAATTCAATTATGTTATGATGGAGCGGTGAGGGGCTACCCAGGGGTGGCTGGTGCTGGAGTGGTGGCAAGAGATTTTGATTGTAACGTTCTTGGAGAAATGTCAATTGGTTTGGGTATCACTACAAACGACTTAGCTGAACTTTATGGTATTATTGGGGGGTCTTGAATGGGCTACAAGATGGGGAGTAAGAAGAATTTGTATTCCTTCGGATTCTTCTAGTGTTGTCGAAGCACTTAATAATTCTAATTTACCTTGGTTTTTCTATTCAAAGGTGGTTAGAGGTGTTTAGAAAGTATGATTCCATTCAGTTTCAACACACTTTTAGGGAGGCGAATTTTGCTGCAGACATTATGGCGAAGAAGGGATGTTATCTTGATAATGATGAAGGGGTGCATTTCGATGGGAGGCCTTTTTTTAAAATTCAGTTGAATATCCAAATGTTGCTTATTATTATAGATTTAATTAGTTTATAAGATTTTGGGGTTTTTGACCTCTTTTCTTGTAAACTTCTCTGTAAATTTTGTTATCTATAAATACAATTTGGACTTACCAAAAAAAAAAAAAAACTAAATAATTCTCCCCCTTTTTGTCAATATAAATTGGCAAAGGTACGAAAACTACGGGATCATAATGAAATTCTCAAAGAGATAGTTCATGACTAAAAGAGAACATATCAACTTTGTTTCGATGATTTCACATAGTCGAAACTTAGTGTATTCATCAAGGAGTTTATAAAGATATAAGATAACTCCTACAATATTCCACAGCCGCGCTCCCCACAAAGATTTGGCAATTAAGCATAAGTTTAACTAAGAACTCTCCCCCATAATATGTCATTCCCGAAAGAACAACAAGAGCGACCTTACTTTTACAAGAAAAGTAGGATTTCTTTATACATTAACAAATTACATGAAACATGAATTTGTATCCAGAAAACTCGAATAAATTAACCACAAGAAGACCTTATTGATTAATTTAATCGGAAATGCTCAACATAAGAAAACTTACGGAGCCATACAGTACTTTCACATAGAAATGGATCAGGGAAAGATGAATACTGCGGAATTTTCAAAAGTTCATTCTATCTTTTATCAATATTTTCATAAGACATAATAGACTTAACTTTTGAGCTATATATGAGATAATCATAGTTCACGGACGTAAACAACACATATCCCATAAAATATTTTTGCAATGTATAAAACCAATAAAGATTAATACTGCAAAATCATCTTCCAAATAACTTAGAATTTAAATAAATAAATCTAAAAACACTGCAAGATGAAAATTGTTGAAATAGATTTGTGTAATCACAATATTTTCTATTCCAAACCCTAGTTATCCTTCAAAAATAAGAATAAATTCTCATAACAAGTTTCCTAGATATTATTTTAGAAACAAACAACATTTTACTTACTTTGAAGACTCTTCTCATATTCCATATATTTATCAAGATCATCTTCAATTAGATCAATCCTGGATTCGAGATTATCCATCTTGTCCTTAAGTCTTTTGGTTGAAGATTCAAGTTAACTCTTCAATGCACGTACTTGTTCCAAAACAAGATTCATAGTTAGTGAGAGCTTGTCAAAATGAGAGACAGCGGGATTCTCATTAGAGGGGGAATCACGTTTATCTTCAGAAGAATCAAAATGAACTTTCTTAGAGGGAAAGAAAACAATCCAGACATCATCTTTTTTACTGAAAAGACTTGATGAGGACATGATAAAAAGTAAAATGAAATGCTTGCATCAAGGAAAGAATATTTTAACTTAAAAGGAAGAAGATATGGAATAAGTTCCCAAAAAGCCCTTTGACCAAAACCCTAACGAAATTTTGGATATCCCAAAAGGACTTTATTAGGAAAACCATACACATACCCAGGGTGTATGCAAGAAAATTTCACAAGGAACTGTTCTTAGCTCAATAAACGAAGTTGAGCACAAGAAGGAGATGCAGAAACAAGTTAATCATAAGAGTAGTTTAACTCAAGATTATGATGCATAAGGAAACTTTTCATACCCCTTTTGAGATTATGGTTCTTGACCAGGGGAAAAACAAGAACAATATGAGAAATTATTACAGCTTGTGTTTTCTCCCATCCAGTGAAAGATCGGGTGGTTTCTCAATAGGAGAGGATGATTTCCTTAATCCTTGTTTATGAAATCTCTTTATGGAGAGAGGATCAATAGGTGACATCTTCCTTTCCCATAATGTTCTGAATGCTTTGTTTATTGATTTTTGCAAACTATGAATGGTTCTGAATATTTCTTTTGAAAGTGATGTAGATTTCTTATGATATTTTCTTCTCTTTTTCTGATTAACAGAGGGAGACTTTTCAAGAACCTTTGTGCAATTCACCTTTGGGTGATCCTGGTTTCTACACAAGGAAGACTTAGGATTTGTTGTGCCCTTGTGTTTTACCACATCTTTCTCTTTACCAGAAGAGTTTGATCGTGACAAGTTTTCAGGAGTAATGTGTTGATTAAGTTTCCAAGAGTTTTTCGAGGAAAGACGATTCTTCTTCTCGTGATTACGATTGTGAGATATCGCATTTTCTTGTCTTAAATTTTTCAGTTGACAATCTATATTTTCAATCCTTTTAATCCAGGCTTCCTTCTCCAGTTGAAACATACTCTTCATTGAGTACAGATCTTTGGTCAATCGATCAATTTTCTTTTATGGGGAAGTTAGATTGTTTATCATGGAATAATCAGAGTTGTTGGAGAGACAAGTGTAATTACCAGCAAAGTAAGTGAGGAGCATAGTCACTGGCCCAGTACCCAAGCCCGCTAGCATCAGAACTTATGGCATTGTATGTAGTAATAGATGCGCTCCGTGCAATGTCAGTATTAGTTATGATTCCCTCGCAGCCGCAGGTTTCAAACTTGAAAATTATAATTGGTAAAGATTGTATGAGGACCTTTGTACTTACCTTGCATTTGCAGTTGAAATTGCAAACACACCCCTCCTGTTTGACCCATTTGTAACCTTTCAGAGACTACAACCTTGAGCTCGTGCATAATAATTCTGAAATCATATGATGCATTTGTTGGATGTATATAGTTGGCAGACTCTTCCTTCCTCTGTATTGTTGTGGCCTCAGATACGGAGACTAACAGTTGCTCCAAGCTTTGTTGGGTATCTCCAATAAAATACCCAGCTGTAGTATTCCACCTCTCATCACTGACAACTCTCATTTTATTTTGATCAAACCACTCAGACACTCTGCCTACACCCACAGTAATCAACGAACTACCACAATAATATGGCGAAATCCCACCACTAACTGAGATAGGCAGTGCATTAAACCAATCTTCCACATCTTGCTGATCAATAATGGATAAAATATCGAAACTGAAGCATTCAGCATACGAAACCATATAAGCTGCAAACCTAGCTCTCGGATCCATTCCCCAATAGATTCTAGAGATATGAGATATAAATTTGAACATCTTACTGGGAACCCAACAATTGTAGCTGCTTTGTGAGTTTCCTTCCCATCTTGAACCCTTGGTAATTTAGCTTGCTCACTGATTCTACCAGTAGTTCTTTTTTGCGAGTACTTCCTTAATTTCCATCAGCCTTACTACAGGTTCTAACTTGTGTTGCAAAATAACAATTCTTTGTATTGCACAAGGCCTCCTCCACTGTCAGTTGTTCTTAATTCGAGATGTCTTTCCTTCACTATCTGGTCACACTGAGAAACAATTTCTTGAGCTATAACTATGCCCATCTCGTAACTATTTGATCGCTTGAGAACTGCTAGCACATTCACCTGAAACTTATACAGCATGCAACGCTTATACACCTCCAGAAATACAAGATAAAGATATAACCTGTTCCTGAAACGGATGTGAACTCTGACATCCTCCAACCTTCTTCACCAGCACCACATGAGTCTGAAATGAATATGAATACTTCCCACTGAGGCTTGAACGTGAGTTCCTGGTTATTCAACTTGACACCCTCATTAACTTCTTGCTCAACTTTCCAATGACGCCACTGGTGTTGAGATAATAGTTGAAGCACTTGTAGTGGTCCAGAGATTATTACACGACCCACAACGAACTTTTTGTCAACACTCTTTCTTCCCTCACACAAGAGTAACTTCCTAGCACTACCAGCAATGATCTTCCCAAATTTATTTTTAAGAAATGAAAAACTCATAAACGTCATGCAGTATAAGTGAAAAAGTGGGGTACAACAACCTCACCCAATATTTTGCTTAGCAATCTGTATGGACTAACTCCAATATACTTTTAAGAGAATCAACTAGACAGTCAAACTCAATCTTAATAAAAAGTATATCAAAGAGTTATATCTCAATTTTTCGATTCAATACTTACTCAAGCAAATAGCAATCTGCGAGTCTAATTGAATACAAGAGAAATTAACTTGAACGGTACCAAAGACCAATGTTCAAAGATCAATCAATTTCAATCAACAACCAAAGGTTGGATTTACCAATTGATCGATTCAACGCACAACCTGTGATATTTCAATTATATAACAAAATATAATGCGGAAAAGAAATAACACAGACACCAGAAGTTTTGTTAACAAGGAAACCGCAAATGCAGAAAAACCTCGGGACCTAGTCCAGATTGAACACCACACTGTATTAAGCCACTACAGACACTAGCCTACTACAAACTAACTTCGGTCTGGACTGTAGTTGAACCCCAATCAATCTCACACTGATTCAAGGTACAGTTGCGCTCCTTCCGTCTCTGATCCCAGCAGGATACTACGTACTTGATTCCCTTAGCTGATCTCACCCACAACTAAGAGTTGCTACGACCCAAAGTCGAAGACTTTAATAAACAAATATGTATCACACAGAAAAGTCTACAAGAATAGATAAATCTGTCTCCCACATAAATACCTACGAGTTTTGTTCCGTCTTTTGATAAATCAAGGTGAACAGGAACCAATCGATAACCCGGACTTATATTCCCGAAGAACAGCCTAAAATTATAAATCACCTCACAATAATCTTAATCGACTAGCGAAACAAGATATTGCGGAATCACAAACGATGAGACGAAGATGTTTGTGACTACTTTTCTATCTTGCCTATCGGAGATATAAATCTCAAGCCAATCTTACGATTGCACTCAATCACGATAGAAACGGCAAGATCAGATCACGCCACTACAGAGAAAATAGTTGGGTTTGGCTTCACAATCCCAATGAAGTCTTTAAGTCGTTAACCTACAGGGTCTCGGTAGAAACCTAAGGTTAAAGGAGAATCGACTCTAGCTTATACAACTAGTATCACACAGGAGGTGTGGGGATTAGGTTTCCCAGTTTCTAGAGTTCTCCTTTATATAGTCTCCAAATCAGGGTTTGCAATCTAAGTTACCATGGTAACAAAGCATTCAATATTCACCGTTAGATGAAAACCTGATTAGATTTAAGTGTAAGGGTAAATTACCCGGTGGCCACGTGTCAACATCTCAAGGGATGGTTTCATGATAAGACGATAAGATGGAAACATCAAATCATACTCTATAAAGATGATTACGTCTAGATCGAGACACCTGCTACAAACGTTACATGAATGATGCGTGTGAGGAGTGGTCTAATCGACTCAGACGGTCAAGTCTAAAAAGAAGGACTGCATTTAATGAAGGATCAGAAAAGGCATGGGCGAGTCTACATCGTATCAGGAGGCTCGGGCGATCTATACTATAACCCTAGGATGATGCAGCGCGAGGTTCTCCAAAGAAGAGCAGTACGATTACGTACAGGCGAGATGACTCGGTAGGAGAACCAAGCAGGCCACCACGAGGGATAGTATAGAGCTCGTCCGAAGTAGCGATGAGGTATACGATAGCTCCACCAGCTCGGCGAAACCAGGCCTTCACGAGTCTAATTTACCTATAAATACCTGTCCATGTAGAAGGAGATTAACAACTTATGTAAGATTAGATGGTCTTTCTACAGAGAATTCCTGAGAGAGATCTAGATAAAGAGAGAGTGAGAAATATAAGTGATTTTTGTAGATCTTTCAAGGGTAAGACCCTTATGAATAAAGAAAACATCTTCTTTCCCGTGGACGTAGGTCTTCATGGCCGAACCACGTTATATGCTTGTGTTAATCTTTACTTTCATGTTATTTACATCTTGTTTATATTTGAATCTTGAATGTTGGTAGTTTTATAGCCTTTAGATCTACTTGGGTGTAGTCATCAGAAAAGATGCAACTACATTTTGGCGCTAGAAACAGGGAGGTATAAAGATCTATTCTACCTCCCTAGTAACAGCTCTATATTGTTTTCATAATCTCCTTGAGAAAAGTGGCTTTCATACCACTGTGTAGAACTCTGTTAGAATTTATGAGTAGAGCTCGGACTCAACACAGTCTACACGATCTGTGAAGTCTTGAAGACCCTCAAAATCAACAGATCTACATCCTTTTCACTGGTTTTCTTCAAAATTTTCATTCTTCTAAGATTTCCTATATCTTCCTCAAGATGATCAGGAGAGTTGAAGATCGGAGTGAAAATGGAGTTTTATAAAATTCGGCGCTCAAACGATCGCCTCCATGAAAGTGCTGGGAAGAAGTTTAAGTCAGTAAACTTCATAAGGGAAAATATTGTCCTATGAAAGTTGAAAAGACAAATTGTTCATGATGTTCTTCATCTTCTAAGAAACTCAAGATAATCCACAATCTTCTTCTTAGAAATCTAACTCTAAGACAATGGGAAGGGTTAATGAGTACAAAATCACTCATCAAACTCAAAATTTGTTCAAAATCAAAAGTTTAAAGATGATGAGAAATATTTCCTAAAATGGGAAGATATGCTCAATCGTCATGACTTGGTTTTTTCCCAGCAAAAGTATGACGTGTAGAAGGAGGTATTTTTCTCGAAAAGAGAGACAAACAAAACACCTTTCTTCCATCACTAAAACTTTATTCAAGTAGGGAATGTTTTGACATCTTCACATGTCTCCAAAATTTACTGCAAAGTCTTCCTGTACTTATCTGTCCAGTCTGCACTATGACTTAGTAATTGCACATGACCTGCAAATCTAGGGTCCCACTTTTCTGAAAGAAAAGACAAATTAAGTATTATTGCATATATCGCAGGTAAGGCGATGGTGACGAGACGATCCACTCGCACGAGCCAAGGTGAAACTGGTGGAGCCCTGTCTGGAGGCTTAGACGAGATGAAGCTCGGTGAAACTATGCACAACGGTGTACTCTCAGGAGAGGGACAACCCGATAACCAGTATCGGGAAGGGTTAACTGATAACTCTAGCTATGACGAAGAGGGAAATCCCTTCGAAAGACAGAATGATATCCATTTAACTCAACCAGGAGGGTTGAATCGTTTGCCAAGGAAAATAGTAAACAATGAGGAGAAGAAAGGCGAACCTTCTAACCTCGGCGATACCACTGCTACTATCTCAGCCATCCTGAAAGCTCAAAAAGCGCAGGATGAGAGAATGAAAAAGTTAGAAAGACGTAACAGGAGGCTAGAACGGAGAAACCGCGGGCTGAAACGCAAAACAAATAAAAATGTTCCACTCACTACCATAGAGGAGACCCCCGAGGAGGAGAATCCTTTTGAGAATTTACAGTACGATGAGTGAGTGCATATCCCTGACACCTCGGACGAGGAAACAGGAGAGCTCTTTCCAAAAGGAAACCAAGAAGTCCTAAACGAGGAAGAAAGCCCGTCCGAGAGATCATCCGATGTCGATCCCAAGCATAGTGACGTACGCCGAGCAATCGGACGAGGATTCAGGGCGATCAAGATATCGCCGCACAGAAGCTTCCTACTCACCCGAAAGAGCGCAAGGACGAAGGAAGAAGGCCTAAATGAGGCACAATGACAACCAATTACAAGCCCGACTCTGTCAACTCGAAGCGATGTGCAGAGAGGCTACAGGAAAACAATAAGGCAAAAAGTTGAAGGAAGTACTGCAAGAGGATGGACAATCTCCCTTATCGGAGAGTCTACTAGCCCAACCATTTCCAAGGAAATGCTCGCTTCCAACATTTGTAACTTCCTTCAATAGAACTGGCGATGCAATCGAGCATCTTAGATCATATCGCATAACACTAACCCAGTGGAGCCATTACGATGTAGTAATGCGCAGGTTCTTTCCAGACAGTCTAAAAGATGAGGCCCTAATGTGGTTCAATAACCTGCCAAAGGCATCGGTTAAATCGTTTGACCATCTATCCGAGTTGATCTTAGAAACTTACATACATAACTGCCGACTCAAACCCGAAATTGACATGTTGTTCCAGTTAGCCAGGGGACCGAACGAGTCACTCCACTCTCTGGTAACTCGTTGGATAAAATTATGTGCCGAGATCGGAAGAGTCCTAGAGGCCTACGCGATCTTGGGCTTCAAAAATAGTCTAAGAAAGATAGACCCATATTTGTCCGCATGTACGAGACCATGCCACCTAATTTAGGGAAACTGAGAGAGATTCAAGAGGACTACATAGCCCTTGAAGAACTCCAAGATGGTACTTATGACAAATTGTTAAAAGGAACCAATAGAGGAGTGAATGTGGTAGAACCACAGAACCCTCAAGCGCCATCCCAAAGAGCAGGGCGATCCAACAAAGGATCTACCCAGTTCGATAAACATCGAAGTGGAGGATGGAAAGGGCGATACCAAGCCCAACAAAAGAAGGGAAAATTTGTAGACCCTGTCAATACGAAGCTAAATGCTCCCATACTCGAGATCCTTAAGAAGATCGATGGAAAATACAAAATTACATATCCATGGAACAGAGGACAACATCCCGAACATGCTAGGAATCAAACAGATTTCTGTGAGTTCCACCAGTTCCATAGCCACACCACAGACTCGTGCAGAGATATGAAGAAAATGGTGCAAGATATGATTGACGAAGGAAAGCTCCAGGAGTACATTGTGCATCCAGCGATCCAACCAACGGTGGGAACACCCGTGCATCACGTAGAAATGCTACACGAGGCATAATACTTGGGATGCAATACAATATCGCACTCAGCTATCACTGCTCCCACACCTGAAGGAAATATTACAGGACGGATCCACAAGCGAAACTTCGAAGGTGACGAAGTCTTCAGTGTGGCAAAAGAACCTTCTATGCAGGAGTGGATGAAAATACATATCAGTTTTTCAGCCTCGGAGGCACCTGATGAAGGACGAAACCACAACGATCCATTGGTGGTTACGATGGCTATCGCACTCCCTGAGAAGGAGGACGAGGAAGAAAAACCTAAGGTATTGCCATGGGCCATGCCTAAAATACTAATAGACGGTGGGAGTTCTGTCGAAATCTTTTTTTATGAAACATTCAAGCAAATGGGTCTTAGAGACGAATGACTAATCCCTTCTACCTACAACATATTTGTCTTCAATGGCTCATCGACCCGACCAAGGGGCGAGGTCACCCTAGAAATTCGCGTAGGAAAAATCCTCACTCTAACCACTTTCTGTGTAGTAGATGTCCTCTCACCCTACACAGCCATTGTCGGGCAATCTTGGGTCCATAGGATCAAAGGAGTTGCCTCGACTTACCATCAGAGACAAGAGATCGTTGGAGACTCAGGCGAAGCCAGGTACTTTTACAACATGGACGTACAAAATGGCGAGAAAAGAGTAAATTCCTCTAAAGCAAAAAAGAAGAGGGCCACAAATGCTAAGAACCAAGCTGAAATCGATGTGTTCATCGCAACAACGAATGAAGCTATGCGTTCGGGTGGTGTACTTGACTCGGACGATGTACCAATCTCGGACTCACCTATGCATCCCTTGTAGAACCTTTCCGATGTCAGAGAGCTCAAATCAAATTTCTCGGCCTCGGAACCCACAAAGGAGGTCAACTTCAGAACACCTGAAAACCCGGGTATGGTCAAAATCGGAACTCTCCTTGACAAAGAGGAAGAAGACAAACTAATACAAGTGCTAAAAGAATATTATGACGTCTTTGCGTGGCGTATGGAAGATATGCCTGGGATAAACCAGGAAATTTGTTGCCATCATTTGAAAATCAACCCAAAACATAAGCCCATAAGGAAAAAGATTCGAAAGGTGGCGCCAGAATATCACGAAGTAATTCAAAAGGAATTAAAAAAGATGGAGGCATCAGGAGTCATCCGAGAAGTGCAGTATCCAATATGGATTTCTAACATGGTAATCGTACCAAAGAAAAATGGAGGAGTGCGAATTTGCATTGATTTCAGTGATCTCAACAATGCCTATCCAAAGGACAGCTTCCCACTCCCTAATATTGATCAACTCGTGGAAGAAACATCTGGCTACGGATTACTATCCCTGATGGATGGATACTCTGGTTATAACCAGATTCCCCTCGCCGAGGAAGACAAAGAGCATACTGCGTTCTTCACTCCCCGAGGACTATACTGTTACACTAAAATGCCATTCGGACTAAAGAACGCAGGCGCGACTTACCAAAGAATGATGGAAAAAATGTTTGACCACTGGATACATAAAACCCTAGAGGTATATGTAGACGACATGCTCGTCAAGAGTAAGCTTCCACAAGACCACGCAAATGACCTTAAAGAAATTTTCGAAAAAAATGAGAAAATTCAACATGAAAATTAACCCGGCAAAATATGCCTTTTGAGTTACCTCAGGGAAGTTCTTAGGATACCTGGTCACCAAGCGAGGCATCGAGGTTGATCCCGCTAAAGTGCAAGCCATACTCGAGATGCCTTCACCTTCCACAGTCAAAGACTTGCATAGGTTAAATGGTCGACTAGCGGCCCTGGGAAGGTTTATTGCTAGATCATCCGACAAATGTAAAGATTTTTTCAACACTTTGAAGAAAGGTGAAAAAAATTCATGGAGCAATGAGTGCGAAGAAGTTTTTCAAAAAATCAAAGAACATTTGGCCACCTTGCCAATTCTTCAGAAACCCAATCCAGGAGAAAATATTTACATCTACCTATCGGCGACTAACACTTCGATCAGCACGGTGCTAACCCGTGTAGATAAAGAAGTAGAAAAACCTATCTACTTCATAAGCAAGACTCTGACATCTGCAGAAAAGAACTACTCTAAAATTGAAAAGATCGTGTTGTCCCTGGTTTACGCGACGCAAAAATTGCGAACGTATTTCCATGCCCACACAGTCACAGTCATTAAAAAAGCTCCAATAGAATCTGTTCTAGACCATGCCGACAGAGCAGGAAGAATCTCCAAATGGGGAGCCCAAATCAAACAATTTGGGGTAAAATATCAATCCCAAATGGCAATCAAAACCCAAGTTGTTGCGGATTTTTTGCTGATTTCCCTCTAGATGATACGGATGAAATCGAAGAAATCCCAGGGATGGAGGACGAGCTGGAAGACCCACCCGCGAGCTGCTTCGCTCGGAGAATACCATGCGATGGGAAGTCTTTGTATACGGGTCATGTAATTCAGAAGGATCTGGCATCGGAATGGTCTTTACGACTCCGACAGGCCGCAAGATCGTCTATAGCCTAAGGCTAGAATTCCCCGCTACTAATAACATAACTGAGTACGAGGCAGTCATACATGCCCTACGAGTAATAATTGCACTAGGCATCAATAAAGTGAGACTCACAGCTTATAGTTCGACGGATAGATGGAATATATCAAGCTTTTGATGCTTGTTTACAGCGATACCTCCAACTCGCCAAGCACTATATCAGACAGATACCTAACATCACTTTCAGGCATCTAAATAGAAACAACAATAGGCATGCAGATGCCTTAGCTTTCATTGCCTCGATGACAATAGACCCGGAAGCGACAAACGTGTGTGTCGAAAGGGTATTGCTTCCCTCCATACCCATAGAAGGAGACATGGAAATCCTCAGTATGGACATAACAGACCAACACGAGGCCTTACCATAAGACGATTGGAGAACTCAAATCAAGAAATACCTAGCCAATGGCGATCTCCCAAGCGACCAACAGCTCTCACACACAGTGATATCCCGATCGGGAAACTATCACCTCAGGGACGACATACTGTACAAACAGTCATATCTGGGACCATTGCTCATATTTCTCTCCTTCATCGAAGGCCAAAAAATACTAAAATAAATACACTATGGATACGTTGGAAACCATAGTGGAGGAATATCCCTAGCCCACAAATCCAGGCTACAAGGATACTTTTTGCCTCGCATGAACGAAGACTCAAAGCAGATGGAAAAATCATGTTTAGAGTGCAAAAAATTTGGCAAGAGAAGGCATGCACCATCAATGGATCTAAATTCCGTACTCAGCCCTTGGCCATTCTCCAAATGGGGGGTTGACATCGTTGGACCTCTACGAGCTGGCACAGGACAACGAAAATACCTAATCGTGGCCACTGATTACTTTACCAAATGGGTCAAGGCTTCAACCCTAAGACACATTAGAGACCACGATGTCTTTAAATTCATTTTCGAGCACATCATATGTCGCTTTGGTATCCCAGCCGTCATCGTATCCGATAATGAGGCCCAACTCCAAGGGAAAAACATTGACCTCCTCTTTAACTGCTTCAAGATCAGGAAGAATAAATCCACACCCATCTACCCTGAGAGTAACGTCCAGGCAGAGGCCACTAACAAAACCATCGCCGACATACTCAAAAATAAGCTGGATGGACATGAGGCTAGCTGGTGTGAGCAATTACACAATGTTCTGTGGGCCTACCAGACCACGCGAAGATAAGAAACAGGGATGACTCCCTTCGCTCTTACTTATGGCACGAAAGCGATCATACCAACTGAAGCAATGACCCCAACGACAAAGACCGAAGCTTAGGAAAATAACCTCACATCGGACATGATACTCGCCAAGCTAGACGATCTCGAGGAAAACGAGAAATAGCTCTACAGAGAATAGAAAATTACCATCGGAGGTTAGCCCGAGAATACAACAAACGTGTTCATCAGAGGCAATTTAGCCCATGCGACAAAGTCTGGCGCGAGATTCCGCCATACCAGGGCGAGTTAGGAAAATTTGCTCCCATCTGGGAAGGACCACTAACAGTCATCGCCAAGTCAGGCGATGGAGCATACAGATTGCTCAAACCCAATGGGGAAGAACTAGAACGTCCCTGGAATATCAAATACCTCAAGCAATACAATGCTTAAACAACTTATCGCTTAAGAAGACAAATTATGAAAATGGGACTCGAAACCCTACGTGTAACAGGTCATGGTACCTTACCAAAATGTACTAGGGGCTTATAAACCCTCTTTTGAGAATAATAAAATTAATCCTTTTGCGTGCTCATTTCATTTACTTTGATTTTTGTTAGTTTAATTTTTCTATTGCAATTTTTTGCTTTATCTTTTCTTGCATTTTCATATAGAATAATCATATCATATTTGCATTATAACAAAATCCCATCAAGATCATGGCACGGTGCTAGCCACACCTTCCATTCTACAACGAATGATGCGGGTAAAATACCTAAGCTGCCCGAGACGGATACAGACCTAAGGCAATGCCATCTAGCCCATTGAAGCAAGATGAAGCGGGGTACACCCTAAGCTACCTAAAACGGCAATAGACCTAAGGTAATGCCATCACTATCACGAATCGAGTGATGTCCTGCCATAACAGGAGATATCTAGAATCAAGGTACTTACCTTTGGCTAAGGAAAGAATCACTTGACCGAGGTATTTCCCTCCAAGCAATGGTTAATAAACAAGTGACTCAAACAACTGACCACTTAACCTTGGGGAAAGTGTATCCTAAAGGGGACACTAATAAAAAACTAAGCCCATGAAGGCACCAGACCAAGGCGAGAAAGGGAATGTGCTATACTGAAAGTTCAACACCGTAAGAGATTCCCTATCCAATTAAGGAATTGATCACTCCTTGGCTTTGTCACCTATGGTTGGACCAATAGTATACAAAAAAAACCCACCGAGCCATTAACATAAAAACACAAAGATGCGGAAATAAAAACCATTGTCCATTTTAATAGGAACTTTCATTGCAAATTTTATTCGCCTCTGACACAACATGAGGGTGTATTAAAATTCTCAAATTTACAAAACAAAATAAAAATAAAAAAGGAGCATCGCGATCATGCCTCGCCAGGAGCATCCTACTCGGTAGCAATCCGACCCTCGCCCTCGACAGCATTAAAAACAACTATACCACCCGATTGGGGCATGAGCGATTCCACCCTCGGAAACATCAGAAACAACCGCACAGACGGAATAAACTGCGAGACCTCCTTGACAACTCATGAAGGAGCAATAGATGGGTACTACCAAGTAGCTAAGGCATTCTCACTCTTTTCCCAAAAATGGCATCAGATGCTACGGCATAAAACAGGGGCAAGGTATATATATATATACATTTAAATACGAAGACAGTATTTTATATCTCAGCATCTTCAACAACTCGGACAATACATATCCACCACTCAAAAAAGAAGAACAGATTGCGCAAACGAAAAATATTTGTTATAAACTAAGTAACAACGTGCGTAACAGCAGAAAATGTTCCCAAGACCAATCGCAGGAAGAAACACACTGTATGAAGTGTTTCCAAGCTGAACCGTGTTAATAAATACAATGGTGAACATGAAATCTTCCAGAAAAAAGTCCAACTTACTAGTAGACATATGAGGCTAAAGACGGTATGGGAACAGATAGGTCTTTCCGAGAAATCATCGGTGATGATCTAGAAATCAGATCAAGAAAAACCGAAGCATCAAGCAAATGAGAGGGCATACCATCATGTTTAAGAAAACATGAATAAACAACTTGCCACCATGGAGGACGAGGAGAAAAACGCTCACCAGACATAGAAAGCTTTTATGAAAAAGGCTCTAGACTCTACGGAAGGGAAGAAGAGAATGAAATTCATCTCTCTACCCTAAGAGGACTTTTATAGGAATAAAAGTCCTCGAAAAGACAACCAGTGCTTATCCAAAAAAGTCAAGGAACGATAAAGGACAACGACCATAAAAGAAATAAAAAGACATCCTCCATCTTGAATGGGTAACTAACGGCGATTCACAGCCCAACGGATAAAAACACACTAAGAATGCAGATGTGGCGAAAAAGACGGGCGGTTACGAAGTTTTCTTCCCATCATGCCCCTGGCAAGTTGCAAAGAAAAGGAGCAAAATGTGAGGGTAAATTACCCGGTGGCCACATGTCAACATCTCAAGGGATGGTTTCATGATAAGACGATAAGATGGAAACATCAAATCATACTCTATAAAGCTGATTACGTCTGGATTGAGACACCTGCTACAAACGTTACATTAATGAGGCGTGTGAGGAGTGGTCTAATCGACTCAGACGGTCAAGTCTAAAAAGGAGGACTGCATTTAATAAAGGATCAGAAGAGGCATGGGCGAGTCTACATCGTATCAGGAGGCTCGGGCGATCTATACTATAACCCTAGGATGATGCAGCGCGAGGTTCTCCAAAGAAGAGCAGTACGATGACGTACAGGGCGAGATGACTCGGTAGCAGAACCAAGCATGCCACCACGAGGGATAGTATAGAGCTCGTCCGAAGTAGCGAGGACGTGTACGATAGCTCCACCAGCTCGGCGAAACCAGGCGTCCACGAGTCTAATTTTCCTATAAATACCAGTCCATGTAGAAGGAGATGGACAACTTATGTAAGATTAGATGGTCTTTCTACAG
Source organism: Papaver atlanticum (assembly GCA_023531105.1). Classification (NCBI taxonomy): domain Eukaryota; kingdom Viridiplantae; phylum Streptophyta; class Magnoliopsida; order Ranunculales; family Papaveraceae; genus Papaver; species Papaver atlanticum. Next base: position 535,322 of record JAJJMB010012187.1, read on the forward strand.
AGAATTCCTGAGAGAGATCTAGATAAAGAGAGATTGAGAAATCTAAGTGATATTTGTAGCTCTTTCAAGGGTAAGACCCTAATGAATAAAGAAAACATCTTATTTCCCGTGGACGTAGGTCTTCATGGCCGAACCACGTTATATGCTTGTTTTAATCTTTACTTTCATGTTATTTACATCTTGTTTATCTTTGAATCTTGAATGTTAGTAGTTTTATAGCCTTTAGATCTACTTGGGTGTAGTCATCAGAAAAGATGCAACTACATCTAGCTAATATCTTTAAACCGTTAGATCGAACTTAGCTTGTTATACAAAAATGAAATATACGTCATTTAGGTTTGAGTAACCGTACCTAAACGCGTACACCTAGTTGGTTCAACAGTAGTTAACCAATGGTTAGCCATATGAGCACTTTCATATCAACCTTATTCATCTTCACCATAACTAGTTCAAATGACTCAAAAGAACTAGTTAGAGAGTTGTTCAATTACTTAGATCTCATAGAAGTATACAAGACACAATTGAAGCAAAATCATTTTTGATTCACTCGAATCGATTCATGAACATTATAGCCACGGTTTGCAATTGCATTCCTTAATATATAAATGTTTTAGTTCATGAACAAACCAGTTTTAGAAAGTAACACACTTAAGTATGCGTACTTAAGTAACAAGATTTGAGTTTGTTTTTGTTTCCAAACTCAGCAGAAATTCACGGACGTGAACTTTCCGCCAGTATGCGTACGGGTACGCATACTTTGGTAACCGGATTGAGTTGGTTTTGATTTCCAAACTCAGCAGAAGTTCACGGTCGTGAACTTCCGCCAGTATGCGTATGGGTACGCATACTTACCCAGTCTCCATCAACCATTTAGTACACACACAAGTATGCATACATTTGGTTCCCAGTTTTGGACTTATACACTAATGTGTGAACACATTATATGCTTATATCCAAAGATGGTTACATGTTCTAAACTCTTTATTTCAACCATTGAAACATTCTTAGAGGTAGGGCTGTCAATGGATAACCGAATATTCGATATCCGTCCGAGTTCGTTCGAATCGTTAGGATATTATCCGAAATTTCGGATAACGGATAACGGATACGGATACCTTATCGGATATTCTTACTTTAACGAAACGGATACGGAAAAGGTACTATCCTATAGGATAATATCCGTTATCCGTTAAAGAATGCATATGCAAAAAAATTTAAATTTTTTTTGAGTAATATATTTAGTTGTTAACTTGGTAGTATATGAAGACTTAGAAATAAAAATATTATGGAAGAAAAAAAAACACAACTAGTTTTGTTCGTTGTGAGAAAAGCAGAGGATTTTTCAATTCTGATAGAGAAGATTAAAGATTTTAGTTTTGTTTAAATATAATTTAATATAATAATTTTGAAGTCAATTTTTTTGCATTTGATCAAGGTATTTGGTTTTATTTTGTTGAATTTCCTTAGAGTTTCTTTGATTTATTTACAATTTATCAAATGTACAGAAAGACTAGAAAAGAATTTAAATTATTTTTATTATAATGAATTACTATCGGATATTACCGGATATTATCGGATATCTGTCATTGTTATCCGAACGGATACAAAAAATCTTTTTGAATATCCGTCGGATATTATCGGATATCAGATATCCGGTAATCTTATTGGTAACGGATATGGTAGAGGGCATATCCGTTTCGATAGGTACCGTTGACAGCCCTACTTAGAGGATGTTAAATAGAGGTTATTCACATACTATTTTTCATCGAAGCAATTTTTAAGATATTGAAATAATCAACATGACTTTCGTCACTTGTAAAGATGAACGTTATGGAGTCTAGAGCTCAACTACACTTTTTATCCTAGTCCGAGACTTAGCTGTAAGTATACTAGAAATCAAGACTTATATTTTTGGCAACTAAACTTGACAACAAGCTTGAGATAGAAACGCTTGTGAGTTCGACCGAGCAGTGCTCTAACAATCTCCCTCTTTGTCAATTTTAGTGACAAAACTATCAATACATATGGAATACAAAATAAATAAACTTTGTAGCTTCTCTTCCACATGCATGATCTCCTTGGTTCTTCAACATTACTTGAAATCTTCATCACTTCCAAGTACTCCAATGATTCTAAAGATATTCAAATCAACATCACCGTTATTGAAGATCCGTAGCTATAACAATGAGAAAACAAAATCTATCAATCATTGTTACACAATGTCATAGTATTATTACACAGCATCAAAGTTCAATTGTATCACAACTTTGACAACAATACTATGGTGATATGTATCACTCTCCCTTAGTCAATACTTCATCTCACATGAAAACTACTCCCCCTTACATAATGATCCGAAAACCATATGTATTTGTAGTGTGAACTACACATTAATTCTCCCCCTTTTTGTCAATAAAATTGGCAAAGGTACGAAAACTAGTGGGATCCTAATGAAATTTCCATAGAGACACTTCATTACCAAAAGAAAGCACATATCAACTTTGTAGATGCAATCATATAGCCGAAACTAAATGCTTTCATCAAGGAGTTTATAAAGATACAAGATAACCCCTATAATATTCCACAGCCGCACTCCCCACAAAGATTTGGCAATTAAGCACAAGTTCAATTAAGAACTCTCCCCCATAAAATGTCATTCCCGAAAGAACAACGAGGGCGACCTTACTTTCACAAGAAAAGAAGGATTTCTTTGGACATCAACAAATCACATAAAAATATGAATTTGTATCCAAAAATCTCAACTAAATTAACCACAAGAGAACCCATGATTAATTCAACCGAAAATGCTCAACATAAGAAAACTTACGGAGCCGCACAGTATATACATAAAAATATCGATCAGGGAAGATCAATACTGCGGAATAAACAAAGATTCATTCTATCTTTCATCACTATTTGCACAATGACATATAATAGACTTAATCTTTGTAAACAAAAGCTCATCCTTTCTTCCATCAATATTTACATAATGACATAAAAGGCTTAACTTTTGTTTGCCAAAAGCTCATTCAATCTTTTATCAATACTTGCATATCGATATATGAAAGACTTAACTTTTGATAACGTATGGGACAATCATAGTTCACGGACGCAAACACACATATCCCATAACAAATTGCAATATATAAAACCATAAAGATTAATATTGCAAAATCATCTTCCAAAAAAAACTTTAGAATTTAAATAAATAAATCTAAAAACATTGAAGACGAAAACATTGGACATAGCTATATGTAATCACAATAATGGCTATTCCAAACTCTAGTTATTCTTCTTAAAAACACAAGAATAAAATTCTCATAAGAAGCTTTTCTAGACAAAATAAAATCAACAAGCTAATGAATCAAAGACTGACTCCTAAACCATCAAAACCGAACACGAACTGAAATCACATTGACGTTTCAGAATCCTCACGAGCCTTGAGGTCTTTGAGCTTGTGATTGACAACATCCACTGCATCTTCAGAGAAGATATCCTCATTGAGAAGCTCTTTAACATGTGTCTTTATGAGACCAAGGTCAGAAGAAACCTTTTTCAACTCAGTTCTTAACACATCAAGACTCCTCAAAGTATCAACAAGTTGCAGTTTTGCATCCTCAAAGTATTTAAGAAAATCATGAACATGAGGCATAGTACCATGAGGCATTAGGATGATCTTATTCTACTAGAGTTCTTTTCTTCCTCCCTTTGGACTCGAAACCAATACGTTTATCAAGAAAACCTCTTGCAAAGCCACCAGAGTGTGAAGAAGAGGAATACATTCTTGACTAATCACAAATAATCCCAGAGTATGCGTATGTGACTCATGGGTTTAGTATTTAAATGGTTCCTTAGAGAAGGTAATTTTTAGGGTTTCCAAAAATTGATTCGTGACAGTAATACGGGTACCCGTACGAACATAATTTGACCCAAAAATCAAAACACAAAGGGTCGTATTTTACAACACGACAGAATTTTTGCTACGTGAAAATTTTCACAATTTTTTTTGGCTAAATAACTTTTATTTCTACATCGAGAAACAATTTAGAGCACAAAAGTAGCAGGCAACATAGTTGCAACGAAAACTTCTTTTTAAAAGAGAAAAAAGAAGAACGACAATAGACACAACCAATACTTAAGCAACGTTGTCTGCAGACAATAGTTTAGCTATGGACGATAAGAAAATAGCTCAACTAAACAGGCAGCAATTTTGCCAACAGTATACCTGATTATTAACACATCTTACTCAACAGGATTTCTATGAGTAAGTTTTTAACCCTTGTGATTAGTTACCACAAGTATGAGCCCTATGCTCATTAGGTGAAATGTGTTTAGGGTTGAGTCTCCTTTTCCTTTCGAATCTAGGAAAGAATCTCTTCTGATGTGAGAAATTATCATAAAACTTACTGTCATCAAAATACGAGACATAGTTTGAGCTCTTACCAGAAGAATTTTGACTCGAGGAAGTTGACAGCCTGTTGACGATTTCTTTATAACCTTCAATTATCACCTTTAGGTTATTTCTCGTATCATCATTTTTGCTTCCTTCTCCTGATATTTTGTTCACATCAAAGGTAACCTTATCTCCCTTTTTGACAGAAGTAAAATCCTGATTTCTTCTTAGACGATTTTTGTTGAGACGTCTGTTATGCTTCTGAGCATATAAGGAACTCATAGAACTGACTTTCCTGGTAGAATACACAGGGTGAGTACTGAAACCAATTGGTTTAGACATACGAATGTCAGTTACACCTTTGAGGATTAAGTCTAAGGTGTGTTGAAGTCGAACAATGGAATTGTTATTCAACCTAGAGTTTCTCTTTTGCTTAACAGACCCTTTTGAATCACAAAAGAGACATACTTTCTGATCATGAAAGTGATTAGAAAGTATTGTCTTAACATCATCGTTTGAAGATTTCTTCCTTCCATGTTGATTAGAAGAGGCTATAGGCACATCTTTTCCAATAGAAGGGAATTCCGATTTTACTTCTGGAACTGGAACTCTTTCAGTTGCAAAAGTAGTAGATGGTATAGAGGAATTTTTGGAACATTATTGAATCGAGAATTTACTCAAGCCTTGTTCAATTTCCAAAGCATCCTTTTTGAGACTTTCCTCAAGTAAGATGCGTGAAGACTGAACTTCAACATTTTTGGAATCATAGTCTCTTACTATACCGAGAAGAACATTGACATTGTTTTGCAACCGATTAAATCTATCCGCTTGGATTCTAACTAGGTTAAGAATCAGTTTACTCTCTTCAGCTGCTTCCCTTTCGTCGAAGTCAAACTCTTTTGAATGGTAATCGGGATAACACATGTATTGTTAGTCTGTTTCGTTAAAACACTAGGTTCATCTATATTTGAGATTGAAGAATCTTTCTCTTTAATAGAAATTGTTGAAACGGATTTTTTGTTTCTGGTGACGCATTTATCAAGGAGATTACAGCTGTCCATAGAGTCAGATCGCTACAAACACAGACTTATGAGGTCTTTAAACGTGTTTGCCTGCTCTGATACCAATTGAAAAAGTGGGGGTACAACAACCTCACCCAATATTTCGTTTAGCAATCTGTATGGACTAACTCCAATATACTTTTAAGAGAATCAACTGGAAAGTCAGACTCAATCTTAATAAAAAGTATATCAAAGAGTTATATCTCAATTTCTCGATTCAATACTTACTCAAGCAAATAGCAATCTGCGAGTCTAATTGAATACAAGAGAAATTAACTTGAACGGTACCAAAAACCAATGTTTAAGGATCAATCAATTTCAATCAACAACCAAAGGTTGGATTTAACAATTGATCGATTCAAAGCACAACCTGTGATATTTCAATTATATGACAAAATATAATGCGGAAAAGAAATAACACAGACACCAAAAGTTTTGTTAACGACGAAACCGTAAATGCAGAAAAACCCCGGTACCTAGTCCAGATTGAACACCACACTGTATTAAGCCACTACAGACACTAGCCTACTACAAACTAACTTCGGTCTGGAATGTAGTTGAACCCCAATCAATCTCACACTGATTCAAGGTACAGTTGCGCTCCTTATGTCTCTGATCCCAGCAGGATACTACGCACTTGATTCCCTTAGCTGATCTCACCCACAACTAAGAGTTGCTACGACCCAGAGTCGAAGACTTTAATAGACAAATATGTATCACACAGAAAAGTCTACAAGAATAGATAAATTTGTCTCCCACAGAAATACCTACGAGTTTTGTTTCATCTTTTGATAAATCAAGGTGCACAGGAACCAATCGATAACTCTGACTTATATTCCCGAAGATCATCCTAGAATTATCAATCACCTCACAATAATCTTAATCGACTAGCGAAATAAGATATTGCGGAATCAAAAACGATGAGACGAAGATGTTTGTGACTACTTTTCTATCTTTCCTATCGGAGATATAAATCTCAAGCCAATCTTACGATTGCACTTGATCACGATAGAAATAGCAAGATCAGATCACACAACTACAGAGAAAATAGTTGGGTCTGTCTTCACAATCCCAATGAATTCTTTAAGTCATTAACCTATAGGGTCTCGGTAGAAACCTAAGGTTAAAGGAGAATCGACTCTCGCTTATACAACTAGTATCATACAGGAGGTGTGGGGATTAGGTTTCCCAGTTTCTAGAGTTCTCCTTTATATAGTCTCCAAATCAGGGTTTGCAATCTAAGTTACATTGGTAACAAAGCATTCAATATTCACCGTTAGATGAAAACCTGATTAGATTCAAGCTAATATCTTTCAACTGTTAGATCGAACTTAGCTTGTTATACATAAATGAAATATACGTCATTTAGGTTTGAGTAGCCGTACCTAAACGTGTACACCTAGTTGGTTCAACAGTAGTTAACCAATGGTTAGCCATATGAGCACTTTCATATCAACCTTATTCATCTTCACCATAACTAGTTCAAATGACTCAAAAGAACTAGTTAGAGAGTTGTTCAATTGCTTAGATCTTATAGAAGTATACAAGACAATATCGAAGCAAAATCGGTTTTGATTCACTCGAATCAATTCATAAACATTATAGCCACGGTTTGCAAATTGCATTCCTTAATATATAGATGTTTTAGTTCATGAACAAACCAATTTTAGAAAGTAACACACTTAAGTATGCGTGCGAGTATGCGTACTTAAATAACCGGATTTGAGTTTGTTTTGGTTTCCAAACTCAACAGAAATTCACGGACGTGAACTTTCCGCCAGTATGCGTACGGGTACGCATACTTAGGTAACCGTATTGAGTTGGTTTTGATTTCCAAACTCAGCCGAAATTCACGGTCATGAACTTCCGCCGGTATGCGTACGGGTACGCATACTTACCCAGTCTCCATCAACCATTTAGTACACACACAAGTATGCATACATTTGGTTCCCGATGATGGACTTATACACTAATGCGCGAACACATTATATGCTTATACCAAATGATGGTTACATGTTCTAAACTCTTTATTTCAACCATTGAAACATTCTTAGAGGATGTTAAATAGAGGTTATTCACACACTATGTTTTATCAAAGCAATTTTTAAGATATTGAAATAATCAACATGACTTTCGTCACTTGTAAGGATGAACTTGGCCAAAGAGAAAGCTTACCAACACATATTTCTAAAAATAGATAAGCGAGATAAACTCGGCTCGAAATAGCAAATGTGTATAATCGAAGTCTATATAGCAATACGACTTTTGTCTCAAGATATGAGATATAGTAGATAGAATTTTGAGTGATAGATAAGTTCAAGTCTCCACATACCTTTTTGTCGATGAAGATCCACCAGTTCCTTGAGTAGTTCTTTGTCTTTGCATGATGAACGCCGTATAGTCTAGAGCTCAACTACACTTTCTATCCTAGTCCGAGACTTAGCTATAAGTAGACTAGAAATCAAGACTTATAGTTTTGGCAACTAAACTTGACAACAAGCTTGAGATAGCAACGCTTGCGAGTTCGACTGAGAAGTGCTCTAACAATAAGGGGTAAGAATAATCTTTCGTCAACCCTGAAGCACGAGCATACATTCCTTCACTTTTATCACCCTTCCAAGAATCCGTCTCAAAGACTTCACAGTCGTTAAGCTGTAAAACATCTTCATGATTCCAACCACCCTTACAAGGGGTTCCCTCCAGCCTAAACGCCACATATTACCACCACAACCAATATAGCTAGGTACTCCAATTTGTAACTCAGATAACTCAAACGCAAATGATAAAACCACAAGGTTACTGTTAGAGCACTGCTCGGTCGAACTCGCAAGCTTTGCTATCTCAAGCTTGTTTGTCAAGTTTAGTTGCCAAAATTATAATTCATGATTTCTAGTCTACTTATAGCTAATTCTCGGATTAGGATAAAATGTGTAGTTGAGCTTTAGACTTAATGACGTTTATCGATTGAATACGGAGAACTACTAAGGGGGGCTTGTGGAACTTCATCAACAAAAGGTATGTGGAGACTTGAACTCATCTATCACTCAAAAGTCTATTTCTACTCTATCTCCTATTTAAGACAAAAGACGTATATATTTGATAGACGCATTTATGTGTCTATTTTCATCTCTATTATGTATATTGTTAGTTCCCATTTTTGTACTAATTATGGTGTTTTATGTGATTGTAGGTATTTTTGGGCAATAAACATTTTTGGAGAAATCGGCTCGAAAAGTTGATAAATGCACCCGAAGGACACCTGCTATTCGGATTCTCAGTTTGGATAAGGGAACTCACTTGCTATGCGCACCCCAAAAATTACTATTTCCGCCCCAGTTGCTAAAGGGAGACTAGCCACGGATAAGGGGAGGTCATCCTCTTCGTTTTTTTGAATTTCTAAAAGAGGCGGGAAAATTTTATTCTACGCCTGCATATTTGGGGTTTGGTTTTTGAGCGAGTTTGAAGGAGATTCAATCGCAGAAAACAATTTGGCTGAACGTGATTAAGCTAAACAGGCCTGGTATGGTGTTTTTATTTGACTAACTTGGGCTGGATAATCAGGACTCGTTAAAATAGGGAAGAGTTTCTCGGGTATGTTAGTTTTTGTTATTTGGGGAAGTTACGCGTAGAAAAGGAAGATATATCCTATGGG
>JAJJMB010012189.1:0-11106 GCA_023531105.1 Papaver atlanticum
CCAGCAATGTGTGCTCTAATACAGCCTAGCAACCTTTTAACTATTCATCTTGATGGATTGGAAATCAAAAGAAAATGATTTTCCAGATCCAAGCCATAATCTCTAAACTCATTGTAGTTGTCAACTGTAAATTTCCTACTCAGTTTATTAATGGAACATGATAGACGCATTTATGTGTCTATTTTCATCTCTATTGTGTATATTTTTAGTACCCATTTTTGTACTAATGTTGGTATTTTATCCCTTTGTAGGTATTTTTGGGGAATAAACATTTTTGGGAAAATTGGCTCGAAAAGTTGTTATAGGCTCCTGGGAGGACACTTGCTATTCGGACTCTCATTTTGGATAAGGGGTAACCCATTTCCAAGCAGCTGCTAAGCACAGACCGGCACTGGATAGGGGGAGGTCAAATTTCTAAAAATTTCAAAACAAAAATTGGCGGGAATTTTCTTTACAGAAAACAGAATTTTTCTGTTTGATTTTTGGACGATTTTTAAGGCGATTCAATGGCTGATTTTCGTTGGGTTAACTCTGTTAAGGATAAACAAGTATGGTATGGGCTGTAGAATCGATTAAACAGGGATAGAAATCCGTGTTGGAGCAAAACAGGGAGAATTCACAATTTGAGTTATTTTCGGTTTACAAAAGAATTTGTGAAGAGTTTACGGCAAGATAGGAGTGTATGGAGTCCTTATTCAGTCCTGAGAGAGTTTGAGAGAGTTTGGAAACCAAGTTAACGCGTAAAAAGAAGATTAAAATCCCATAACGTGCGGTGAAGAAAAAAAGAAAATATTTGGATTAACTCGAGTAATTGTGTGGTTTGGAGGCTATATATAGGTTGATTCAAGTCATATTTAGGGATACAAACAATTTGGGGGAGTTTGGAGAAGTTTAGAGCTATAGAGAAGCGAGAAAAAAATCACAGAGTCGAGTTCAGAAACTTTCCTGCTGCTGCTGTGAAGAAGAAGACGAAGAACATTAGACCCTCAGAATCAGTCGCAGTGGCAGACTTATTTTCAGTGACAACGAGGTACGGTCGCATCTTCCTTCAGTCACAGAAGCTCTTCAGCAACGACTCGGACTTCTGTTTTAGACCTTCAGCAACTACAGAATCCGCTGCTTAGCACTTTTCACTCTTTTAATCAACTTTTGAACACCAAATATGTATTTTGAGCAAGTGATTAATATGAGGAGCTAAACCCCTTAGCCGAGGCGACGGAGGAAGCCATTGTTCCATGAAAAGTGGTATAATTCTATTTTAATTATTTATTGCAATTATTTTACATGATTATTTGCATAGAACTTAAAAGCAAAATTGGTTTTTATTGAGTAGTTGTGAAGTGTTTTGATGGGACATGCTTGGTTTTAATACTTTTGATGTTTCATGCTTCGTGCTTACAATTATTACTTCAAAAATCTATTAGAGGCAAATATTAGAATCACTTTAAAGAAGAATATTGCATGAATATTGATTAGAGTTTATCAATTAATTGGTCAATGGTGGAATCCAAAGTCTCGGTATTTTCTTATTATTATCAAAACAATTCTATTTAATTTTCGAAAATCCTTCACAAGTTCGAGCAACGAACCTTTTTACCACTACAACTATAAAACGACATCAGAACACCCTTTATACCAAGTATTCAACTTTTCCCTCTTTCAATTTCAAACAAACCTTAGATGTTCTAACAAAAACAAAAACAAATATAAACTTAAACCCAAGCCTAGATGTTTACAAATAAATAAATAAACAAAAACTCAAATCAAATCTGAAACTGTAATCTATGACTCAAACTATGCATTTTAATAATTGTAAATTGCGTACCCCCTTAGGCATTTCATCGAACACCCATTAATCAAATTTTTCCCTCTTTGCAATTTCCAAACTTCTTACAAACTCTAGATATTCATATCAAAAACCCTAAAGTTGAAAAATAAATCAAATCCATAAAAACCCAACAATATTAAAAGAAAATAAATAATCAATATTGAAATTTAGCCTTCAGAATAACATCATGAGGCCGAGGAGATAGAGCTGGTGATAAAAGTCTAATAGACATAGAGAGAAAGTGAGGTCTAAGTAAGAGAAATATCAACGGGTTTGAGCAGCATAAAAAAAGTTTATATTCAGATTGAAAACTATTTGCCATCAAGATTCTCTGAGAGAACCGATTCTGGAATTTATGTTTTTGTCCACATGTTTTTTTTGTCTGCCGCTACTAAAACCCTAATTTCTCTACTCTTAGCTTCACCGCTCTAGGTTTTCTATAGACAGTATCGCCCTTTCTCCTATGTTCCCTAGAATCCAGTAATGCTTTATATACCGTGGGAGAATCTCGGATTAATTCCTGTATGAGAAAGTGGTGGGCCCCACTTCAGCCATTTTCCCATCCCAATGCTCAGAGCCTTCCCCTCTCAGCCACATGATGCTCCCACGGTGTGTTCCCCGGTTTTTTCTTGTGTCAACGTAGCACTACTGCCTAGAATCTCAATAGAAATCCATTTATATCAACTAGCTTTGCCTTGGAGAACTAACCGGGCCGTGCCTTCTATTTCAATAATTATCGGGCCGTGCCTTCTATTTTGAAGCCAATGTTTTCTTCTTGTTTGTTGCTTGATCTAAGTATGAGATAATATAATGGTAATTAATTTTTGTGGTAAGTTGGACTTTGTATAATGGTAGAATAAAGGTGAAAACACAACTTTTCACCCGTATCACAGTTGGAAAAAGAAGTTTCCACTCAATCTTTTAAAGAAAGGTGACAAGTGAAACACCATTTTTCACCCGAAATAGAGGTTTAGAGCAAGAGTTATGGAATAGACTCTAAAAGAGTCTATCCCTTTCAAAACGAAAGAAATTCAAGGTGAAGTATTGCAAATCTTACTGTGGGATAGAGGGTTAATAGTCTACACGGGAAACAAATACCCGTTTGGGGAAAAAAGAACAGAATTCAAACGTCAAAAACAAAAAGTTAACGAATTTTAGTTCCACTATTTATGATTAGTTACTCATTTGACCTTGTAATTTACACCTGGCATGATATTAGATCAAATGAACTAGGTGATATGAGGAAGAGATGTAATTTCTAAATTTCTCTATAAATCAATACGGCAAACCAAAATCCGTTTTTTATGTTCCCAACTTTATACTGCAAATTAAATGCCGGTTTTTCTATATATTTTTTTTCACACGGCAAATAGTTAGCCGTATACGGAAAACTTTTATGCACTCTTTCAAACGAACGAGAAGCTGATTGAGTTTGGGGTGAAAGGGGGTTACCCTCTACCCAAGACCAATTACACTTTGATGAAACTAAAGGCTTTTTCAGTTGATTTGGAGAACTTGGGATCAGTATCGGCTTCAGGTTTCCTACTTGTTTGTCTCTGATAACTCATTTTTTAGAAGATTAAACGATAATGATTTTGTGAGAGACTATGGAAGATGGGTGAGGAAGGAGAGAATAATTTTTTTTGAGAGAAGACGAGACGTCCGCTTTTCGCCCCGGTCTCACTGTATCCGATGCTTACTAGTAATCCATCAGAAAAGACGTTTTCTTTAACAAATTTTTTTTAACTATCTAGTCTGTCGTCTGCGAGTCTCTCCGAACATGCTTTACGTCCCCCAATAGAATAAGTTTCCACATAAAACTTTATAAGCTAATGTACACTTAAATAGATGTTAACAAAAAGTTTCACTCCACAATTCAGAATAACTCAACTTTTCAATTAAAAAAAGGTCATCTGTAATCTTAAGTTTATTAACCTTATAAGAGAAAAAAGGTGAAAATACAATTTTTCACCGAAAAGAAGGTGAAAGAATATGCTTCCACACAGAAACTTTGTAGAAAAAAGTTTCGCCCAGAATCCAGATTCAGATAACTCAACTTTTCACTTAAACACGGGTGCAAAACGAAATTTTCGCAATAAGGAAATTTGAAAAATAAACTTTTCGCCGCAAAAAAAAAAAAAAAAAAAAAGTGAAGGAAAAAAAAAACCCAACTCACGGTTTGTAAAGGCTATGATTCCGGTAAAAAAGTGGGAAAAGCAGTCGTGTATCCCTATGTCATTTTCAGTTACAAAATAGATAGGACAGTGTAAAGCATAACCTATGAAACTGAAGACAGATATCATAATAAATAGGATAGTACTCCCTCCGTCCAAAATTAGATGAGCTAGTTGCAGTTTGCACAATTCTTAAGGCAAGGAGGAAATGGGAGTATGTTTACGTATTTTCTTACAACTATACCCTTATGGATAATAACAAGTAAAATTTAGAAATTATTTAACTTTTAAAACACGGTTTTTTGTAAACTTTATACCGTTGAAAAACATTTTAAAACACCTATGTAACGAATATAAACATGACTATCAAATTATACATATTTCTTATATTAACGATAATCAATTAAAAGGATAGTTTTAGAAATATCCCCTTGATTAGAGAGATAGCTTATCAATTTATGGGACAAAATTTAAATCATCCCCTTTGTTTAGTCTGGAAACTGTCAGACCATAAGATACTTAAAACATTGGATTTTATTTTTTTTCAATCTGTTTTGATTTGAGAAAAATGTATAATGAATGTGTACAATGCTTAAAATAACAAAAAAGTAATAAATCTAGATTAAAATTTTATGTAGGCAACTAAAATATTGAGAATTGTTTTCTGTAGATTGTAAAGCTCAATGCTCACCTATATTCTATCCAAGCAGATTTAGAGATCATTTACCAAAGACAAAGCACGTCGGATATCAGTCAAGATTACTAAATTTGGATAAGTCGGGATTCACTTTAGCCTAACTCAACCTAATTTAAGTACTGATTTTCTAATCTGACCGTATTTCTTTTTTTAATTAACGATTTCCTAATTAAAATAACAATTATATTACCGATTCCCTACTATATCTTTTATTATCACGATAATTATTTAACATTAATTTTAACTGACCTGCATCCCTGACTAACCGTAAAAGCTGGCTATCTCAACTACCTAGTCTTCTTATATAGAGGTTTTAGTCTACCTGATTAAATTTCGCCTCCAGACTTCTTATGTAGATAAGAACAGATTCCCATGCAATGGTATGTTGCAATTTGCAAGCCTACCACAAAAAACAGTCACTTGAAAAGCGTAAGATTAAGGAACTATAGAAATACAAATGTCAAGAGTTATAAGATTAATTAGATGCTATCAGCGATCTCGCAAACACATAAAAATTAGTTTTTTACATGTTAAATCCGATCTCGCAAACACATAAAAATTAGTTCTTCACAGTACACATAAGACCTGAAACTTCAAAACAATAAAAATAAATAGAACAGCTGGACATTTCAATACGCATTAATCCAATCTCACTAAGTGCTGGTTCAGTGAAAGGAAAGAACTCCTGGTTCTCTTTTTTCGGCAAGTAATTAAAAACGGATGTGCTAAACTCCTGGTTTTCTTAGCTTGGCAGCTGAGTTTCAGCAACAAGTTTGCATTTTCCACGAGAATGTGGTTGCGTTTGCCTGTGAAAGATGCATTAAGGATCCAGCTATTTGTGTTGAAATCGGATCGAATAAGTTATCTACATATGATTACTCATAAGCACTATACTCATTAATCTTCATCATAGACTATCCCATTTTACTTACCGTTCTCACTGTCATCGTCTCCACCATCACCATCCTCACTATCCTCATCCTCATCCTCAATATCCTAACCTTCTTCTTCATACAACCAAGGTCCATAACCTCTCTCACTCTCATCCTCCTCTAAAGTTTTAGCGTCAACAGAAACCCTTGAAGGCAATGCTCCTACATACACAACACTGTTAGCAATATAATTCAAAATACACTTCTCGCCAATGGGTACTTCAAGTAACTCACTATTAGAACAACAATCCTTATCATGACCTAGAATACCACATCTGTAACATAGCTTTTTAGGTAAATTCTCATACTTTAGAGACACCCAATACACTTCATTAAGTTTCCTTGAAATACACAACCAAAAACCAGTAGCCAGTCTCTTAGTAACATCCACAACAAATCTAATTCTCAGGAAATCATTTCTCTTCCTTCTTTTCTCACAAAGTTCGACTTTCAAGACTTGATAATCAATAACTTCGCCAATTTTGAAACCCAAGTTTTTTGTAATCGTGATCCTTGGTATGTTATGTACTTGGATCCAGAACGGACAAGTAGTGAACTCAATCTTAGGAGGAGGTACATTAGGACTACACCACTCTTTTAAAAGAAGTACATATTGATTTTGAAAGACCAGCCATGGTGCAGAATCCATAACCATCATTTTATCCTTTTCATTCTCGAACTTGATACTTAAACAATCATTATGAAGCACTTGGATAGAATATGTTGAGGTGGGATTAACCCATTCCTTGTCGATCTGTTTGATCACTTCATCCGGGGTAAAAGAAATATTTTTATCAGTTATCAGAGTTGCATTAAGAATTGTGTTCTTTTCAGGTGCTGATTCCATTAAGAAAGGCTCCATTTGGTAACAACGAATAACTAATTTTGTGTACTTGTTTTCATTTCTATTTACCGCTTGAATATTACTCCCTCCGTACCTATTACATAGGCGGAATATTACATTTTCCTTGTACCATTAGATAGGCGGAGTGACAATTTCAAAATGGCTTTTAACAATTTTACCCCTATTTATGTTGCTTGGTTATCCTCACAATTGAGTTTATGTCTCTAACATAGGTAATATAATAAAGCACAAAACAGGAAAGGTCATGGATATTTATGAAATAAAAAAAGAATTCTTAATCTAAGAGATTTTAACAATCCTCCTATATATGTGGTACGGAGGGAGTACTACTTGATTAACGGGGCCTTCAATTGTGAGACATATTTATCTGTAGGGTGGAAAAGGAAACGTTTGGGATTCGGGTAGGATCCAACGGTGTGGTGCCTTTGATCTCGGGTTTACACGTAGTGATGTCCTTGGTGTAAGTTGTAACAGTCTGGTGCAATGTTTGGGATTACGGAAGGAACTTTAGTTAGTCTCCTACAAATTCATTGCATTTAATTCGATTGAATTCAAAAAATGTTTAGAGATTGCAACACGTTTGTTATATCTTCTCTTTCTCAATATAGTCAACACGTTACTCATTTACTCCCTTGGGTCCCACCATCCCCATTTTAAATGCAGAGAAGTAAAATTATTTAGGCCCTATACAGTCGAACCTTGATAAACGAATGTTCGGTTAATGAATAACCTCGTCAAATGAATAATTTTCTCCGGTCCCGACTTGGTCCAAGGTGATAAATGAATAACCTCGCTTAATGCATTAATGAATAAAAAAAATTGGATCCTTAAAGGCCCTATAGAAATATAAACGAATAATCACTGAATTATATATAAAAATATATATAAAAATAAACCAAAATACATAATCAGAAAATTTTACATAAAATATATGTAGGAATGAACTCAAAAAAATTCACCTATGGTTGATTTTCTTTCTCTTCCACCCAAACCAAAATGCATCGTATCCTTAATTTTATGCAATGCTTGGACAATTTCTGGAATATTTTGCTCGTCTTGTAGCAAGTAATTTTTTTAAGTGACCATCACTTGAAAAGCATCTTTAGATGACACATTTGGCACGACACTACTATCATCTGGTTCAGGATCATTCTCATTATTCATTATTCATTACTGACTCAATAATTTCTTCTTCTGTTGGAGACTCCACAAATGCATCATTCTCGTTAGGATAGTTCAAAAGATGTTCGACGTCCATCACGTTTATATAACGTAAATTAGAAATGATACCAGTTAATTCAAAATAAAATGAATGTTAATTGAATTATAGATAAGAATTTTGACAATTTCTAGGTATACTTGTACATTTTCTCCTATACAATTTAACTTTTTAATTAAGAAAATATTGTCTAAATGAATAAATATTCGTTTATCGATAAATGAATTAAATATTCATTTATCGATAAATAAATAACCCCGCTAAACGAATATTTTTTCTTGGTCCCGAGAGCATTCATTTATCGAGGTTCGACTGTAGATAGGCATAAAACCATTTCCAATGTGGTTTCTTCCATAACCTTGCTAAAGAATAGTTAAACACTCTGGTAGTTCCCAAGACCAATTACTCTTTTTCAATACTTTAGTGGGATGGAAACTCTTATAGTACAGTATATTGATACTCCCTCCGTACCACATATATAGGCGGAGGGAGACAATTCTCTTAGATTAATAAAATTGCTTTGGATTCATATTTTTTCATACCTTTTCTTATTTTACCATTTGTCCTATTTCTACTACAATTTTCCATACACAATAAATGAGGGTATTTAAGAGAAAATTCATCTTAGAAATAGGAGTCTGCCTATCTAGTGGGACAAATAAAAATAAAGATTCCGCCTAGTTTCAATACTTTAGTGGGATGGAAACTCTATTTTATACATTCTAAATGAATGTATTGGAATTGATAATGGAGTCTAGTGATTCAATTTACACCAGTTCTCTAGACAGTCGTGTTTAGACGCTTCCAATTAATTTCGGGAATCGTAAGTCCTACGATAATGAACTTTGCAAGGCTTTGGTGTAGAGAACTGGTATAAACCTTTTGCATTTACCGAGGCTAGTAGTCTATATTGATTATTGAGGAAGAGAAGTTATGATAAACGTGTTGCCGTGTTGAAACATTTTTGAATCAAGTGATTGAGGCTAGCTTAATTAATGCGGTACTAACATGTGCACAAGAACATTTTCGAAATTTCATTTAAGTCACATCATTCCATTTAATTCAAAAATTTTGTCTTTAGGTTACCATTAAATTTTGTATCCTACTAGTACCAGTGAAAGAGATAGAACTTCGAGAAGAGGAAGAACTTAAACAGATGCAAACAAAATTTTCAAAGTAAAAAATTTGAAAAAAAAGAAATTTTTGTAAGGAAAAAAGGTGAAAGTAAATTTCCACTTCAGATAAATCTTCCCATCGTATTCGGACAAATAAATGTTAAAGACTTATCCTAAAGAGCAGTGCTCTTAAAGACATATTGTAATTGTAGGACCTCTACGGACCGCCGCACCCACTCCGGGCATGGGCACATTGCGCCGATATTGTTCCCACTTGACCACCTTGAGGTTAGGTGTGGGGTTTTAATCCGATGCTAGAGTCATTCCGCTCATCACCATTAAGATTGTGCCACGTTGTGTCCCAAGATCGTGCCACGTTGTGTCCCAAGATCGTGCCACCGAAGTATATTTCCTTTGTTGTGGTTAAAAGCTGAATAAAGCTCTCTTCTTAGAGCTTCTGGCCCCACCGAAGTATATTTTAGTCAATAAAATCATCCTGTTTATTCACACCACCAATATTCCGTCCAATAACACCACATGAGAATATTCGGTATCTACCGAGTTTGATACCTAAAAAAAAAAAAAAAGAAAAAAAAAGCCTTGCCTCTCAATCATCTATCAAAACAATATATTGTTTCCTTTCTGTCCGATTTTGTAACACACGGGAGGGTGTGGTGATGAATACTTTTAGTTTTGCCGTAACTTTCCCTCTCCATGTTTAAGCTTCTCTGAAAACCTAATTCTAATTTCACGTTTTACTTTTTTTTTTTTGCCGTAACTTTCCCTCTCCATGTTTTTCTCTTTCTCTTCGTTTTTTTTTTTTTTCTTTTTTTTTTTGTAAACCCTAATTATTATGTTGTGATAGTTATTGATTTCTTTCTCTTTGTTGTTGATATTGCAGGTGATAGTACATGGATGTGCAGATATGTGAGAGAGAATCTAAGAGGCAATATAAAGATGTCAATATCAACATTCGATTTTTGCAGGCGAGGGTTTCTGTCTATTCTGTTTTGGATTGCTAATATTCTTCCAGGTTAGATGTTCTGATTTACAGGCAGAGGCTTTTAATATCGCCTCCTTACCACTACCTCTTTTCATCTTTTCTTCTCCATTCTAACTATTGATTTCTTTTTCTTTTATTTGGTTTTATATCCCCGCTGATAATACGATATAGGTGTGCTACAGGCTTAAGCGTAAGCGTAAGGTTTGTTCCTGTTCTATCATTTTGATTTCAACTTTGCTACACACACCGAAGAGGAGGACCGAGAATTGCACTTTGGAGAAATCCGACGGTCCTGGAATGGCTCTGAGCATTGGGATAGGGAGTGGGGCAGAAGTGGGCCACACCCTCCCTCTCACGTGGTGCTTAGCTCGGTACTCCTCTTTGGTGTATCTATCATTTTCGTTTTGATTTAGGGTTTGTTAGTTTTCTTTAATTTTGGGGTTTCTTATGTTTGGTTTTGTATTGCAACCTAACCAAAGATATGTGTTTTGTTAAATCACCTATCTCAGAGTTTAAATGTTGCATTCTATATATGTTGCAACATATATACCCCAGAGTTTAAATGTTGCATTCTATATATGTTCAGTGTCTTTTTAAGCTTAAATCACCTATCTTCTTATTGCAATTAACAAAGATATGAATGACATGTAATGGTTCTCTTGCACCATCTAATGGTTTTCTCAAATATAACTTTGGTGTAGGATTGACTCAATTGCTCATGACCAGGCAGGTAACTACACAGGGCTAAAGGAAGAAGATTCAGTGGTTAGTTAGCATCGGAAGCTGAATATAAAGCTTTAGATATATTAGGAGTGCAGGTGGCACAAGTACTGTCTTTATCAAATTTGCTCACCATAGGAAAGGGGAGGGCTTGATAGGAGTAGTAAAGGGTTGGCTCGATGCAGTCAATAAGTTCTTCTAGAATCGCAAGTAGCAGGGGAAGCCATCACTGGGATTAGGACATCATTTAATTCCAAATTGCAGTATCAGGCAAAAGGTATATGATTGTTTTATCTCAATTATTTCCATCATTCAAAAATGCCTATATGATATTATTGAATTGTTGGCCTGTGATGAAGTTAAAGTTTGTAGCAGCTACATGTGGAGTTTGAGGAAACAAATCTTCAATGTCATATATTGACGAGGATGTTACCTTTTTCCTCTGTAAGCTTAACATCAGGTAAACATGTAGTTCAATATTTTCATGCATCACGGTAAGTCTTGAAATTATCGCCAACCAGTTTGGTTAATCTTGAATACGTGCTTCATTTTG
>JAJJMB010012202.1:0-10614 GCA_023531105.1 Papaver atlanticum
TGACCATTGAAGCACTAAAGTTCAGGCTCTTTAGGCAACATGGTTATGAAATCTCTCAAGGTTCGCTCTCTATCTATATAGATGCCACAATTTATTTTATAAATTTCTTCGATTTCGAATTTGTAACCCACAATGTTGTGAAATTATCACCGTAGATGTTTTAAAGAGATTTATAGAAGAGATTAATGATAACAAAGGAAAGGCTAAAGACTTGGAGGGCCTGCTGAGTTTATATGAAGCTTCATTCTATGCTTACCAAGGGGAAGAAATCTTGAATGAAGCTCAACAAGTCACAATCAAACATCTCAAGAATTGCCTAAAAGAAATAATTGACAACAGAAGTAGCATGTCGATTTTTCTGGAAGAAGAGATTAGTCATTCCTTGGAGCTTCCTTTGTTATGGAGAGTTCCGAGAATGGAGGTCCGATGGTACATAAACATGTCTGAGTTGAAACAAGATATCCACCCTTGCTTGCTTGAATTTGCTAAACTCGACTTCAATATGGTGCAAGCAAAATATCATGAAGATCTAAAATATGCATCAAGGTATACAAAAACTTCATGTTATTGAAAAAAAAAAAATTCGTGCAGTTAATTATAAGAAAGAAGATACTGAACATTTTTGTTTGCTATCAATTAGGTGGTGGAGGGAATTGGCCCTGGATGAATCGCTGGGATTTGCTAGAAACAGACTAGTAGAAAGTTTTCTTTGGATTGTAGGGTTTAACTCTGAGCCTAAATTCGGAAATGTGAGGAAACAAGTCACCAAAACTGCTTATCTCGCGACAGTCATTGATGACGTTTATGATGTCTATGGTTCACTGGATGAACTCAAGCTATTTACAGAAGCTGTCCAAAGGTACTTATTGTATTATCAACTTTTCTGCTGTCAAGTTTAGGATCCACTGGTCCAGCAACCAAAAAGAGGTGCAAGCAAAATAACCTCAACCATACAATTTTTTTTTTTTTTTTGTTACAGGTGGGATATAAACACAGTGGAAAACCTTCCACATTACATGAAGATATGTTTCTTTGCTCTCTATAACACTGTCAACGAAATGGGCTATGAGGTTCTGAGAAACAACAATTTCGACGTTATTCCATACTTAAAGAAATCGGTAATTTCTGTCATATGCATACAACCATAGTTTTAAAAATCTTATGATTTACGATTTGCTTCAAAATTTTCCAAAACGATTCCAATCTTAACTATGAATTGATTTGACTTCGAATCTTACGATTCACATTCTGACTCGTGCGATTTGCACCGATATACAAGTCGGACAAATTTAAATTCTGTTCTTTTTATATGATTTTTATTAAAAATAATTTTTTTTTGAGGCTTTTTGACTTGCACTAGAGCACACATTGAACTTAAGAGTCATGTCCACCTAATTAAGTGTTCAACCACCGATTTGAACACTAAATCGTGTTATGTATTCTTCATTATTCATATCTATAATACTAATAACATATATTTAAACTTATTAATCTATAACTCCAATACTATGTATTTAGAGATTTACTATGAATCTTCGATTCACGATTCAATATACGATTCGATTTTTAAAAATGAAAAAAGATCCACGATGCGATTCATGTTGTTACGATTCAACATACGATTCTATTCTTAAAAATAAGAAACGATTCATGATGCAATTTCACGATTTAACAACCGCCTTCTTAATTTTTTAATTTATAATAGGTTCAGTAAAAAAAAAAAAAGATAAAATATAAAATGTTTTCACACGAAATGTTAATACATGTTCATGAATGTTAACGGGGCACTATACATATGTATGATATTTCAGTGGGTAGATATATGCAATGCGTACTTGCTAGAGGCAACATGGTACTACAGTGGATACATACCAACACTTGAAGAATATACAAATAACGCATGGATTACGGTAGGAGGGCCTCTGCTGAGCATTCATGCTTATTGTCAACTTGGAGACCATGAAAAAATAACAAAAGAAGCATTAGAATGCATGACCAACAACCAATCTGATATCATTCGCTGGTCATCCATGATTCTCCGACTTGCAGATGATTTAGTAACCTCGAAGGTATAAATGGTAGCACATTAAAGTACATATTGTGTTAAATTGGTACTATTTTTTCACCTGTATTGCGATAGTAATAACTCGGAGATGTATATGCATGATTATCAAATATAGGATGAGCTAAAAAGGGGCGATGTTGCAAAATCAGCACAATGTTACATGCATGAAACTGGTGTCTCGGAGTCTGTTGCCCGTGAACATATGCAACATCTGGTTCGTGCTTCATGGGAAAAAATGAATACGAGTCTATCCTCTACACGGGATGTTTTCCCAAGTTCGTTTATCAACACTGTCCAAAATGTAGCTAGAATGGGACAGTATATGTACCAAATCGGAGATGGTCATGGTATACCAAATGGCGAAACAAAAAACAGGATTATGTCCATTATTGTTAATCCCATCATAGTTTAGGATATGGGAGGCTTAATGAGCCTACTATTTATGTAACAATGTCAAAGGGAAATCAATTACACGATTTGTATTTTTTTTTTTTTTTTTTTTTTTTTTTGCATGTTGCAGTGCCAGTCGTAGCGCTGGACAGTAGGTATCTTACAATACACTTACCAACTACGAAGACATGATGATTCAACTAATTATTATTAAACAAAGCCAACAATGAAGCGGTATATCTTTTATTTTGTGACGTCCAGCCTGGGTTCAATAATGCAAGTTTGTGTTTAGACAACATTCACACAGTAAATTACATCGCAAATTCTAATGTGTAATAGCATCAATTTCTATAAATAAAGTGATCGGGTTTGAGTCTACAGATATCAATAAACAGTTCAGTTGTAACAACTAATAAGCATCGATCAAAACATGACGAATAAGAACCGTGGTCTCATTTCTTCTCGTTTCGCAAGCGGTTTGGTTTTGTTGGTTTTGATCATTCTAAATATGCAGTAAGTACAAGCACGATTTTTCTTTTGTTTTATATTTTTGTTATGTTTTTTAATTTTTTTAATTTCTCTCTGTTAATTTGGCTAATGAGATAGTACAATAAATAAAGATACAGAGAAGTTCATGTCGTTAATGGTGCTGGTGGTGGATGTGCTGGGGCGAAAGGTCTTCTTCCAATAACTCCGTATGCCCTAGACCAGGATGGCGGAACCTACAATTGTGGGTGTGATGGTGCCTGTGCAGATATATATGGCAACACATATGGAAGATGGACTGCTGGGCAGTGTACTGACGGAACAATAGAGGGTTATTATTGGTGTATGTGTTGTAATGTTGATCCTAACTTATGATAATCTGGATGGATCGAATGACTGTAAATCGTTCATCAATGGCCGACTTTCTCACAGGTGTGGGATGTTGTATTCAGTTACATGTTCTTAACAAATTTCAAACATAAATAAAAACAGCTTCAATGCATAATCTAGTCTGTTAGTATGTTGTTGGGAAATCGTATGTTTTTGTTTATGATAATGGGTTTGTTGAATGATCACTATTGGAATTTAAGTCATCGATACTACAATAACATTATCATTGGTGCTAAAGAAAAGGTCTAAAAGCAAGTATACTAGTTTGTTGCATTAATCAAGAGGTAGTGGTAATCTGACCACAAAATAAGCTTAGATTAGAATGGCAATCAAACATTTTTGTATTGTTGGTGGGTGTTCTTTTGTAACTCTAATTTTGGTAATGCATTCAAGTGGAATATACAAGTGATCGTAGTTTCCGCCTAATTTCTCGAGCAATTATTGCATTCGCTTGTTGACTTTTCAGGAGATGTTGATTAAGCTTCTGGGCATCTAGGAGGACCCAGTGGATATAATGAAATGCCCAAAGTCTTGAGATGGTTAATTCTGTACCTTCTGCATAACAACTAGTCAAGGAGGTCAAGAGAAAACGTATCTTCTTTTCTTTTCTTTTTTTGACACATAAAAAGTTAAAATTTTATTGAAAAATTAAAAAAACACATGCAAGAACGCAAGGCGCCTAAGCGCAACAAAAGAGGGGTAAAGATCCCCTCTGGAAAACGAAACAAAGAAAGAAAAAACAAATACACAACTGCTCAATCTAAAGGCCACATGGCAAAAAAACGTATCACCAACAACAACAATCGTCTTGGCAGAGGGTCTTTTTCGGGAAAATTGGGAATATGCCCCAAACTCGACTGTCATTTTGGGGATATACCCCAGGATTCCAGTTTTTGGAAAGTAACGTTTTCCATCAAGGAACCGTTAAATAGTCAATTTATCGTAAATGTGTTTGAACTTTCTCTGTAATTTCTTCGAGTTTTTTTTTTGTCTGAATATGTTCCTAAACCTTATAAAGGTGTTAGTATATAGTACATGATCCGAGATAATTATTTAGACCTTGGTTTCCCGACTATAAATAAAAAACATTATTAAACTTGAACAAGCTCAATAACAATAAATTTTAGTCAATCAAATCAACTGCCTAGAATAATAACTTTGCAGAATTTTGAATAGACTTTAGAAAAAACCCTAACTTGTTCAACAAAAAAGGATGAAAACAACCCAAAACCGAGTCAAACCCTAATATTTTTGGGAATTTTTAGGTTACCTAAAATAGTAAAATTATTCTCTAAATAAAACTATATACCACATAAGGCGATCCAAGCAGACTCCTAACAGAGATGTTATTAAGAAATAAAAACTTTACTAAAATAGCAAAGACGTCATTTTGGGGCCCTAAACGGTGAATTTTGGCTCAATTCTGATGATCACGCGACAAAGTGGCATGCCTTCATAGTTTTCACGTCTCCAACCAATATAGACCTTTCTTAAGCTAAATTACAACACTCAGGTTTTTAACCTCCAAATAGACTATAGCTTACCGATCTGTATCATTATTTGAGCCGTGCTGTCCGCGTAGCTCCGCTGGATGTCTTTATAAGCAAGCGGGTTGTAGCCATTGGCCATTATTGGATCTCATGATTTCTATTTTTTAGAGTAACCATCGAAACAAACATACCCCACAAAATAAACTAACCAGATACTCTCTTACTTCCTAAACCTATGTCACGGTAACAATTACAACGCTATAAGTCAGGAAGTTAAAATAAGCATACAAAAATTTTAAAACTAATTTATCTTAGATGGGCAATGTTATAATTACCGAGTGCAATCCTCACTATCATGCCAATAGTAGTACTGCAACCACGCCCGTCTTTCCTTCCGTCGCCACTTTTTCCTTTTGGGCAGGCCGCAGGCACATGTTTAACTTCTCATTGTATTTGTACAAATTCCGTCACAGGGATTGTTGCTCATATCTTCACACTCATTTACATCTATTGATCAAAAATCAGCAATTAAGATCCATAAAACTTACTCAGAAATAATTTTAATCTAGTTTCCTTATGTAATTTTCTCAACGGTTTCATCAGTAAATTCAGAAAAACTATGTTTCAAGGATTCCCCACTCTTCGAACTTGGGCACATCAATCATTCTATTCAGTTCGCAGCATAATTACATACTAATTTGTTAAATAACACTTCAACCAATAAGACACCTTTTAGAAAAAACATAAGCCAAAATTCGATTGAAGAAACTTATACAAGACATACATATAGTGCAGTAATCAAATTCATACCTTCGCACCCAGGTTCAAGATAAGGGTTTCCTTTGAATGCTTCGTTGCAAATGCATCGATATGCCATCTGCTGGTTACTAACTGTACCTCCACTACTAACTGTTGTCTCGGGACAATGACTGTTTCCCTGGCATGCATAAGTTTGTTTGTTCTCTTGCGCCTTTTCACAAGAAGTTGTGTTAGATTCTATAGCCCAATCAAGGACCATCAGTATAACATTATTTTTATTTGTGCTACGGAAGCCGTACATAGCAAGATCCAATGGATTGAACGAGTATTTCCCTAGCTCAGTCAGTAGTACAAAGGTGCACGAATTAAGAGGACTTCTATCCATTTGATTATCCTCATGTTGCTCCACCGCTCCATCAAAGATCTTCAAACCCGTTGGGATGGCTGTTCCGCAGCAAATGTACCCAGTGGTGTTGCAAAATGTTTTTATCGTCGGTTCCTTCATCTCACATCTTGATTGACACTCTTTGTGTACCCCTTGTTTACTTGAATCAGACTTTCGATTCGACCAGATTTCCACATTGGCAATGTCACATCCAACTGCAAATAAACTGTTTTTGGTATTGGATACAGTAAATGGAGTATTAGTCAAGTTGAGAGCAGCATGAAGATCCGCAGCTACCGGAGCCGGAGCATGAGCAGAAATATCTTTACACTCGAACCTTGTGAAGGAGTTCTTAACGCGAAGATCTGTATCTGATATACTTAAAACTTCTAATGTATCACCATTTGCACTAATAAACGGTTTAGGAGGATCGAGTGAAGAATCACATGTGATGCTATAGTCAATACTGCCAGCAGTGTTACCAAACCCATCTTTATTATTCATTTAGCAGCCATCACCTAGACCAAATGGGTATGGTATGGTAACATTTCCACATTTCGGTTGGCAACCAGGTTTTGCTTGTAAAGAATCCAAAGATTCAGCCGATGATGATGATGAAAATGATGATAATGTCATTAGTAACACAGATAAAAACATAATATGCTGGGACATTTCGATAGTTAATCAAAGTTTATTTCTGTTTATGGTTTACTTTTCTTGATGAATGAAGTTTCTTGATACTGTATATAGGGTTTTTGTATATCGAAGTCTTGTAAATGAATATTAGATTATGAATCAAGTGGTAATTAATTTAGTTCCATTGAAATATTAATTAGCTGATTTGACTTGATAAATTCCTGTTTTACAAGATTCTAACATTACACGATGTGCATACCACCCATCACGACTAATTTTGTAAGGTGTTTACATTTCCTAAAGCAGATGTGTGTAATGCACGTAATTATATCCATATTAGGAAATCTAATCCAAACTATACAATTGAAGAAGTAGATGCAATTGGCAAAATCTAAGTTCGATGGGTAACTTATCTTGTTTGACTATTAACCTTGGAAACTGACGATGATGATGAGTAATGAACTAATGATTAAAGAGAATTAGTTCATGAATCCTTCGAACAAATAAATACTTGGTGAAATCTATTGGGATGTTACGGGTCAGACTTGGAATATTCGAGTTCTCAAATTGATTGTTTCGGGAATAAATACAGTGATTCAGAGTGTCCATAAAAATCCTTGGGTTACAAGTGAATCTCTTGATGTGAGATACTCCTACTAAGAGAGTTATGTTTCCATCGGACTTGTGTTTCTTGTGGTTCTTGGCAGCCCAAAACATTAAGTGAACCATGAATCTTAAGAAATGGAGGAATCCACTAATAAAATGCGTCAACCCTGAACCCCGAACCAGATCATAAGATGCTTTTAGCAACGTCCTGGTAAAAAAAAAAAAAAAAAAAAGGTTTCAAACCGAATACTGTGCAGAGTTACTTTGATGTGGCTGATTTACCCTCTTTTGTAATCAGTTTCTCAACAGAAATTACAGATCTCGCTGCTGTTAAAATAAATCTAAGAGGTCTAACCATATTCTCGAAGTTAAATTTCATAGTAGTACTTCTTGCTTAATTCAGTTTCTGGCTGGCTTAAAACCACAATACAAAGTAATTCATCGTGTAATTCTTAATCTATTTTGGTTTATTGTACTTTTCTTGATGAATGAAGTTTCTTGATATATAAACATAGGGTTTTTGTCGGGGTATGTTAGTGTGTTGCACATATATTGAAGACGTATAAGCTTCTGTTTAAATTAACAACTAAGTGGTAGTTGATTTAGTTCTACTGGAAGATTAGTTAATTAATTTGACCTAATAGATTCCTGCTCATTAAGATTACAGACTGTAACATTATCCGATGTGCACACATGACACAACTAGTATATTCTAAGATCTTATTATCCCTAAAGAAGACTACAAATTGATAAAATTGATGCAACTCGTAATATTATACTACTTCTTTTTCAAACTCAAAGTGGGGTGATTCAATAATCATGACAAAATCTAACGTGGGAATGAGTAGTATTAACCTTGTCTGATGATTAACTTAAGAAACTGATTACATGAGGGGGAGATTTATTGAAAGGGCGTTTGCGACTGAGCAGTGCTTTTGCAGCTGTGACATTCTGTGTGATTCGATTACGTTGTTCTCATTTACAATGGTTTCTTGTCCTTTTTATAGGGGTTACATAGTGGAGGACAACTAATAAAACCCCTATTTTCGGACCTGGAGCGCGTCAACTTCGCCCTGATTTCTATATTGCCGCGCTTATTTTTTAACTACCACGTTGATCTTCACGTTTTCGGTGTGACTTGGTGGCGTCACTCTGTTCGTCAGCAGAAATATACTTCACGCGTCATATTCTCCTGTTATCAGATGTACTCTTTCGCGCTACTGATGGTTGTGCGGTATTTTGCACCAACATTTTACCTCTTCTTGTATCGTTCTTTCGGAGGAAAGGACGGTAAGAGAAGCTTTACTTTATTTTCCCGCACTGACTCATCTTTTCGTATTCTCTTAAATGGTATTTTTTCCGGAATTTATGGGTAACCGTCTACACGTGTTGACTTCTACCTTTTAACTGACACATTTCATTATTTGACCGGCTATCTCTTTCTCAATAATTTTCCTATTTAATAACTGTAGTGAGGAAGCAATTTTCTTTCTTTCGGCTTTCTCTCTTCTCTATCAATCTTCATCATCTTCATCTTCTCCGAGTTTCATTCTTCTCAGATCTTCATCTGTGTCAATATTTTCTTGACTTCATTGATCCAACTGTCAGGTTAGTTTTGTTCTTCCCTTGCTATTACCTTGTTTTGCTCTTTTTTAATTTTCGACCGCTATTGTTGTTCTGCTGCTGTTCTTCTGCTGCTGGTTTTGTCCTTCAACTTTATTTATTCCCATACTATTTTGATTTCAGCAAGGATTCTTCGACTGGTAATCTTTTCTTCAAGGTATCGAACCCTAACTCTTCTTCAAGTTCTAAGAATAACGAGTCTCATAAAAGGAAGCCAGTAAGAAATACCTTTTACTTAAAATTTTCTCCTTTAGAGAAAAAACAATATTGTTGCCTCTGTTTCTTATCTTTCTTGTTTGTGCGAAGGATTCTGATAGCGAACCTAATCGTGAAAAGAAGAAGATCAAGAGACTACACTCCATTCCCTAAATTGATACAACCATTAGTTTACCAGTGCTAAACTATACACTTCGTTCTCACCAAATGCCTCGAACTTCACTCTCATCCACCGAAGTTAATGTTGAATTTGCCGCGTCTCACTCTTCTGTTGAGTTACAAAAGGTATCCTCTAATGAAGCAACCAATATTCCGGTGAAGGATATTACTGCCTCGATTCCTGAGGATGTTACCGCGTCTATTAAGGATATTACATTTTTCTTTCTAATGTTAAGAAAAATCCAAGATGAAATTCAATGTGACATCAATTTTAAGAAAACTAAGTCATAATTGAATCATTCTTTAACAAATTAGCATAAATGTAAATCTAAATTTATATAAATTGAAGAGTTATTAATTTATATATTCGAAGAGACTTATAGAAAGTTTTTTTTTTTTTTTTTTTTAAAATTTAGCGAATTATTAATTTAGCAGGTTGGTCCCGACTGGAGACCATAAAAATTTATTAATTTATCGTGATTATTAATTTATCGCGAATTAATTTATAGGGGTTGTATTGTATATGCAAGTCCATCTGACTGATTCACTTTGAATTTCATCCCTCCCAAAAGTAAAATGTAGGAAATACCAACTAGTCTCAGAAATAATATATTAGAGTGAGTTTGGTCCAGTTAACCTAGTCAACTATCTGGTTGGTCCTTTTTTAAATAAATATATTATTGCTTGGTACCTAGAAATTATGGTTTGGTCCTAGGGTGACGTCATGGATGATGTAATTGTCAGTTTCCGGTGGCAGAAATACCCTTTTGGGACCACATATATACAGAAAGTCAGTAAAAAATATCTCATCCTCAGATTTACTTTCTCTCTCCTCTCTGTTTTCAGATCTAGTTTCTCTCTTCTCCATTTTCTTTTCTTTTTCTGCTGCAGCAAAGAAACGACGAAGATTTGCGTTTTTTTTCTAGGGTTTTGATTTTCAGAGATGATGAAGACGATTTGCATAGATGATGAAGACGATGAATCATATAAAGATGATGAAAACGACGAAGATGAAGATGCTGTTGAAGACGACGAACTCTGTTGAAGATGCTGATGCTGTTTTGATGATGAAGACGATGGTGTTTTGAAGATTCTGCTGTTGTTTATGAAGATCTTTGTTTGCTGCTCGAGTTGAAGATCTTGATTTTGATGTTCAAGAACTTGATTTTGATTTTGATGTTTGCTGCTCGTGTTGAAGATCTTGATTTTGATGTTTTCTGCTGGTGTGAAGAATGATGAAGACGACGAAGATCTTAATTTTGATGTTTTATGCTCGTGTTTAAGATGAAGTTTTGTTGTTGTTGGAGATGATGAAGACGATGAAGTTCATCGAACATAATGAATTCAAATATGCTGCTTATTTTTTGATAGGTGTTCACTTTGACGAATGAACTCTGATTTCATATAGG
>JAJJMB010012240.1:8859-69842 GCA_023531105.1 Papaver atlanticum
TTGTTACAAAGCTTAAAGTCAATGGAACAATATCTTACAAAATGATCCAAAAAATATTTTGCCTCATCTTTGTGGATACAAGCGTCTACCGCCGCCTTTGCATTTTGTGAAAACTAGCTTTTAATAATGAGACCTTCAATTCAAGTCAGAACTAGAGAAATGATTGGTTTTTACAAAGCTTACAGTCAATGGAACAATATCTTATAAAATGATCCAAAAAATATTTTGCCTTATTTTTGCGGATACAAAGCGTTTACCGCGGCCTTTGCATTTTTGTAGAAACTCACATTTGCGAATGAGATCTTTAATTCAGGACAAAACTAGAGAAATGATGGCTAATTATAAAGATTACAGTCAAAGAAAAAGTATCTTATAGAATGATCCAAAAAATATTTTGACTTATTTTTGCGGATACAAAGCGTATACCGCGGCCTTCGCATTTTTGTAGAAACTCACTTTTGCGAGATCTTCAATTCAGGTCAGAACTAGAGAAATGATGGCTAATTACAAAGCTTGCAGTCAAAGAAACAGTATCTTATAAAATGATCCAAACAATATTTTGCCTCATTTTTGCAAATACAAAGCTTGTACCTCCACCTTTGTATATTTTTTTAAAACTAGCTTTAGATAGTGAGACTTTCAAATCAAGTCAGAACTAGATAAATGATGGCTTTTTACAAAGCTTACAGTCAATGGAACAATATCTTACAAAATGATCCAAAAATATTTTGCCTCATTTTTGCGGATACAAGCGTGTACCGCCACCTTTCAATTTTGTGAAAACTATCCTTTAATAATGAGACCTTCAATTCAAGCAGAACTAGAGAAATGATAGGTTGTTACAAAGCTTAAAGTCAATGGAACAATATCTTACAAATGATCCAAAAAATATTTTGCCTCATTTTTGCATATACAAGCGTGTACCGCCGCTTTTGCATTTTGTGAAAACTTGCTTTTAACAATGAGACCTTCAATTCAAGTCAGAACTAGAGCAATGATGGGTTGTTACAAAGCTTACAGTCAATGGAACAATATCTTACAAAATGATCCAAAAAATATTTTTCCAATAGGTAAATATTGGGAAGGTCCTCTTTTATATTGGCAATTGGTAAAATATAGCCAATAGTCTTGCATCTTGTTGATCCTCTTTGATTTCCATCTAACCAATTGGTATTGGGAACCGAAGGTACTGATGATAGGTCGAAGTTTTCCCCATTAAGCGATGGACCCAGTGTATTCCCATAATAACATTGTATGACGAAGGCGCCTCCACAACACAGAACCTCGTGCTGGTCACTAAGGGGCCTGCGCGTACCTGTAAAACAATTTCTATTTTCGGTCTAGAGACTGGTCCATTGAAACCATAGATTGTGCAGGTGGATGAATCCATCTTCTCAGCTGTTAAACCCATACGTAGATAGGGTCGTAGAACAAGACATTTAACGAGCTTCCCCACCAATGAGGACCTTCGTAACATTCCATCCGTGGATTGGAAAAGTGATCACGAACGGATCATTGTGCATCTCAACCTCCTGGTTGACGTCTTTCATTGAAAATGTTAATGGCGTAGCCATCCATTCTTCCCCAGTGCTTGTTGGTGGTCCACTTAGCTTGAATACTTCGTGGGCTTCTAGCTTCCTTCTATTTCGATCTTGTTCGAGGATATCTTCGAGTAGCTCCTCCTGGCCTCCATTTGAGAACGTGATCATGTTAATGTACTTACCATCTTGTGGTAGCTCCACCCTCTTCTTGGGAGCTGCATCAGCGTCGGTAGGTTGTATCTGCAAATACTCTATAAATTTGCCATCATATATGAATCTCTGAATTGTGTTCCTCAGGTGGTAGCATGTGTCAGTTGTATTCCCGTAGTACTGGTGGTATTCACAGAACTCCTTAGAATCCTTTGTCTTATCTGGCTGCTTCCCCCTGGTGTTAGGGTATGGAAAGCCCGGCGTTGCTCCCTCTTTGCTCAAGATGTGAGAGAAAGTTGTGTTGAGCTTTGTGTTGACTTTATCTGCAAAGTCCTCCCTTCCTTTTCCTATGCCTTTGCCATCTTTATACTTCGATCTTTTGTCCCGAGAGTTGGTTCTGCCCCCAGCTTCGTTTTGTCTCTTAGGTTGCTCCGGAATTGGTTCCATAGAATTGGTTCGCTGAGGAGCCGTTGTTGCTTTGATCTTCGCTCTAGGATTGTCCTTCTGGATTTCTTCAAGTCTGATGTAGCGATCTTGAATAACCCAAAGCTCCCCTTCGGAATCGAGGGTTCGGTTATGAAGCTCCACGAAGATAGTTGAGGTCCTATCAAGTCCGTACTTATAGCAATTAATGTTAATTTCTGGATTGACTTTTCCAATTGCCTGACACGTTTTCTGCCATCTGTCCGTGTATTGCATCAATGCTTCCCGGGGTCCGATAGCTAAAGAAAATAGCCTATCTAACCCTGCCTTCGTAGATTTGTTGTACTTGTACGTCTCCAAGAACACCTTAGACAATTGCTCAAAAGAGTCAATTGAGTTTGTTGGTAAGTTGTCATATCATGCCAATGCTGATCCTGTTAAACTTACGGGAAAGTACCTACAAAGTACCACCTCATCTCTTTCCCAATGGGCAAGGACACGAGTGTAGTAACATAGGTGAGCTGCGGGATCTGAGGTACCATTGTATGCCTGGAACGTACGTACCGGGAATTTCGCAGGGATAGGCTCCCTCAAAATGCGAACGGACAACGGAGATGTTGTAGCTTCTTGGAGTACCTCCTCTAGCCTTGCGGATGCGTGGCTAGTCTTTAATCTTTGTATTTCTTTCCGCATCTTTTCCATTTGCTCCATGACTATCCCCACGTTGTGAGCATCCCTTGATAATGTCTCATCGTAATAAGACTGGGAGGGCTTGTAAGTTGGATCCACCTTATTTGGATCGTGTCTTGCTCTCCTAGCTCCCCCTGGTGGGTTAGCCTTTGGTGGGTTAGGACCACCCCTTTGTTGCCCGGAGATAGCCCCCTGATCACGCCTCTGTAAAGGAGGGTGATTTTGGGAACCTTCGATCTGCACTTCCAGCAGATCTTTTAGGTTATGGTTTTCTTGAGCCATCATGTGCATCGCATCCTCATGCTCCTTGTTGCGTAGCAGCTGAGCTGCTACCTGCGCTGCCATCTGTTCTTCGTTGTGAACTCCACCGCCCTGAGGGGTACTATCAGTCGGGTCCTCAGAGTTCTCCGCTTCTTCTTCGAAGACTGGAGCATCAAGATCGATCTGTATTGGTGTTAAGTTTCCCAACCCACGTCCATTAGGAACTAAGGTTATGGGTAACTCTTTGTTAGTCGTAGGAGGCTTCGTAACACGAGCAGGCTCCGGTAACGGCATGCGTAAGGTGGTTGCGCTCCAGATGTTTGCCACATCCCTTTAGCAGGAATAGGAGATCTGTTAGCAGCCGTTCTTCTTGCTATCTCGCTTTTTTCGTCCTTTGATTCGTGCGTGATGGGTTTCGGGATCTTCCACTTGTAACAGCAGGTCGTGAACTTGTCGGTACAACATTTGTTTTTTTGCATATCTTCGGCTTTTGTTATCCTGAAATCACAAAGTAAATTGACAAGGTCCGCTACTTTGGTGCCTTCGCTAAAGTAGCAATTAATGCTCTGACACAGAAGACGGCTAAGCAGGTTTTTCAGAAAAAGGGACTCAAATGACGTTTGAAAATATGGGTATTTAATTTTTTATGACAACCTTGTGAAAAAACAAAAATAAATGTTGACAACAACTGAAAAGGGTGTCAGATCCATGAAGATTTGAGGATATTAAATGCTTTGTAAGATTTGTTCTTCTTAAATTCTCACTGAGATTCCCTAGTGGTCAGAGATACTCAGATCCGAAGGATACTTTGTCGGAAAAGGTCTTTATGGTACAAAACAAAAGTTTTAACATTTTTTAACACGTTTTTGAAGAAAACTTTGTAGATCTGTAAGATTGTAAGTCTTTAAAGGCTATGAACTCAAAGAACTTACATAAATAAAAGATGAACGTATCACTAGAAAGTGAGATCCACCATTTGTATTCTTAGATCTCTTCGTCAGGGAAGACGTGTAAGTAAATAACAACAAAGGAACGTAAAAACTCAAGCTGGTGAGCAATCCTTCTAGCGCCAAACTGTGACTACTAATTTTTCCATAGTCTACGTAATGTATACAGCTCAGAGGATCTGATACTAAGTAGTAACGATGCCTCAGTTGAAATGATATGGATAAGTAATAAAAGGTACTCAAGATAACGATAATAATAACCAACAATACTGAAATGAAGTAAATGATGCTAAGTTATCAAGAGACACGAGAGATTACGTGGTTCGACTTTCGTCT
This sequence comes from Papaver atlanticum, assembly GCA_023531105.1. Classification (NCBI taxonomy): domain Eukaryota; kingdom Viridiplantae; phylum Streptophyta; class Magnoliopsida; order Ranunculales; family Papaveraceae; genus Papaver; species Papaver atlanticum. The sequence goes on from JAJJMB010012240.1 coordinate 13,208, forward strand.
ACGTCCACGGGGTAATGAGTGATTGTTTGTATTAAGTTTAGGTTGTTTACAAAGATCTTAAATGTTTCCCAAAGTAATAAAGAGAACTCAAGTTGTAGTAAATACTTAAGTTCTAAATATTAAAGAGGTTTAAGCTTAAGACTAGATCTTCCTTCGGGTCTTGAATGCCCTTCTTTGTTGGTGAAGCTTGGTATTTATAACCCCTTCTGCTCCAGATATATCTTTGTTGTCTTTGGGTCCATCGTATCCTGATATATCTTCCGTACAAATGGTACCTTCGTTCACCGCATGCTTTCTCCATTCGGACTCTACCACCTCAGCTGACCCACGTTCCTTCGGGAACAGCCCAGCCTTAGTACAAGTTATACCTTCGTTCACCGTTAGCCTTCGCCATTCAGACTATGACATCTCATCTCTCTCCACGTGCTTTGGTTAAGCGTGTAGATAAGGGCTCGCTGTATTAAATGTTGATTGGATATGTCAGCTACCTCTGTCCCTTCGCCAGCTGCAATCTCCCTAAACTAGGGTTACTTTACCATCTAAGCCGTCGAGGTATGCTTCCTCGAGATGGGATAAAGTAGGTCAGGAAGGGATCTGATGCTCCTCAGACTCCTGTGTATCTCCGGGGCTATACAGTTATCTTGTATGTGGCCACTAAAACCGTGACACGTGCTCCACGGAATATTGGTATTCACAAGTTCGTTCCACGGGAGGCTAGTGTTGTTATAGGATTTCAGTTTCTAAGGTAACCAATTGGGGGGGGATTTATGATTTTTATGCAAAGCAATCAAAGGCAAAATATAATAAGCGAAATAATCAATGAGATAAAGATATTAGTCAAGGAATTCATCTTCAATCTTAAACATGTTCTTGCATACATGATTAGAATTACAATTTAATCTCTTTATCATCAAAAGCCCTAGACTATCAAGTGAGCAAGATAATCCGCTAATTTCCTAAGTTCATCAACAAACACATTAGAGTTGCGAGTGTGAATTCTACCTAAAGATTAACCTAACGCCTTGCGCTAATTAAGTTCAATTCCTAGGAGCATTAAGTTTCGAAAATAGGCTAATCAATGCAATTGTCATACATTGCGCATGACAATTCGGACAAAGGTCAAACTCTATATATGATTACAAGAGTGTATCACTACAAACCGTAATCATATCATGCTACTTGTATTTAGGGTTATCGTTCGATGTGATAGACGCATTTATGTGTCTATTTTCATCTCTATTGTGTATAATGTTAGTACCCATTTTTGTACTTATTTTGGTATTTTATCTCTTTGTAGGTGTTTTTGGAGAAATAAGCTTTTGTGGCAAAATTGGCTCGAAAAGTTGATGAATGCAACCTAAGGGACGAGTGTTATGCGGACTCCAGCAACGGATAAGGGGCGACCATCGGATAAGGGGTAACCTTTCCCCTTCACATTCAAATTCTGAAAATGGGCGGGAAACCAAAAACTTAAAAACGTGTTTCCTGGCAGATTTGGTGATGGATTTTTAGAGGTGTTTGAGGTCGATTAAACCTCTGATTTTCATAGGGTAGACTCCTTATGGGTCTAGGAATCTAACATGGGTGTTGAAATCGATTAAAATGGGCTCAATCGACGGGTTTTGATCTCAACAGCAAAATATGGAAAGTCACGTGTGTGACCGATTTTAGGAAATTTTAGAGAGATTAAAGGCAATATTTTCTTCCCAAAGCTTAATATATATCTAAGGAAGAGTTTAGAATCAAAAGGAAAGCCCAGATATGCGTGTAAATTCTAAAACAAGAAATTGCCGCAACTTTGCCGTGAAGAGAAAGAAAGAGATTTCGGAAGATTTTGGAGAGATTTAATCGCTCTTTTTGATATAAATAGATTGGTTGGGTCATATAGAAGGGGTGTCGAGAGTTTGGGGGGCTTAGAAGGGCTGAGGAGGCGAGAATCAGAGGTTTACAGGCTGCTGCTGCTGCTGTTTTCTGCTGGTGCGGAGCTGAAGAACACGAAGAACATAAGACGCACACTGAACAGTCGCGAAGAACACGAAGAACTTCGACCCACACCTAACTGTCGCAGAAGCAGTCTTATATACTCGTTTATTAACAGCACTTCAGTTGTATCGGTGATTCTGTAACGCCATAAAAGCGTTGCAGATTCGCTGTATTATTATTTCTCTTCAATAAAAACACCTTTTGAGCCATGTTTCTATCTTTTGAGCATGTTTTTACCATGAGGAGCTAAACCCAAACACTGGGATGACGGAGGAAGACGAATATCATACTTGGGGTAATTTTATTAATTCTTTTTAAGACTTTTGCATTAATTTTAATTGAAATTATGATTTGAATTAATTGGTTGTCATTTAATTTGATGATGTATGCTTAGCTTAGGTGTTTTGATACATCATGCTTAGGATTTACAATCAATGTTTTGAGAATCTACTTTGGCAAAAATAGAGTCCTTGTTTTCTTGAGCTAAAATTGTCAAAGAATTAATAATTGAACCTTATGTTTTGAATTTGGTGGAATCCCGAATCCCAGTACCTCTCACCATTGTTTATTATTTTTGTATATATTTTTATTAAATTTAAAAAATCCTTCACAAGCACGAGTTGAACGAACTTTACTCACCACTTTCACTACAACTTAAAAAACACACTACGATGATAAACCCTTAATTAGCTATGGACAAGGATGCAAGTTCAATTAATTGGCCACTTAACTAAACAAACATCTAAATCCTATCACAATACATCAATCATGTGATTATAAAAATAGTAGAAGTTTGAACGAAAACAAAAAGAGAAAACTAATGCATTAATCAAGCACAAGTTTTAGAAATCGGACTACATCCTTAACCAATAAATAATAAATTATCTACTCATAGCTACGGACTTCATCAACATAATAATAATAAATGAAGAAGATGAAACAAAGCAAACCTTAGTAGCGTATTTTCGTCTCTCTCCAAAGCACCAAGTAGAAAATACGTGATATTCCAAAGTTGTAGAAATCTTCTTTTTATATCCTCCTTGGGTCAAGTCTTCAAAAGTGCAATAGATAGAAGTCCTCCAAGCCTATGTGTGAGAAAGCCCATGTGAGAATTTGTCCCAAAAGTAGTCACCGGAAAATTGGTGGAGGTGCCGGAAGTTTGTCGGAGAAGTCGTCGAAAAGCATCTCTGATGACCGGCAAAGTCCATCCGGTCACAGGTCAAACGACTCAAATCGGTCAGGTCAACCAAGTCAATTGACTAACTCAGTTAGATCATGAGTCAGAACCGATTCAGCTATTCAGGTGAGCTAACTTGGTGACTTGTCTGAGTTTCCATGGCATAAGCTATTTGCACTGGCCTGAGCTGTGTGTTGCGCCAAGATGGCCTTGCACCTCCTCTACAGCTTAAGTTTACTGTAACTGCAACTTCCACAGGCTATATCTAGCAAACACTTCTTCTTACACCACCCAAATGCTCGATGCATTACTGTTGCTTCCCTGCAGCCCATTTCGTACACATTTATCTAGTTTACAGCACCAATCCATTTCCCTAACGCTATTCATTTGATGCAGCAACATCCATCAGCTACAACTCCTGCAACCATCTAACAACAGGTAGCAGCATCACAATTTTCCAATTCCATTCCACTGCCAATCTCACCACCATGTAACTTCATAACATCACACAATTTGAGCCATTCCTCCATAACCTGCAACATATCAAGTCCATTGTCTGAGCACCTCAAACACATTCCATTTGAGCTTCTGCATCTCCACCAGCACCAGTTGCACTGCAACCACTCTGCACTTCATCTCAAAGCAACAACGCCACCAGTACAGCTCTAACTCTTCCACCTGTGTACATCTTCCACTCCAGCTGCAATGAATCAGTACCATCTTGTCAGCTTCAGATTCGACTCAAACAAATCAAAACAGCACCACTTAGCCTGCAGTTCCAGCTCAACTCAAACAACCAATAAGAGTACCACCAACTCTGTAACTCTATTAGCAACATTTTAACTCAACCTGCAATTCAGTAAGCCCATGACAGTTCATCATTACAACATTAGCACCAACAATTCCACCTGCAATATCAATCTCATTTACTGCTCCTTCTTGTCCATCTGCATCAACTTCATTCTATTATAGCATATCATAATTCAGCTTCAGTTCACCATTTACCACCTACAACAACTTGAACTGCAGCTCAAACACCACCACCATTTCATTACCAGAATCCTCATCTTAATCTCTCACAACTTCAACCACCAGAACTATACCAACACCTCAAAACCCATGACAACAGTTAGCTTCACAAACTATTCTCCATGTCTGCACAGCTCCGTTGGATCCATCTTCCATTGCTTTAATCAAAACACCTTCATCTGCTTCATTACAAGCTCAAGAAACCCTTCTAAACCTCCACCTAGTCCCTGTCAACCACAGTATTACCACCTCTTCCATCTTAATCTTCACCATAGACATGTATGTAACAGAACAACCCATAACAACTTCAATTCAAACCCTCAACTAGCCATCTAACTGCAGCTCTTTCTTGTTATCTCTCTGAGTCAACATAAACAGCATCAACAAACATCTTCTTGTCTCAACCACCAGATCAAACTCCATGTAATAACAATAAAAATCCATTCAATATTAAAACTGCCAGAGACTCTCAACTCAAACCCTTGCCTAAATTCAAACACCACTCCACTGCCTCTAAATCAACAGCAAACCCCATTTCAGCAGAAACCCAACTTCTATTTCTTCTCAGTTTCTCAAATCACCAGTCACCAACAACATCAATATATTAGGGTTCAGAACTAAAAGTGATTGAAGAATATAAGCACACGAATATAAACAAGAAAATAATAAACTGTTTTTAGGTTTTTGATCAATGCCTGAATGATTACAGAGATTGAGTATTTATAACTAATGTAACTTCTTAAACAAACTACCTATAATTAAGGCAACTGATGTCTGCTAAATAATAGAACTTCTAGAATTTAAGAACTTAAATAAATAAAGAAACTAGATACTAAACAGGGCAAGCCATAATAAGGGAAATAAGTGAGCCACAAGGTTGGTGTCCTAACATCCCACCACGCCTGAAAAATGGCTTGTCCTTAAGCCTGAAATTCTGGAAATCGAGCAAGAAGATCGTCAGCATCTTCCCAAGTTGCTTCCTCAATGGAATGATCTTTCCACTTAACAATCCATTTGGTGCTAGCAACATTGTTCTTCTTATACATGTTGCGTTTTAAAACTTCATCAGGCTCATATTCTGCATAGTCCACAGTTGTTGGCAGATGAGTACTCACTTCAATTGAGGATCCAAGTTTCAGTTTCAGTTGTGAAACATGAAATACTGGATGAATCTTGCTAGTAGCTGGTAATTCCAAACGATAAGCAACTGTCCCAATCTTCTCTATAACACAAAATGGTCCATAGAATTTTGGAGAAAGTTTTGTATAAGATTGATTAACCACTGTGGTTTGATGATATGGTTGCAATCTCAGAAAAACCAAATCACCAACTGTAAATGAACGCTCAAATCTGTGGGCATCAGCATATGACTTCATTCTAGCTTGGGCATCGTGTAAATTGGCTTTGAGAATGTGTAAGATGTGATCTCGAGCTTGTAAACTTTCATCCACAGTATGCACAATTGTAGAACCCGGAATATAAGTCGAGATTGTTGGTGGAATCCACTGTAAAGTGCTTGGTAAGGAGTAATTTTTATTGAGGAATGGTAAGTTGTATTATACCACCACTCTGCCCACGACAACCAATTCGTCCAATCTTTAGGCTTAACCCCTGTAAAACAGCACAAGTAACATTCCAAGGTCTTATTTGTTACTTCAATCTATCCATCTATTTCAGGATGATACGCTGAACTGCGGCAAAGCTGAGTATCTTGTAGAAAGAAAAAAAGATTCCCAAAAGTTGCTCATAAAAATAGGATCTCGATCACTGACTATTTTCTTTGGCATTCCATGTAATCGTACGATCTCACGCACAAAAATGTCAGCAATCTTAGCAGCAGTGTAAGGGTGAGACAAAGCTATAAAGTTTGCATATTTAGTCAGTCTATCAATCACCACCAAAATAGAACTTTTCTGGTTCGAAACTGTAAAATCCATCAACAAAATCCATGGAAATATCCATCCATACATCAGTAGGGATTTATAATGGTTGCAAAAGCCCTGGAGGTGCAATTTCTTTAGACTTGTTGCGCTAACAAGTATCGCATTGTTTAATATATTCTTTGATTGGAGATTTCATACCTTTCCAGTAGAAATTTAGCTGGAGGCGTTTGTATGTACGTAGAAATCCTGAATGACCACCCATTGGAGAAGAGTGAAACTCACTGAGTAGTTTAGAGCACCAATTAGAAGTAGGTACCACCACAATGCGATTTTTGTAACGAAGAATTCCAGCAATGTAAGAGTAATGAGCTTTATAAGCTGCATTGGTCTTTAATTTGTCAATAAGAGTGCTTAAGTCAGCATCATCATGACATTCTTTGACAATTTCATCAATGCTAGAAAATATAGGAGTAGAAATAGCCAATAGTTGGGAATCATCTATACGTTATAATGCATCAGCAGCTTGGTTTGTTGTACCACTACGATAGAGTATCTCATAATCATAACCAAGCAACTTGGACAACCATTTTTGTTGTTCTATTGAAGATAATCGTTGTTCAAGAAAGTATTTGAGACTTCTATGGTCAGTATAGACCTTGAAATGTCGACCAAGCAGATAAGGGCACCATTTCTGAACTGCAGAGACTATAGCAAGCATTTCTTTATCATAAATTGATAGGTTAAGGTTTTTACCAGATAGTGGTTTACTGAAGAAGGCAATGGGCCTTTGTTCTTGCATTAATACAGCTCTTAAACCATTACCAAAAGCATCACACTATAAGTAAAATTCTTTGGTAAAATCTGGTAAAGATAACACAGGAGTAGCTGTTAAAGCCAATTTTAACATCTCAAATGCCTTTGTAGCTGTATCAGTCCATATAAAAGCATTATGTTTTAACAACTGAGTTAATGGAGCACTTATCTTGCCATAGTTTTTGACAAACTTGCGATAGTATCCAGCCAAACCCAAAAATCCACGCAGATCTTTAATCGTAGTTGGAATTGGCCAATTCCGAATAATAGAAATTTTGTCATTGTCAACTGCAACTCCCTTAGCCGAAACCACATGTCCAAGATAACCAATGGATGTCTTTGCAAATTCACATTTTGAACCTTTAAGAAACAACTGATGTGATCGTAACACCTTAAAAACTAGCTCCAAATATTTAGCATGTTCAGATAAAGATTTGTTATAAACCAATATATCATCAAAGAATATCAGAACAAATTTTCGAAGATAAGGATGGAATATATCATTCATCAAGCTTTGAAACGTTGCAGGAGCATTTGAGAAACCAAATGGCATGACCATAAACTCGTAATGGCCATCATGTGTTCTAAAAGCTGATTTATGTATGTCGGGATCATGTAATCGAATTTGGTTATAGGCTGAGTGCATGTCCAATTTCGAGAAAACAATTGCACCACATAACTCATCAAGTAGTTCATCCACTAATGGAATAGGAAATCGATCATTTATAGTAACTTTGTTGAGTGCCCTATAGTCAACACACATACACCAACTGCCATCCTTTTTGAGTACTAGTAAAACTGGTGATGAGAAAGAGCTAGAGCTATGGCTAATAAAACCAGCATCTTTAAGATCAGAAACAATTTTCTCAATTTCCTCTTTTTGAAAGTGTGGATATCGATAAGGTCTCACATTAACTGGGGGAGTATTTGGCAGTAAGGAAATACGATGATCATGGGAACGTGTTGGTGGTAGAGATGATGGGGAACCAAATATATCAGCAAATTGTAATAATAAACTTGAAATTGCAATTGGTACCTCATGAGTAGTTGAAGTAGTTGAAGCAGAAATGTGAGATAGTTGCAACATAACTCCATGTTGTTCTTTAGTAAGCAACTTCTCCATAGGTAAGTTATCCAAAAGCATTACTGAAGCTGAGTTGTCTCCAACTAATAAATAATGCTTGGCAGCGGTGTGGAATTTCATATGTAGTTTCCTAAAATCCCATATAATATCACCCAAAGATTGTAACCATTGAACACCAAGAACTGCATCACACCCACTTATGTCTAATAGAAAGAAATCAGTAGTACCCTGATATTCTTGTAGCTTAATTGGTACAGCAGTGCAAAAACCTTGAGTTGTAAGGAAACCACCATTACCCACCATAACCTTCATAGAGATAGGTTGAATTTGAGAAGAATAACCACATCTTCTTGCTATTGATGGATGTAAAAAATTGTTGGTTGAGCCAGAATCTATAAGAAAGGTGAAGGATTGACCCTTAACATGTCCTGTAATTCTCATTGTTTTAGGAATAGGAGAACCAACAAGTGCATGATAAGAAATAGCTGGTGTTGTTTCTATTGGAACATCATCGGAGATAGGCGCAAAGTCTGGAGAATATTACTCACTGGTCTCTGAATTGGTAATCTCCACAGTTGTACCACTCGTGTCTATTTTAAGACAGAATAATCTATATTTATCGCACAAGTGACCAGGTGTAAACAACTTATCACAATTAAAACAGAGACCTTTTGATTTTTTGTCTTTAAGCTCTTCCAAACTTAATCTAGTAGCACCAGGAGGAATAGTAGCTGTCTTGTGTTGAGGTGGAGTGATGTTAGTAGATTTTCTGAACTGTGCAAATCTACTTGGTTTAGAAGAAGAAGCTGCAAGCATTACCTCTTCTTGTTTGATAGCTTTTCGAAAAGTATCAGATAAAGTTGATGGCTCAAAAGTATACACAACAGCAGCAATGTCACTTTTCAAAGCATTAATAAAGAGATCGATAAGATATGATTCAGGAAGATCAGTAACAAAATTTAGGATACTTTCGAACTCAGTAATCAATTCACGTACCGTACCTTTTTGAGTCAATTTTGTTAAATCCATCGAGTATTAACAAACTTCTCATCAGCAAATCTTGAACGAATAACAGTACAAAATTCTGACCATGTTGGATTTCCAATTCTATCCTTGACCCATCGATACCATGTATTGGCTTCTCCCTTAAAGTTTGCAGTAGCAATGGAGATCTTAAGTGCTTCAGCTATACGATATAAACTAAAGTATTGGTCAGCTTGAAAGATCCATCCAGCAGAATCTTTGCCTTCAAACGGATGAAATTTCATATTCATGGATGGTGCTCGAGTTTCTGAAGTTCCCATATGAGCTAAACCACATTGTGACCATCACCATTGAAACCAGGTGGATGAGTATTAAGAGGAAAACGTGCCAGAAGAAGTGATGCCATATTTTTATTAACGGAATCAGCAAGCGTAGCCATATCTTGCTTATTAGTTTGCAGTAAGGTAGCCATATCCTTCCTATTGTTTTCCATTAGTGTAGCTATACTTTTGTTATTTGAGTCTTGTAATTTTGTAAACAAAGACTCCATTGCAACAGTTGAATTTTTCTCTTGATCTTCATGAGCGTTAGCCAGTGCTTCCATAAATTCCTCAACCTTGGTTGTTAACTTGTTAATATGCGCAGAGAGACCATTAACTTCTTCAATGATCGTCGTCGGAAGAAAAGAAAAATTGCTTAAATTTGAGTGAAAACCGAACCTGCTCTGATGACAGATATTAGGGTTCAGAACTAAAAGTGATTGAAGAATATAAGCACACGAATAAAAACAAGAAAATAATAAATTGTTTTTAGGTTTTTGATCAATGCCTGAATGATTACAGAGCTTGAGTATTTATAACTAATGTAACTTCTTAAACAAACTACCTATAATTAAGGCAACTGATGTCTGCCAAATAATAGAACTTCTAAAATTTAAGAACTTAACTAAATAAAGAAACTAGATACTAAACAGGGCAAGCCATAATAAGGGAAATAAGTGAGCCGCAAGGCTGGTGTCCTAACACAATAACCCATCAATTTACTGAATTCAACAGCGGCATCAACACCACCATCTTCAACTCATAACTCAACCCTAAATCAAACCAATTCCTACACCAACAGAACCTCTCAATTTCAATCTTCTCCTCAATTACTGCTCTCAATACGAGATCCACCACTAACCTCGATTCCAACCTGGCTCCTTCTTCCTGTGTTGAACTTACATCAATTATGCAAACCCCAATCTTCAAAAGCACCAAGCTTTCTTTTTCTTAATTTAATCTTCATATAAACCCATTAGATTCATCTTCTTTGTGAATTTTCCTTTTCCTTTCCCTGATAAAGGATGGAGCCGCCTCTTCTTGTTTTTAGGTGGAATAGATGAGAGAAAATGATTGTTCTCTGAATTCTAGGGTTGTTGTAGTAATACAAATTAATCAAAGCACCCAGAACAGATAAAGGCCTCCAAAGAATGACAGCCCCCTCTTCCTCCATTATGCTCCCAATAGCACATGCATACGAAATGACGCTTTCGTCCTTCTTTTGTTCCAAATGAACGCTTTCTTCTTCTTCGAATGCTTTCACCAACAGCATCCGTCTCTTACTTCTCGGATCCACTTCTTGTCTTCAATTTCTCTACATCACTAAAGTTGTCATGCTTTTCAGACAAAATTTGCATCACTAAAGCCAACATGCTTTTCAGAAGAAGATGGAGAAATAAAAGCAAATAATGAGAAATAATTTATCTCCAAATTAACAGCTGCACGTGAAAAATGATGCTTCTGCCCTTCTTTTGTTCCAAATGACTCCAAAATACCTAAAACTCAAAACTAAACGTAAGATACATAATTTACAAGAAAACTTAGCAAAGAAAGCATAAACAATATATAAATATCAAGGTATTTTAGACACCTATCAAATGTCCAAAAAAAGTTCAAATGAGTTTTGAATAATCTAGTTAGTCAAACAAGTATGAATGGAGTTTAGTCTTGTAATGTGAACAAGAGCAAATACCAAGTGAGTGTGTCGGTTGTAATAAGCAGTACAAGAAATAGTAATAAGTATTACAAGAAATATCCAGGAAGAACTAGGATTGTCTAATGTCAGTCAAAGTTAGAAATGTTTGTTAAGAAAGGAAAAATCTAGAGAAACTATAGTCGGTCTTGTAATGAGTTTTCTAGAGAAACTTAAGAGTGCTCTATGGTTGGTATCTACAGCCTATAAATAGGCAAAGCCTGCTTCATATGTAAAGTTGAGCAAAAACTTAATAAGAAAAGAGTTTTACTGAGAATAATCTTGTTGCACAACTTCCATAAATCTAGAAGCTCTATATGAGCAATCTTCTAATTCCATGCTCATATATCTCTGAAGTATCGTCAAGCATCAAAAAATGAACAATTATAAAGATTGATCTTAAAATGTAGATGGAAACCATCTGTACTATCATGTTTATTTAAATCCTATCCAAGTCGCAAGGTTCGTGGGCATAAACTAATTATTCTGTTAATGTATACGTCTTGCTGGAACTATTACATTCCTTGTGTTGCATCTGATCTTAGAAGCTCAACATCAACTGGGTGAATTAGAGTTGGATGGGGTATATTCAAATATCAAAAAGATAAAAATGACAACAATGCCGGAAGAAAATGTGTCGGCATCCTCGACATTTTTTATTACAATGCCGGTATACATGTGTCGGCATGCTCGACAAGTAAAAAATCAATGTCGGAACCACATGAGAAAAAGCCTATATTCTGGACTATTTATAACACGTGTAGGCATTGTTTCGTTCACCATCATACAATGCCGATTGTGCCACACCAAGTTGATTACAGTAATGCCTGAAAATTGAAAAGAAAGACTCTCTCTTTCTCTCATCATCTCTTCCTTTCTCAAACTTCATCATCCATCCATCCTTCCTCTTATCTCCTTCTCAGAAACACTAAAAGAACTAGTTCAATAACCAAACCCCCCACCACCAAAAAGAAACAAAACAGAGAAAGAAAGAAAAGTAAAAGGGTTATTTTCTTAGATTGTATTGAGTTGAAAAGCTTTTCAAATACCTAACTATGTCAAACTTTAACTGAAATTGAGATCATTTAGACAATATGAAATTGAGTTGAAAGGCTACGCATTGCAGTTCAACTTTAATAATTCAAGGTTTTAAGCTCAATATATCCTATAGGTGTAACTTCCACCGTCTCAAACTCACAAAAGAACACATAAAAATTGAATGACAATGGAAAGTGAGCCACATTAGTTTCATGGTTAAGATTAAGAGCAAATCTGGATACAAATTCAATGGCTGGTCATGGTGTACGTAGAGGTCTTTCGTTTTTAACCATTATCTATCTTTTATCTTTCACTTAAATGCAATACTATAAAAACTTCAATGCCGGAAAATCTTCACACGACAATTCTAAAAGATTGTGCCATAAAAACATTGATCTCCACATACCTAACTGGGGTACATAATATGCATATACATTGAGCAATATAATGACAGGATTGCAATGATAAGTTTACAGCTGGTTAGAACATGGTAACTTTAGACAAAAGCATCAAGCAATTATATGTACAGAGAAAGATTTCACAAATTCCTGCTCAGTATTAATTTTCTGTGAAGAAATTTAGTGGTTGCCTCACCGAGTGGATCGACGCTACTAGCCTCACAACAATTGTCATTCACGGGTTACCTATAAGAGCTATGGGTTATTCTCTGCGTGTGTAGGTGCAAGTGCAACAAGTGGCCGGGATTGGGAAAGAAACAACAAGAGTATTTATTGGCTCTAAGAGGTGTAAATAATAATTATAGACCAAACGCGTTGTTAGTCCATAACCCTAAACCTTCTCCAGGTTTCCAAAAGAAACTGAAAACCCTATGAATTCTTCAACTTCCACTTCTCGGATGTCAAAAGATACAGTTTGTTACGCAATTTATCCCGATGAATCCTCTTCTTATAAAACCCTAAATCCTGATGATGAAACCAATCAAGAATTCTCATCATCTTCTTCGATTCACTCTCTTCATCTTCAAATACTCGAAATAGCTTCTCCTTACACCACTGACTATAACTGGCAACACGAACCTTTCGCTCTTACTATCTCAAACCCTTATGAAACTCCTCCTCACTTTCATGGAAAAACCAAGTACGGTGATAATATTAAAGATAAATGGTTTATTTGTGAAGCCCAACCATCACTAGCGAGTTATTTGGCCCTAGCCAATGGAAAGGCTGCAGTACCAGCTAAGTGTATCAGTTGCTAGGTGACCCGGAGATGATTTCATCATATATCGACACCGTATAAATGAAAATAATGTCGAAAGAGGATATGTCGGCGTACTCTACACTTTTTTTTATTACGCCGGTATACTAAGTGTCGGCATGCTCTACAAATAAAAATCAATGCCATAAGAACATGAGAAAAAAACTTAAGTTCCGGCCAATTTATAACACTTGTCGGCATTGTTTTGTTCACCATCATACAATGTCGGCGGTGTGGAAAATCTATTGGCATGCTCGATAGCTAAACTTCAATGCCGGAAACAATGTGTCGGCATGGCTATACAAAAAAAAAAATTTCAAAGTTGGGGTTCAGGAGGAACGAATAAATGAGTGAACCATAAACTTAGTTACTTTGGTTTGGTAGTTTCTAAACAACTTTGAATCATTCAATGATAAGTGATGTTGATTAGTTTCTGAACAAGTTTTTTTCCATTAATTGTTTACCATATCATTAATATATCTATCTTGACCTTTTTTCCATTTATGTTGATAAGTTTTTTTGACCTCTTTTCCTGTAATCTATCTTGTAAATTCTCAAGCTATTAATATATTTTTTGGACTTATCAAAAAAAAAAATGCTTACCATATCATTAATTTTCTACTGACTTTGATTCTTACCCTCTTCTTCATCTTCACCATCAACTGCCATTATCAATCATGATCAAGCACCATCGATCAACGGCATCAGTTCTTATTCCCTTGTTCCATCTTTGATCAAGATGGCAGCAACCATCAAGTCATTCTCCAACTGTTTTCATCATTCACAGCCCATGAGACATGGATACATCATTCACAACCCATGAGACATGGATATAGGCTAAGAAGAAAACTTCAAAGTTGACTGGTGCACGACTTGAATAATTACATCACCGAACTGGACATGGGATTTCTTCTTTGATTTTGAAGATGGAGATATCATCTCATCATTTGTCTTTAGCGACATCTAAGTTTAAGCTGCTGCGAATGACTCAACGAGTAGGGAAAATCAGTCGACTGCGCCGTCAATTATACTTTGTCTATTAAGCAGTTTATATTTTCGGCACTGTTTAAGCAGTTTACTCAGCATGGTCTTCATGGATGAAGTCCATGCCGTTTCCATGAAGACTATGCCGTTTATGGGATGAAGGCCATGCCGTTTTCATGAAGACTATGCCGGGTTTCTGGGTTGTTTGTATACTTTTGACTCTTTTTAAATATGAGCTGGTTCAAACGTATTATTGTATAATAATATATGAACCTTGTTGAACCTTGACGCTTAGCATTAGTTTTTCCAATATAATCTCAAAATCCCTGTTTTTCTTCTCAATTTCGTCAAACCTCTTCCTCACTAATACAAGTATACAACATTCGAATGAATAAATTTAATCTAATCCAATCTAACTACTAAACCTAACTTAACTATACTAATTGATCTATTAACAAACTAATTAGTTAAGGGCAGTTTTGCCATTATGTAAAATATCTGGATAGGGGATGACTTTGATTTAATATTTAAATCCCTATTTTATCTTATTATCATATCCCCAATTATTTTCTATATCTCCCAATGGCGCATCCCATTAAAACCCAATTTTCTTTAAAAAAAATAAATAAAGAATACTTAAGCAGTACTAGTATCCCATTGTTTTCTTAGAGCATCTCCATAAAGTAAATATAGTGAGAAGGTGCAAAAAAATCCTATGTGGATTTTTTATTTAGTCCTTTTATTTATGAGGTCTACACATAAAGTAAATATAGTGAGAATTTAAACCCTTAGATTAAAAGAAAATTAGTTAAAAACATAACGTGGAGGTGCAATCGGAGGTGTAAATAACCCTTTCTTGAAACCTTCATATTTAGTAATTGGTCCCTCCTAACTTGTAGGACCCTATTGTTGGAGATGCTCTTACCTAAACCATCAATGGATGCTTAGATTGAGGAGGATTACGTGTATAATTATGTTTCCACAAAGACTATTTTCTACCATCTAGTACTCTTCTGACCCTTAAATTTTTTTTTAATATGAAACTAGAACTCTACGTGTTAGGCACAACAGCTACGGTTGATATGTTCTTATAATGTTATTAAAAATAAATAAATTATAATGCAAGTTTCAAAATTGATCGCAACATGTTCTCTGTGCTTAGTTCACATGATGTTATGCTTGATCCGATCGTGCTCCGGTCGTTTTTAAAGAAAGAAAGAGCATCTTGTAAAAAAGAAAACAAAAAACATGGTTCAGGTTTGATAAGTCGTGCCTGCTACACATCTGCGTTTGAATTTTGTTCCTCTCAAGAAAAGAAAACTAAGGTGAAATTTTTTATATGGGGCAGTCATTGATTTTTTTTCTTTATACTCGTAGTATTTTTGCGCAAATTTTATACTAGAACACCGCTGCCACGGTGGGGAGGGCCGACTAGAAAAAAAAACGAAACACCGTTGATTGCATAACGCTTTATACATCTTTTTTTTATGTTAGAAATGTTATTATTGAGGCATATACATAGTTTTGGTGGTTGCATAACCAAATTAGTGGATGCATGAACCAAAATACGACTGTATAAACTGTTATGCATCCTTTGTGGTGACTCCATAATTCATTATGCATCTTTTTTTTGTTGGACTGATATTTTTAGGCATATACTACCTCCGTTTCAGAAAAAAAAGATACTTTCATAGTTTCATTTTTACCTAAAATAGGCAAAATTGAAAAGGTGGAAGTATCACTTTTCCTGAAACGGGGTGAAAGTATCACTATTCCAGAAACTGGGTGAAAGCATCATTTTTCCTGACACGGTGCAAAAGTATCATTTTTCCTGACACGGCCGGAAAGTATCATTTTTCCTGACACGGAATGAAAGTATCATTTTTCGCGAAAGTATCATGTTTCCTGACACAGCCGTAAAGTATCACTTTAGCTGACACTGGGTGAAAGTATCACTTATCCTGAAACGGGGGTGAAACTATCACTCTTCCTGATACGGGGTGAAAGTATCATTTTTCCTGACACGGAGTGAAAGTATCATTTTTTCCTGACACGACGCGAAAGTATCATTTTTCCTGACACGGAGTGGAAGTATAATTTTTTTCCTTACACGGAGTGTAAGTATCACTGAAGTATCATTTTTCCTCACTTTTCCTGACACGTATATTATATTCTAATTTGTTTTCACTAAAATGGAGTTATAGTAATTGGACTAAAAGGGAGGGGGAAGGGGTATTTGGTATTATCAAGTGCAAACTACCAAACCATAAAGAGTTATAGTAATTGGACTAAAATGGAGGGGTATTTTGGTATTATCAAACGCAAACTACCAAATCACAAGGAGTTATAGTAATTGGACTAAAAGGGAGGGGTGTTTTGGTATTATCAAGTGCAAACTACCAACCCATTTCCAATCTTTATATCAAATTGCAAATTTGCGTGAGGTTTAATTTTACAAAAAAAATGGTAATAAAAAGGACTACCTCCCTTCGGGCCCTCCGGTCGGCCGACCCAATAAGGCACTCTAGGAAAACACAGGCAACATAAAAATGAAGATTTTTGTAAGCGAAGCGTAGTGAACATAAAGAAAGAGAGCCTGGATTCATATGCTCAATCAGAAGATAGATTTAGATTTCATTATCATGCATGCATCTTTTTTATCAAAGAACTAATGATGATAAGAAGAAGAATAAGAGGAAGAAGAAAAAGAGAGTTTCAAAAGGGACCATCAAGTGTGCAAATCAAACGAAACATATTACGGTTGGGATAAGAAAATGAAAGTTCTACTTTACATAACAAACGTGGGAATCTTCTTTTCTAAAGCCAATCACTCATTTGATCTTTATTTTGTTTGGGTCACGAATAGTACTACCACGTACAATTGGGTGCAATAGTGGTAATGTTGGAAAAGACACTGTGGAAAATTATACATCCTCGTATCAGTGCAAAGTCAGTCAATCATCACCTTAAACCTGTGAACATGTAGAGAAGAAGTTTCACGACACTTAAAAGAAGCGGAAATGCTTTAAAAAAAAAAAAAAAAGCGGACAGTTTTTCTTAGCCTCTTGATTTAGAAGATTGTTTTTGACATATAGTTCATAGTCACAGTGAAATATGGCGTATGATAGAATATGTGCTTTCATCGAATACTAGCTCTATATGGCCGATGTCACTGTAGTACAGTGGTAAATGTTAATCAGTGGTGTAAAGTTTAATTTTTTTTGTCAAACTTTATCTTGTGCAAACTTAGGATCCAAGTTAGGAAAGCTTGTTCGTAAAATTAAGTTTTCTTAAGGACAAAGTTTGTGTTCTCTATATAAAGAATTGGAATTGAAGGCGTAAAGCAATCCAACCTGGAATAGTAATAAAACCTTGTGCTTAGTGTTTGGTCTCTATGTTAGGGAGGATCGAGCACTACCGTAAAGGTCAACATCAGTATGAGAGAAACACTTGTGGATAAAAGGTTTTGGTATTCCAGTGTTTAGGAGTTGGGTCTTTGCCCTAAACCAAGTTTCTAGAGTTTCGATGTTTCTTCTCTGTTATTAGCAACTGTAAAGCAGGTGTGGAAGAGAAAACATGGGGATGGTTTGAAGAGTGGTTTAAAAGAGTTGATTTCTAAGGTTTTTTCAATGGTTTTCGTGGGTATGGCTTGTTAACTCTTTTGTTTGACTTTTCTTTTGTGGGTTGCAAAAAGCGAAGGTAGTGATCTTTGTTTATAAGGAAAGTATTTCTGGTGGTGTTGGTCGTGGATGTAGCTTGTAAAGGTGAACCACGTATATCTTGCGTTGTGGTTGTGTGCTTGTTTATCTTCTGTTTCCCTTATTATTTGTCCATGTTTGATTCGAATCACCAATTTCCCTTTGTAATCTTGTGTTCCTTGGATCAGAGCCTTTGGCACCAATTTCCCCAACAATTGGTATCAGAGCCTTGGACGGTTTGGTGTAGTTGAACCTGATAATGAATGATAGTTTATTGTTCGGGGTAGAGAAATATGTTTTTGGAAGATAATGTTTCAACTTGGTACGACGTGTATGTTCTTAGTTTTGTTTTATGAGGTAGTATGGGATGCAGAATAAGGCTGAATGAGGTGGAATACATATATACTTCTTGAAGGGTATTAGTAATCATACACTACAAAGAATTGGTTACAAAGTTTGTAGAAAGGATGAGGTGGTCTTGCGGTCTCATGTAGAAGCAAGTCCAACAACGCCTGAAGTTATGCACGAGATATTATATATTTATGTTGGTAAATATATTTTAAAGTATTCTTGATGGCATGCACGTAATATCAAAAATGTGGACGATCTCGAAAGCATGTACTACTGTAATATGGGAATTTATATGGTATATATTCTGAGCGAGTATGTTGGGCATGATAGTGATAAAAAAAGTATGACAAATATGTGATGGCTTTGAAAATCACTTAAAGGTTTAAGCCTGTTAATCACAGTTGAGATATTTGATGGTTTGTTTCAAATATACGGTAATTATGACATCTGCTGGAGTACGATATTGAAGCTAATTTTTTCCTTTCCTAGTTAGAGTTAAATATGTAGTTAGCTTACTGGGTAGGTAGGGTTATCGATGTTCTTCATGGTTGTTCTCTTGTTGATTAATGATGGAGTCTGCGCAAGGATTCGCTGATGGTGGTTGAAGACTTTCATGGTGTTTGTGAAACATGATCAATTTCACAAGTGTTCTTCAACAAGAAGATGGTTTGAAAACTTTTATCAACATCATGGTATATTGGTCGAAGATATGGTTTTGTGACAATGGAAGTTTAGATGTGAGCTTCAAAGTAATTCTTTTGGTATATAGAGATGGTGTACAACGGATGAAGTTGATTCTTTGTCTGATCATCTCATGCTTGAAAGCATGATCCGAGGTGGAAAATTGATAGTCGGTGGTGTAAAATTTGACTTTTAGTGAAACTTTATCTTGTGCAGGCTTGTTCTTAAAGTTTAGGAACTTAGGATCCAAGTTAGGAAAACTTGTTCATAAAGTTAAGTTTTCTTTAGGACTAATTTTGTGTTATCTATATAAAGATTATATTATACTTTCAGGTGTAAAGCAATTCAACCTAGAAGAGGTTTTTGGTCTCTCTGTTAGGGAAGATCGAGTGCTACCGTGAAGGTCAATATCAGTATGAGGTAAAACTTGTAGAGAGAGGGTCTTGGTATTCTAGTGTTTAGGGTTTAGCGCTTTGCCCTAAACCAAGTTTATAGAGTTTCCATGTTTCTCCTATGTTATTAGCAACTGCGAAAAGGTGTGAAAGAGAAGACATGAGGTTGGTTTGAAGAATAGTTTAAAGAGTTGATTTCTAAGGTTTATTTATTGGTGTTCTCGTGTTTGTCTTGTTAACTCTTTTGTTTGACTTTTTTTTTTGTGGGTTGCGGTGTTTGTAACGAAAGTGTTTCTGGTGGTATTGGCCATGGTTGTAGCCTGTAAAGGTGAACCACATATATCTTGTGTTGTGGTTGTGTGCTTGTTTATCTTATGTCTCCCTTATTATTTCCCCCTGTTTGGTTCAAATCACGAATTGCCCTTCGTAATCATGTGTTCTGATGCGCTCGAGTGCCAATTTTTCCAACAATAAAGTTATCAAATGATGATACCAGTGCTCTGCATAGAGAATATGCCTTTGTTGAAGGTTAATCTTTATCATTTTAGCTGACGGGAAAATAAATGACATGTTGTTAAAATGACATTTCACCAGAATTTATTCGACCAACTAAAAACAACTTCTTCACTTATTAGTTGCATAATGAGTAGTACTTTCACGTACATTCAAATATCACCGTAATGTTGGAAAGGAAATTGACGGAAAAAGTTTTAAAGTTTTGCCAAAATAAAACAATGTCTATGGTCATGATGAATCTATAATCATAGAAGAAACAAGCCTCATGGCACTTCAAACTATGCTGATAAATTGCCCTCTTATCAGAAAATTGTTTTCTACATCAACATATTAAAGCGTGATTTGTGCGCCCATCATTACAATAGAGGTAAATAAATTGGGGCATGGAAAATTTTGCGGCTGACCCTGTTGAGGCGGGGACAATTTTGCGGCTGACCCTGTTGGGGCGGGGACAATTTTGCGGCTGACCCTGTTGGGACGGGGACAATTTTGCGGCTGACTAAAGGATAAAAAAGGGTTATGAGATAGTAATCTTGAAAACCCCTTATCCAACTAATTCTGGTAACGGTAGTATGCCCCCGATTAGTGCTAATATGAATAATTAAGTATACTAATTAAAGATTAATGTTTAAATTAGCTTAATGATTTGATTTATATTTATATTTTGAATTATTTTTTTTATTTTTTATTTTGACTTAGAGAAGAAGTAGAAGAAAAAGATGATTTTTTTTGAATATTTTCTTAAAACTTTGGAAGAGTACGAAGAAACATATGCTCAAAATAATCAAGAACACCTCTAACTTAATTCCCATTACAGTTTTGTTGCTTCTAATCCCTCGGAGAACGTTAAGAATTTGCAGCCCCAATTCGACACTGGTTTTTGTATCAAGAGATCTCCACACATTGACCCAATAATGGAAAGATCTAGGACCCCTTTCATAAGAAATAAATCACTGACCTTGTTCTTACCCATCTAAATGCTTAGAATAGGTCGATAAAAATTAAATTGATTGAAAGAAAACAGTAAAAAGGTAATAAAAAACATCTTGTTCACTTTGTGCTTTCCGAAATAAATAATTTCACCTGACAAACGCGGTTTCAACAAAAAGAAAATCACTATCAAACAAAAGATCCGGTACCATACTAAATACGATATTTCCAGTTTCACCCTCAGAGACAATATAAATTGACCAAAGAATCATCAAAGAATGTTCCAAGTATTAAGGGTAATTTAATCATTTTGAAATATCATTCTAGTTTTAAACAATGTTCTAAATATGGATTAAATATGGATTAATACTTATATAAAAGAGCTATTCTTTTCCCTGTGACTACTTTTCTTTCTTTCTTTCTCTCTTCATTCATTTTCTCTTTCAAAAAAAAAATTCATTTTCTCTTTGTTGTTATTTTTTCTTCTCACTATAAATCTTTCTGTTTCTAGTAGAAGAAGAAGCTAACAGTAATGGGATGGTTTCCTTGTTCTGGTAATTCAACAAAAAAATCTAAAAAGAAGAAGACTACCCTCCCTGATCAGAAAAAACCTGCTTGTTCAGGTAACAAAGATGAGATTTTTTTTTTTTTTAAAGTTAAAAAAAATATGCTATTTTTAGCTTTCCTCAAATTTTGGGAGGAGTTTTTAATGCATGTTTTGTTGTCTGGGTTTCGATTCAGATTGGGTGTTCTTGATGATTGTTGTAGTTTTTGAGGTTTCTTTAGGATTGAGATGAAATAAAGAATACTGGATTTTGATTGGTTGAGTTTTAAGATTTTTGTGAAATTGGGATTACGATTTTTTTGTCTTTGTTTGTATTCTGAGTTTGGCTGTTTGTGGTCTCGTTCAGATAGATTTTTTTGTATGTGTTAATTTCACCAATGTGGGTATTTTATTTGGGTTTGCATGATAATCTAGATGTTAGAACTTTGATTTTAAAGATTAGGTTTGTTTTAATCTGTAATCTAGGTTGAATAAGCTTTATACTCTCCTATCATGTTGATTCAAGAAGCTGAATTTCTCTGATTTTTCATGTTTAAAGAAGACCCATTTAATCTAATTTTGATTTGGTTAAAGAAAACATTTGCTTCCATTTTAGCTTATGAATCCCCAAAGGTATTCCAAGTGTATAACTGTTTCAACCAAGTGCTAAAGAATTAGGTCTTTTGTTGCCAAACTGTTTAGCAAACAATTTTGCATTATTTCAAGGTTTATTATTTCAATCAAGTATTCAAGAACTAGTTTTTGCTTAGTATGTGTAACTGTATCTTGAATGAAGTAGCATGTTACTAATTTTGCCACTGCATGATTGGAAAAATCCAAGCAAAAGTCTTACGTGGTGTTGTTCATTTGTCTTTATGTTCTCATGTGTCTTTCTCTCAAACTATTTGACGATTGCAGTGTTTGTAATTCAGCTCCTGTGTGAATTCAACTAAAAAAAAAAACTGTATCTTTTTTATTTTTGTCATGCTGTGGGTTTTATGTGGTTTTCTTCTTTTCAGTCTATGGTGATGACATATATTTTTTTAAACTGACATGTTGTTAACTGTCTTTTCCAGAGAGAATAAAAATCAATTCTTCCGTGGATATAAGGAAGGGATCCAGGGAGAATTCTGTAAATGAGGGATCTAATATCTCAGCTCATACATTTCCATTTCGTGAATTAGCAGCTGCCACGAAGAACTTCAGGGAAGATTGTCTATTGGGTGAAGGGGGTTTTGGTAGAGTTTATAAAGGTCGACTCGAAAGCACCAATCAGGTACATCATTTTTATTTTTATTTTGATAACTTAACCTTTAGAATAGAGATGTTAAAAGACATGCACCAATCAGATATGGATGCATCAGTATGTTTCGTTTAATGATTATATATATTTTCTATCTGGTGTACCACTTAGCAATCTTCTTACTGTCGACATTTGTTGTTTCTTAGCTAGCGCTTTTGGACTAGAGTAACCGACTAAGGACACGGAATTTATTCGTTAATTATGAATATTTTTGTCCTTCAATGTAGGTTGTGGCTATCAAACAACTTGATCGCGAGGGTTTGCAGGGGAACAGGGAATTTCTTGTTGAAGTTTTGATGTTAAGCCTACTTCACCATACCAATCTTGTTAGCTTAATCGGGTATTGTGCTGATGGTGATCAACGACTTTTGGTCTACGAGTACATGCCTTTAGGGTCTCTGGAAGATCATCTACATGGTATGGCTATATAGCCTTACAAAAGAAAATGTTTACCACTTCTTGTTGTGCTTTTGGTAGGGAATTATAGGCTTTTCCATCTCATATTTTATATCTGCAGATCCTCCACCTGATAAGAAACCACTAGACTGGAAAACACGAATGAAAATAGCAGCTGGTGCAGCAAAAGGGTTGGAATATTTACATGACACAGCAAATCCTCCCGTTATATATCGTGATCTAAAATGCTCAAATATTTTACTTGGGGAGGGGTATCATCCGAAATTGTCTGATTTTGGCTTAGCGAAGCTGGGCCCCGTAGGGGATAACACCCATGTATCTACTAGGGTGATGGGTACATATGGCTATTGCGCACCAGAGTATGCAATGACTGGCCAGCTAACATTGAAATCAGATGTTTATAGCTTCGGGGTTGTGCTATTGGAACTTATTACAGGAAGAAAGGCAATTGACAATTCAAAACTCGTTAAAGAACAAAACCTGGTTGCTTGGGTAAGAATTGTTTCCTATTTTATTTGTTTTATTGCTGCAATATGTGGTACTGCCAAACTATGCTAAATAAAACATGGACCACTGATATACCCATACCGTACAAATGCATTGATGGCGTTGTTCCTGATAATCTGAGGATGTGTTAAAAGTGCTAGGTTATCTTCTCTAAAGAGCTAATTCTTCTGATGAGCGCTTCATTTAAGAAAGGGAAAAAAGATACAAGTGAGAATTATTTTCTTTGCAAGAGTAAAAAGATTTTTTGGCCTTGTGTTTTATTGCAGGCACGCCCACTGTTTAAAGACAGGAAATCGTTTCCGCAGATGGCTGACCCAACACTCCAAGGTCAGTATCCAGTGAGAGGTTTGTATCAAGCACTTGCAGTTGCTGCAATGTGTGTTCAGGAGCAACCAACCATGCGACCCTTAATAGCAGACGTGGTTACAGCTTTGTCTTACCTTGCCTCGCAAGAATATACCCCTCATACACGCACGGATCCGTCTACTCCACCTCGTACCAGAAGGGAGATTAGTGATAAGCGTCTCAACGGAGGCAGTAATGGAAGTGGATTCGAAAGAGACCAGACTTGCAGATGAATTATAAATTTTTATAGAAGCTGAATTTACAGAGCAGAAGTTGATAGATTTTCTCTTCCTTTTTTTTTTTTTTTTTTTTTGGAGTTTGTGAAGGATTGGATTTTCTTGTTCAATCTTCTCCCCCGTCCAAGGCTAGATGGATCATTAGGTGTTTCTTTTTCTTCCTGTGGTTACATGGGAAGTTCCTATGTTGTTAATTTTACTTTTGTACATGTTGTGTTTGGTCCCCTTGTATCTAAAAGTTACCCTTGTCATTTTTGTTTTCATTTGGATTTGGATTGTACTGAAGTTTCTCTCTCATCCACACACAAACAACACAATAACAGATTTGAGTAGATATGGCAAGCAATAACAGAAAGGAAAAGGAACTGCCACTGTCATAGGAACCCTACACCCTCTATTATGGAACTCCGAGACTGAAACAGTTAACCTCAACCAACGACGAACACTTCTTCTGGACATAATATTGGCATTGATTTTGTTTTGCTTTACCGTACAAAATTTAAAATGACTACAATGTTCACTCCTTCAGAGTAACTCTAGAATATAGAAGTTCGGAATACCTACAGGCCACGAAGTACATAGTAACTTCCATTACATGTATAGAATATCCAATCCTAATTTATCCCCAAGTAACTAAATTTTACAGACTATTTCTCTTATACGTCACTCTCATTGTCCCCTCCTGGAGTGCCCAAGGAGATAACCCAATGTTCAAGCACCGTTGGGAATTTTTATTAGCAGGCCACACGAGGAATATTTGTCATCCACACAAAAATTGAACCCTTCTTTCCTTTCAGGGATTGGAGTTTAGTATTTCTGCAAGAATGTACAAAACGACATTTTTGGGGAGGCCAAAAAATTTCACTCGTGTAGCCCGGTCTTGCTGGAAGTGGTTATACAAGCGGGAAGATCAGCAGCAGACGTATCAGCATACAAAGTTTGCAACCAAGGGCATTAAACTTTCAGGTTCTTGTCACTACTATACCTAATCGCCACTATTTCTCATCACTTGCTACTGGTTGCATGTTTACATCTTTTGGCTGAGCAGAAATGCTTTGTTCCTCGTCTATGGAAGGGTTGCTACCATTGGACTCCTTCACAGGAGTAGGTTTGGGTTCCTCAACTGGAGTTGGTTTGGACTCCTCAACTGGCTTTCCCTGTTAAGTTTCACCGTTACAAAGACAAAATGACCAAGTCAATATATCCTTGGGATAAAAGAAACAGGAGGCATAATAGAGAAATCCCAAAGAACTTAATAACCCCATTTCAGGTCTAAGGATCGCCATCTAGAAAGAACTCAGTCTCGAAGCACCAAGATAATGGCAGAAGATACAGTGCTCTTGCTTAACGGTAACTCAGTTATCTACATATGTTTCTACATCAACAAAGACTTTACCTTGTTCCCACGCCAGCCAAGTCCAAAAGGTCTTGACAGCAAACTGATTTTCCTTGCGGGAAGTTCCTGAGGGGAATCCTGATTTAATTTCGCTACTGCAGAGTCAGCTGCTACAGCCCTACATAAAGATACGAAGGGGCACAGAGTAGTTCAGCTCTTTTTTATCAAAGAATGGCTTTAAATTTCTAATCCTAGCTGAAGCTGGAGACTTTTGGACTTTTAATTCGGAAAGATTGACAGGTATTTTGGCAATCCTCATAAGTTACTCTTGACCCAAAAAATTGTATTCTATAAATTCTTGTAAAAGGGTTAGTGTTTCTGAAATGTCTCTCCCTATGCCTTCAGTGGCTGTTCTAAATATGTTGTTAGGATGCTGAACCAGCAGCTGATGAGTGTTTAAATGATACAGAGTGTCTCTTCCACTATTCCAGCATATGTTTCCCTTTTCCTCTCATTTCTTGTTAATATGTTGTTAGAAAAAGCTAGATAGATAAAACATCTATTTCAATTTATGAAAATAATAAAATTAGTTTCCCTCGAACATACTAATCCTACTGTCCGAAATAACAAGACCAACTAGTTTCACTTGAGGAAACAGTTTAGACTTTTGATATTCCATAAGGCAAAAGGGCGTCAAAATTTAGACGGGAATCTTTTTATGGGCGCAAAAAGCCCCTTCTCAATATGCAGTTTTAAACCTTGTACCTTGGTGATTGTTGTGCTTTTACTTGTCCAGATTGGTACTGCAGGGTAGCCTCCAGCATTGACTCTGCCATGACTGCCCTTTTCTCCATTTGTGCAAGTAATGCCTGAGCCTCTTCATATTTATCCTGCAAGTATTAATCAGGTAAGAACAACAAACCTGTTAACTAGTCTGTGCAAATCGAACTCAAATCCATTTGCCTACGAGTGGAGTGACCAGAATCACCTGTGGTGTTATTTTGAGCCAAATACGTGAAACTCTTTTCATTGGGTGAGTGGAGCATGTGTTGGCATAGACACACATAGAAGAAACGTTTACCTGAAGAACAGTAGCCGCATATCTTTGAGCAGCTGCATCTTGCTCAGCAAACCTCCGTGCATCTTCGGTTACCTTTTGGTCTTGCTCAACCCGCATTAGAACCTATAATAAAATTGAATGCAAGAGAGAGAAAGTTAAAATTAGTGCATAAGACAGGCCAAATTTAAACAAAAACTGTGCAGAATACAGAGCAAAAAGACCTGGAGCATTGCACGTTCTTGTTCTTGCTTATCAGTGAGGGCCTGACGTAACTCAGACACCTCTTGCTCCAACAACTCAACCTGCATAGACTCATATTATGCAGGATTAGTGCCTTGGTAAGAAGATGGAGAGGAAAGAAACTGACAGACAATATCCTTGTTAAATAATGAATGCTCCTACGCACAACAACTTGGCCTATAATTTCCTAAAGATTCATGTACAACTGTTTCAAACGTACCCTTGCACTCAATTGCCGTCTGTTATCCTGCTTAACCATTTCCATAAGTGCCGTCTCCAACTCTTCCGCCCTGACCAGGGAGCATTCTATTTCAGTGCCTTATGATGAGCATGAAATCTGTACTCTTAATAATTAAATAGTTTAAAATTAAATAGTTTAAAATCAAATGTTTTCATAAAGTTAGCTCTAAAATTCCTGGTAATCTGGACTTCTTAGATAAGCACCTCCTTTAACCACTAAGCTAATGTTGAAAGTTCCAGACATCTTTATCCAGCCCATTATATAGACATAAGCAAAAATGGAAGAACGCCTAAACGTATCCACCGAATGGAGTACTAGATGAGAGGAATCAGAGATCAGATTAATACTACTGCAACACTTTTGCATCATAAATGGATGATTTTCTTAAGTCGTCTCAATTTCCCTTAAGAAAGAAGAGACAATGGACAAATATTCAAAAAAACAAGAAGATATCGCATCTCAAAGTGATATGGAAATACCAACCTCAGAACTGCTGATCGTTTCTCCTCTAACAGTTTGCACAATTCCACTTTCAACCACACCACCTGGAAAATAATTATTTTTTTAAAACTATAGATAAGTAAGGATCATACAGGATGATAAAATCTCCAATGAACACATTCAGTAGTGGAATTGTGAACTTGTCAAAATAACAGATAAGTGAGAAACACCAAAGGAAAATAGATTACTTGTTCTTGAAGATCTGGAACAGACTCCTCAGCTGAATCCTCTGTTAGACCATTGGAAAGTTCATCCAGATTGTTCGACCCAGACTCCAAACATCCATTTGTTTGTGTATCAAGTAATACTTCTGTTGCGCTACTTTCCGTTATCAGAGATTCTGGGTCATGCTTGAAACTGTAGAGTTTAGAGGCAAGACCCTGGGAATTCTTCCATACGCGGAGACCTTTGGCGCGTTCTTCCACAGCAGCTACTACCGATGGACGATGTTTCTCTCTCAATTCTTGCAATCTGACTTCATTTACAAACTGAAAACCCATACAAGCAGTCAAAACAAGCTGACTACTGTCAAATGTTGAGCCAGCAAGTGACTGCAACAAAGTAACTGCATCTCCAGCATCCTTAGTTGTAACCAGTGCAGGACCTATAAAATTCTCATCAGAGTAAGACATGAGTTCCGAGTAGGCACTTGGGACGAGCAAAAGCACAGGTAAATGAGTTTTACTGTTGCAAATATGGACTACCAATGACAAATAAGTGTTATCTACCCAGTACCATATAATTCCATTATAGCAAGTGCCGTCCGAAATAACATAATACGATTTCCTTCAAACAGAAGCACGTCCCAGACTCGAAGAACTGAAGTCATAGAAAAAAAGAAAAACAAACAAACGTCAAAAATAATTATTCCCTTCGATATTATGCAAGTGACAGTATGCTCAGTCTCGGCAGACTAATGATTATAATAATCAGGTCTTAGAGAAATTAATATTGTACAAATTAGAACCTGACCACTTTCCCATGGAAGCATATTCACAAAAATCGAAAGAAACCAGGGTCCAGTAACCCATGCCACCTGCACCCCTAGGTAGTCCAGATGATTAA
The DNA here is from genome assembly GCA_023531105.1 of Papaver atlanticum. Classification (NCBI taxonomy): domain Eukaryota; kingdom Viridiplantae; phylum Streptophyta; class Magnoliopsida; order Ranunculales; family Papaveraceae; genus Papaver; species Papaver atlanticum. The sequence continues at coordinate 41,774 of JAJJMB010012240.1, forward strand.
CTGCAAGAGATGTACAACAAAATAAAAATTGGCAAACCTGCCATGGATAATTTAAAATTGAAGAAGGGGAAAAAAAGAACTCTTAATAAAAGACTTACCCAGTTTGGGAAATCTCTCTCGCACCAAATCCTCAAAAACAAGTTGGTCGACCTGGAGAAATAGTATAAATTAAACTAATATTTTAAATTAAATAATTTGTAACTAACAACTCCCTTTGCAATTGTTTGGATAACCTGTCCAGTCAGCTAATGTAACAGCTCAGAAAGCTAGGATTATCATACCAAGTGGAGTTAAAAGTAGCTGTTTTACCAAGCGTTATTAGAAAGAAAAACAGATATTACCTGGGATTCAATCATTTCTTCTGAGAAATAGCCATCAAAATAGTCATCAATGATACCCATCAAAGTCCTGAAATATTTGGTAGGGAATTTAGAACATGGAAAACTATATATTAAAATTTAACATTCGCATTGCAACCATAGAAACTGTATGATGTTCTTACAACAGGCAATCCAAAATCTAATTCAAGGGTAGTAGGTTTGAGAAGGGATAATGTATGAGCTGCCAGACATACCAGAAAGCATTTTCTTCGGGCATCAGAAGCAGGAGTAACCCAGCAAAGAAATTCATGGCCTGAGAACAGAATCCAAGAAACGTGATAGCCTTAGTGTGAATTATTAATGATCTTTGTTTAACCCAGACAAATAAATCAAACAGGAAGCAGAAGTAACCAGCAATGAAATACAGCACTGATCCTAGTGAACAACATATCCCATTACCCAAAGCAAGCAAGCATTTAAAAAATTTATTCCTTTTCTTTTCTGGTATGCAACAATAATGCGGGTACGAGTGACAGTGTCAGAACGTGAACATAGCACAGCCGAAAATTAACCAATCGGAGCATGGAGAATCAAAAGCATGTTTTTGCTCCATTTAAGTCTAGGATTTGAACAACAATCAGCAATATTTGTAATTGACACATTCTTCAATGTGCATGCACATCCACTTGATAAGAATACTTCAACATTGACTAATTGGCAATTTACAGGTTCACGAGGCTTTCTGGGATACTTTTACAACAGAGGGAAATGCATTATCAGAATAAGTCCTTCAAATAAAAATACCTGGCAATACCCAACAGAGGGGTTATGCCTAGCATATGCTGTAAGTAGACGCCTAAGAGCATTTCTACCGTCCTCATCTAAAGCAGGATGGCCAGGGAATGTTCGAGGAAGATCCTGCAAAAGAAAAACATTTTTTTGAAGTTGATGAGCCCATGACATTTGATTCTCGCCCAGATGGCTCCTATAACCGATGATCAAATTTATTGTTCAAAGCTCAAGCATGTAATAAATAAGAACCTTTTCAATCTGCCCTTTCCATTTCTCAGGTGCACATGCATGACCTGTACTTGAGGTGTTGTGAGAAAGTGAACCATTGTCCTTGATAACACTAGCGTCTCGAGCAAGCAGATCTTGATAATAGGTCTCTCCCCGCCGTGCCTTTGCACCCACAAAGGCTTGCCACAACTGTAATAATAAGGGGAGTGCAAAATGAGCAGCTTTCTTTAACAGGGAAACAAAGAATATCTTGAATATACCTCTCCTCTAAGAGCCATTGGCACGCCACCCTGAACAAGACACTCCAGCTCTTCTTTCCAAGGGAAGTCTGCATCATTACCAGCACCAGGAGCACTTGCGTTGTCAGCAGAAGAAGCATCTTGAACTGGATCTGATCTCTCAACGTCATAGAATTCATCATCAGAGTCCTCCCCAGACGATCCTTTCGATGATTTCCCCTCTTCAATGGAAGCAAGATGATTTCCACTTTCACCTTTGGACAGATTCTTCCTCTTCTTCACGCGTAAACTCATCATGTGCTCAATGGCACCAAGGGATGGTCTTATTTGAGACCAGATTTGTACCACGCGTGATTTTTTATCTGTTTCTGTTTCAGTATCTGCTTTTGTTTCTTCTGCCACCTCCTCGTTAATTGAACCATCAGAAACAGAGTTAGTTTCATTTGAATCATCTTCTTCTACACCCTTTTTTACAACAGTCTCTTCTTCTGGAACTGTATCGTCAGCATGTGAGGAAGTAGTTTCTTCCTCCTGGTGCAAGCCATTTATGGGTAGTTGAGCAGGCTCTGCTTGCCTATCCAAGAAGTCTTTCCATCGTTCTGATCTTTCTTCTTCTTCCTCCTGAAACCATGAATAATCACCAAGTGCAAAAGCTTTACAACTTATCTTCTGATGAAAACAAGTAAAACTCAGAAAAGCCATACCTTATATATATTAGCATATTCACGATATCTCTGCAAGTGTTGAGGTCTCACAGAAAAACCGTACGCGTCCCTGTTATTAAAACTCCAGTCTTAAATAAATTACATAACTTCCATTATACGGCAATGCTGTAGGTATCATTACCTACGAGCTATATACAAAACCATAGCAAAAATTAAAAGATACAATTGGGATATATACTTGATCGAATTCAAGCGCGAGACAGAGAATTGAAGAAATGATTTAGTTTACCTAGGGTCAGCCTCAAATTCTTGCCAACTCACTCTGGACAACAACATATTTCACAGAAAATTCCAATCCTACAGCCCATATCGCTCAGAATTGGCTTAATCGAAACTCATATACTGAACCCTCAAGTCTCAACCCTTAAACTTAAATCTTTAACAATGATAACTAATCCTATTATGAACACTACCCCTAAAACCCTAACTTCAATAAGTCATACACTGGAGATGAATACATTAAGGAAAGTCACTCACTAAAACCCAATTAACCAAAATCATATCATCAATTCTTATATTGTTTTAACTAACCTAAACTTGAAATTTTGACAGAATTCATTGTCGATATATAATCAGACGACAAGATCGAGACTACAAATGACAAGAAGAAATAAACAATAACCGTAATCAACCTTTACGCCGCATTTTAAACCTAATTGATAATTTTACATTCAAATAAAATATATAACGCGACAAGGAAAAAAAAAACCTAAAAATCAATTAAAGTAAATGAAATTTGCTAAAAATTCGGAGAAATTCAAAATACGCGTGTAAAGATCGAATGAATTATACCTCTTGTGTTCCTTCATCTTCGGAACTGATTTTGATCAGATTTGTGATTATAAAAACTAACAAGAAAGAGGAACCTTGATTTCTGCAACTAAATTCTCTCTCTGTCTATTAAGACTTCACTTACTATGAGAGGAGGAGAGAGGGATGAACCACATCACATGCAAATGGTGACCATCAAACGATCAAAATTAGGACGCATGACAACTACATGTGCTTCATTTCTTAAAACGAGGAACAAAATGAGAAGAAGAAGAAAAAGAAAAAGAATTACAGATGTGAGGATGGAGGGGACTGATTTTATTTAGTAGAGAGATTACGAAACGCTGAATCAAACTTTTTGCTTCTTGTTGAGAAGGTGGATATATGTCTTGATTGACGGAGTAAACATTTTTGTCTGTACAATTAACTGTTTTACCGTAATAATGCAAACAGGCGTTCTGTGGTGCGTGTATTATTAATATTCAGATAGCCCCCATGGACAGTGTTGACTAATGGCTTTTCGATTCAATTGTCGGGGGCGAAATCATTCGGTTATGTTTTAAGCCCTATTCCTATGCACAAGGTTAAAAAACAATATTTGATATGTCATCTATCAGTTGCGTCACTATTGAAAAATAATTGAGTGATAGATTAATACCTAGCGAGCGATATTAATAAAAACGCCAACAATAAAGACTATATTGCTAGATATATTCATTATATTATCATTGGTCGGATTAATATTGCCAACGGTCAAGGACAAAGCCAGGACAAATATGTTATGGGCTCGAATATGTTTTTTTACCGACATTTAATAAAGGAAAAAATTGATCCATATTTAAGATATAGTACACTATAGTATTATGAAGTTCGTCTGTAGTTAGATTTCTTCCTAAACTCAATAAAATTCATGCTTCAAAAAAAAAAAAAAAAAAGTTCGTCTATATAATAGTTATGACATGCGCTGCATATTACTGGAATTAAAAAAATGACTGTATAAATACAAGTTAGGGGTCATTGCCTTAGAGTGACAGCTGGGCTAGGGCAAGCACTAAAAACTCCCTGCACATATAGCTTAACTACTCTGGTTTCTCTAAAGAAATACAAAACGACACTGATTTAATTTAAATAACCACTTATCAAATTTTGCAACTGGCCAGTATTTGACAACGAACACTTCAAGATACCCAATATACAATACGCCCACAAAATTTAAGTCCTTATCTCAAAAGCATTTGCACAGTTTTGATTGAAGCCCCAATCGAATTTTATACCGGCTTCTAGTTTCATTTGTTTTCCTAATAAGGGAGGTGTCAATATGTACTCTCTCATCTAAACAACATACTTTATCTTTCGATACGTTGCACTTTAACTAATACTAATATTCATGAGCTTTGAATCGAGAAGGACTATACTTTCCGCCTCTCCATAAACTTATGATTCTTAGGTTGGGACTGTGCAGATACGCCCTTCGAATCTGGTCTGGTCAAAGGAGAGTAAAATTCTGAGCCCAAAATGGATGCGCATTATACATATGTAAACGATATCAAAACAAAAACGAAGATGCCTAATATGGTTACACTTTTGAGTCGTATAAGAAAGCAGAGAAAACAAGAGAACTAAAAGATTACTCGATGTCGCTACTTGAAATTGGGAACGAATGGAATTGCTTCGTGGTCTAAGCTACGGCTGAATTTTAAATTGATAATACTCATTAAATTGACCCCACTAACATCAAAGTCTTCAGTTTCGCCGCAAGTGTTTGCACCGATGAGTAATAAAATTTACGAGTACACCTAAGTTATCTCTCTAGAACTCCAAACATTATGCGGTCTATAAACCCCACAAGCACCCACCTCCCACAGTCCTTGCCAACGGTCAGCTTTGTAGCGCCTATAAATACTGCACCACCCCTCCCTTTGACTTTCACATCTTCCCTTCCCTTCTCTTATCTTGTTTTGCTTAAAGAAAATTCTCTTTAGTTACTTCCGAAACAAATGTGAGTGAGAAAAGAAAAAGAAACAGAAAATTCAAAGGATCTACTAGCACCTCAGCCAGTGGATTAAGTTATGTTATGGATAAAGAATATGAATTTCAAAATGTTAGACAACTAGACGGTGATGGTGCACTCTCTCTGCATATTTCTGGTTTTCTAGAGCGAGTTAATTCAGTCAATCTAAGAGGTGGGTGGTCTGAGTTCCGTACGGTGTTCCAGTTACTTCCTCATGTTATTCAAGAGCGAGTCTGAAGATATCCTTGGTGGCATTTATATCATATACAACCTAGAAACCACATGACTCAAATAATTCAAGTTATATTCGAACGATGGTGGAAGACTACAAATACGTTCTTTTTCAGAGATTTTGAATGTGGTAAGTTAGTTTTTTCTTGCAATTAAATTTTTAGATTATGTTTTTTGTTTTATAAAATTCAACAAACTCTAATTATGAATATGTTGTTAAATAGAAGATACACCGTTAGATTTGTACATGTTAAAGGGAATTCCATGTGAAGGAAACTTACTTCCATTTAACAGACAAAATTGGTTATCAGAAGATATATGGAAAGGAAGACTTCCTTTACACTCAAATGATGTAGAAGGAAATAATGCATATAGACAAATAAAAGCATATAAATTAAAAGTGGCTGGGATGAAAAGTTTTTTACAACGTTATATTAGGAATATGAATGAGTTGAGGTCAGATAACAAACCATATTGGTTCCTTGAGCATTATGATGAGGTCGAACATCTGTTTGTGTAGTGGACAATAGGCCAATTGTTAGAGCACTGCTCGGTCGAACTCGCAAGCGTTGCTATCTCAAGCTTGTTTGTCAAGTTTAGTTGTCAAAACTATAAGTCTTGATTTTTAGTTTACTTATAGCTATGTCTCGGATTAGGATAAAATATGTAGTTGAGCTTTAGACTTCACGGCGTTCATCGATTGAAGACGAAGATCTACTAAGGGGAGCTTGGAGGAACTTCATCAACAAAAGGTATGTGGAGACTTGAACTCATCTATCACTCAGAAGTCTATTATATTTTATCTCCTATTGAGACAAAGTCGTATAGCTATGTAGACTTTACATTATACACATTTGATATTTCGAGTTGAGTTTAACTCGTTTATATCTTTCTCGAAATATGTGTTGGAAAGCTTTTTGCTTTAACTACGTTCATCATTATTCTTGACGAAAGTCAAAAGATAATCATATGAAAATCGCCTTGTAACATCTTTCATGATTTGTATGAGACAGTCATTTGATGTAAACTCAAAATGTTTCGTATTGATCATTCGATCACTTGAAAATTGCTTATAAGCTAATAGTTTGTGTGAGACGGCTATTGTCGTCTTCTAAGAATGTTTCAATAATTGAAATGGGAGTTTAGAACAATTAATCATTGTCTGGATATAGCACAGTATGCATACTCGTATGCAAACTGTTGTAAGAATAATTCAGGTCCGGGAACCAAGTATGCATACCCGTATGCGAACGGTTTTAACTGTTAAAGTCCGGGAACTAAGTTTGCGTACCTGTTTGCAAACTGTTTCAGCTGAGTTCGGTCTGGAACGACAGTATGCGTACCCGTTTGCGAACTGTCGGAAAATATCAAAATCTAGAACTTAAGTTTGCGTACCCTTTTGCAAACTTATGTGATTAAGTTCTAAAATCGGTTAAGTACGATTTCATACTCATGAACAAATACATTTATTTATTAAGGAATGCAATCTTTGCAAACCGTGGCTAAAGTGTTCATGAACTGATTCTTTCCATTAGGTTTAATGTTTGTTGTTCAACCATCCATGATTCTGTATCAAAAATCTTGCTTTTATCATCCTGTGACTTTAACTTGATTATAAAGAAACCCATATTCAGAGGAACAAACTGAACTCAGCCATTACCTATCTGCCATTGTTGCTCTAGGGTTTTCTTTCCATCATTAAAAAATTAATCCCTTTGAAATCTAAACGACCAATGAGACTAAACTGCCAAATCTCACACCATTCCAAATAAAATTCCTCCGGTAAGACAACAACATGCTTGCCATCTTTCCTAGGAGGGTTTGGTAAAGTGCTCAAATCAACTGAAGTTGTAGGTAACTGTTGTTTGTTGTTTAAACAATCAGCATATGTTAACAGCTTCTTTTGGGATGGATCAGATTGATCCCCCATCTTCAATCACCATGAGATGATCAAGAAAAAGAGAAGAAAAGAAAATTTGAAAAACCCTAAAAAAATCGCCAGAGAGCCACAAAAAAAAAAGGATAGAGAAAAAACTGCTCTGAAAGCGCTCTAACTGTAAGAGAACATGTGTCAGTCAGTTGCACAACCAAAATTTAGATTGTTTGTCTACAAACCAATTGTGAAGCTAAAATATAATACATCTTCGCGTAGCCATAAAAGAAAGCACTCTGGCCTATTCTGACTATTGAACATGTCGTTGTTAACATATGATTCGTACTTCCTAATTAAGATCAGACAACAATCCAAGAACAATTAGAACAATAAACTAATAATCAAACAACAACTAATAGGTATGAAAGTAACAAGTCTACCTTTTTCATCTATTCCAACATACTTAGAGAGAATCCACTTGCGAGCTTGTTCAAACTGTATTTGAGTTAAAATAATATCCCTGGCAGCACTCGAATGCATCTCATCAGCAAACTCATCGTCGTCATCTAGAAAGTCCTGTCAAGTATGTTGATGAGTACCATCACCATCATTTGACACATCTTCCATACAGTATAAACTGGCTTCTCGCAATACATAGCCTCTTGCAATACAGCCATCAATATACCTTTTATTGCGCACCATTCCCTTGAACCCTTTCATTAACCTACAAAGACCAGTAAGAAAAGTTTTAAATTCAGTAGTGACAACAATCAAATTACACATTAAACAGTAAGGTAAGATTTGGTGATTACCTCTCGAAAGGATATATCCACCTAAATCTGATCGGACCACATATTAAAGCTTCATCCGCTAGATGCACTATCAAACGAATGCTAATAATGAAGGAGTGAGGAAAATGCTTTTCCAAGACACACATTGCTTCCACTAGGCTAACTTTAGCTTTTAAGAGTTGATCTATGTTGATAACCTTCACGCACAATATCTTAAAAAACATACTTATCCTATAAAGAGAAACACGTCTATCTTTAGGCAGTGAAGGCGCCGCATAAACCAATAATGAAAACAAGTGTTGCATGATTACATGGTAATCATGAGACTTAAAATTCTTCAACTCTAGAGGATCGATGCTGACATTGTTGCGAAGATTGGTAAAGAAACCGGAAGGCACCTATAAGTTCTTCAAAATAGTACAAAAGGCAACTTTCTCTGTAATAGCACGAACTTTTTTTCTAAGGTTTCACTTAAATCAATGCCATCTTAGAAGTTAACTTTTGCATTTGGAAGTACCTAAAATTCTAAAATTGGGTGTTATTATCAATTTGGTAGCCTAACTTCCATAACCATAACCATAACCAAAGCCATTTTTCTCGGAGCAAGTCCAGGGTTGGATAGAGACTATCTCGTAAAGACTTGTCTCATAAAGGTATTGAGAAAAGTTTTACGTCGGATTGCAGCCTAGAAACAACTTGTCCAAAGACAAGAAAAATCCTTGACATATGCCGTGTCTCATTCTTTTTCGGTACAGAAGGGGCAGTAGTCATCATTTCAATGGGATTACACATTCGTGACCATTAAAGCAATGTATCTACTTACTCCATGTCCCGACTTGCAGGGCTACGGGGGTGGTTCCCCCTTCACAACCTGCGAGCTGCAGAGCTATGGGAGGAGTCCCCCCCTTCACAATTCTGCCATGGTGGTTTACATGTTCGCGGTTTACATATTCGTACTAGAGAGGTAATCGATAGTAACATGGTCAGCTCACATACCTCATGTACGTACCTCAAGCAGTTCCGTCGGTTGTCAGCTCTTTGTTTAGGTTTTGTTTGTTGATAACGTAAGGGTCCATCTTCGTGATTCTCCGTCATCCTGTTAAAACAGGCAAAAGATAAAAGGGTCAGTTCACGTACCTCGTGTACATACCTCGGTCACGTGGATTGCCGCTCTCCACGCATTTCTGTCAAGCGCCAACTCTTTATCCAAGCCCCTTTGGGTCAAATATCGTGTAATCGCTTCATCCCAGGTCAGTTTCGGGCGGCCTCTTCGCTTCATCCTTCCTTCTGCACGTTGGATGCGTCCTAAGCGAACTGTGGCGTCTGGCGGTCTTCGCTGGAGATGCCCAAACCAACGCAGTCAATGTTGGATGAGCATATCCTCGATGGGTGCTACCCCGAGCTTGTTGCGAACAAACTCATTTCTGATTTTGGCATGCCTTGTGTGCCCACAGGCCCACCTCAGAATCCGCATATATGTTGCATGAATTTCTCTGATGTACGGGTTTCTGGTCCCCGCATTCTGCTTCATACAACATCGCCGGTCGGATCGCCGTTTTATAGAACTTTCTTTTTCATTTAGCTAGGACCTTACGGTCATACAAGACTTCCGTCGCCAATATCCATTTGGCCCACCCCACCTGGGTTATGTGCCGGATGTCCTCTCCGATCTCACCATCGCTATGGATCATAGATCCTAGATAGCGGAAGGATTCTTTCCTTGGTACAATCTGTCCGTCGAGCAAAAAATCTCCATCATCCGGTCTGGTATCGTCGAAATCGCACCTCAGATATTCAGTCTTGGTCCTACTGAGTCTGAATCCCTTCGATTCCATAGTTTGCCGCCACCACTCTAGTTTCTCCTCTATCTCTTTCTTTGATTCCCCAATTAGCGCCACATCATCTGCGAAGAGCATACACCACGAGATCTCACCATGTTTATCCTTCGTAACTTGGTCTATCACTAGTGCAAATAAGTAAGGACTCAAGGCTGATCCCTGGTGTAGTCCTATCTTGATAGGAAAGTCTTTCGATACTCCGTCGCACGTCCGGACACCTGTGACTGCTCCCTCATACATATCCTTGATTAGGGTTATGTACTTCTGGGATACCCTTTTTCATTGTAGTGCCCACCACATTACCTCTCGGGGAACTTTGTCATAAGCTTTCTCAAGGTCAATAAATACCATGTCTAGGTCACGTTTTTGTTCCTGGTATCGTTCCATCATTTGTCTAACCAGGAAAATCGCTTCTGTCGTCGATCTTCCAAGAATAAAGCCAAATTGGTTTTTCGTTACGCCAGTTTCCCCTCGAAGCCGGCGATCAATGACGCGTTCCCAAAGCTTAGTTGTATGGCTCATTAGTTTGATGCCCCTATAGTTTATACGGTTCTGGATATCCCCTTTATTCTTAAAGATCGGAACAATGACGCTTCTTCTCCAATCCTCTGGCATCCTGTTTGACCTAAGGATACTATTAAATAGTTTGGTCAACCAGGATATCCCTTCATCTTCCAGGCACTTCCACACCTTGATAGGTATGGCATCAGGTCCCAGCGCCTTCCCCCTCTTTGTTCCTTTTAGGGCCTCATTGATTTCACTTTCATGGATGGGATGGATAGACTCCTCGGACGGGTCTACGGGTTCACCAGAGTCCGCCAGGTTTACAGTTGGGTTGTCAACCCCTGCATTGTAGAGTTCGTCGAAATAGTCCTTCCATCGTACCTTTATTTGAATCTTCTACCAAAACTCGATCGTCAGCCGCCTTAACGCATTTGACCTGGATTATGTCTCGTGTTTTCTTTTCCCGTATCAGGGCAATCTTGTAGATTTCCTTCTCCCCCTCTTTCGTGCCTAGATTTCGGTAGAAGTCCTCATAGGCCCTTCCTTTCGCCTGTGTCACCATTTGCTTTGCATGCTTTCTGGAAGCCTTGTAATTCTGGAGGTTTTCTTCACTCTCGAGGGCCTGCGCCTCTTTGAAGCGGTATTTCTTATCCTTGATAGCCTGCTGTACCTCTATGGACCACCACCAGGTTTCTTTCGTGTCATGCTTTCTATTACCTTTATATTCTCCCAAAACTTCCACCGTTAGTTGTCGGATCCTACTAGCAGTTTCTTTCCACATGTGGTCTGCTTCGCCTTCCTCACAGAGAATACTTTCTGACAGAGCCTTATCTATGAAGGCCTGTGCAAGGCCTTCCTTGAGGTTCCCCCACCTAGTTCTTGGTGGGTTTGTAGTTTTTTTCCAATCGCAACACGTCTGAAAGTAAAAATCGGCTACCAGGAGTCTGTGTTGGGTGACCACAGACTCACCCAGTATGACCTTGCAGTCCGAGCAAGCTTGTCTATCCTCTCTTCTTGCGAGGATATAGTCAATCTGGGTCATACGTTGTGCACACTTATAGGTGATCAGGTGTCTTTCTTTTTTCTTGAAGAACGTATTTCCAATCATGAGGTCAAAATCCACTGCGAAGTTCAGGATGTCTTCTCCATCTTGGTTCCTATTTCCGAACCCAAATCCCCCATGTACCCTGTCGTATCCCCTACTGCTCGAGCCAACATGTCCATTGAAGTCTCCTCCAATGAACAACTTTTCGCTCGGGAGTACACCGCTTACCATGCCATCTAGCGCTTCCCAGATATTCAACTTGACATCCGGGTTAGATCGTTCATGTGGGGCATACGTACTAATAACGTTCAAGGCCATCTTGTCTATTAGGAGTCTGATGAGGATTAATCTGTCTCCTTGTCTACGAACTTCTATGACTTTATATGCCAGTTTCCTGTTGATTAGGATGCCCATACCATTCTTCACATTCTCTAATCCCGAGAACTAAAGCCTATAGCCTGAGTCCCCTACTTCTTGGACCTTTTTTCCTTTCTATCTAGTTTCTTGGACGCACAGAATGTCAACCTTTCTTATGCCCGCCGCATCTGCCAGTTCTCTAAGTATTTCCTTCAAAGATCCAACGTTCCAGCTACCTACACGGATCCTAGTCTTCGCGACTAACTTCCTTTCCCCCCGCACCCGTCGATGTGCATGCGGGGACCCTTGCATACTTGAAACTACATTGGGGCGTCGACGTAGCGTCCCTTGTGTATTTGTCACCGAACTCGGACGAGTCGGCGCGTCACTAAGATTTTCGACAATTTGAGTACGGGGTAACGACCCATCCCTAGCTTTGTACTTATCACCTCTCCCGGGATCCGGCTCAGCGCGTTGCTTCTGCCCGTACGCACCCACGTTTAATTCATAATTTGTCATATTCATAAGAGGTTTGATTGATTTCACAATGGCTTCGTCGTTGCCAAAAACCCGCTCCTTCTATCCTGGCTTAGGTACAGGCTGTGCGGGGAGAACACACAGGCGGAGCATAGTGGACTGACGCTTGCTTCCGGACCGACATCGGAGATTGCTTTCCAAGCCAAAGCAGTGACAAGTCTCCCCTCTTATCACCTTATCGGGGATAACAATAGTTAGCTTTGAATCAACATTTGGGTGCGAAAATCGCTCCACATGCAGCCCTCCACATCACTATACACATGTTAAGTATTGACGACATGTTAGGAGTCTGTGGGTCATTTGAGACCTAGTGTATAGAAGAAGGAAAAAAAATACTTTTTAATGTTTGTTTTATCTTTCTTCTTCAGGGAACAAATTCTCTAGTTCTCTCCATGCTCTCACTCACTTTCAATTTTGAGAACCCTAGATAATTGCATGATGAAATTAAGCTATGAAATTCGTTGAAGCTGTGTTGATGTTGTTAATCTATGGGGAAAATTAACAATCAAGGAACACTTCTCTTCCCCTCAATGTTTACTGATTTTCTAAGGATATACAACTCCATAGTTTTGTGAATCATGAAGATTTCTCTAAGGAAGTAATACAAGTTTGGAGTTGGAATTATCTTAATGAGGTAGGGGATCTTTCTTACTAGATCAAGTTTCAAAAATGTTGTTTCCCAAATTCAAATGAGCCTGATTTGATCAAAGTTGTTTGCCAATGATTTCATCACTTTAAATCATGACATGGGTAGTTATAAATAACCTTCAATGTTGTGTGTTGATAGTTTGTTTTGAAATTTTTGGAAATTAGGGTTTGTGATTGAAAATCTGGGTTTTTTGATTTAGTTCATGATATTTTTGTAAATTGATAGGTTGGGAACCTTCCAATAATCATCAAATACTCGAATTTCAAATTTAATTATAGAAGATGTGGAATTTCAAATAAACAATTCGTGTTTGAATATTTTATGCACAATCTTGTCAACTCTAGTATGTATGTGTTTATTATACTAATAATTTAAGATCCAGTTGTGAACACAGATGTAACGATGGTAGCATCATGTCCACAATCAAAGTTCGCAGTGCTGATAAAATACGATAATGGTTAAAAGTAAATACAAGATGGTGTCTAATCTTCTATTGGAAACTCTGAGCCTTCGGGCTCGTCTTTTTTTTTTGAGAAGTCAAAAATTTGTATTAATAGATAACAAATTTACAAAGAATAGTTTACAAGAAAATAGGTCACAGCAACCCCAAAAACTTGTAGACTATTTGAATCTATAATAAGCAACATTTGGATATTCAACAGAAAAAAAAAAAATGGTCTTCCATCATAATGTAAACCTTCCTCATCATTAAGAAGACATCCCCTTTTTGCCATAGCATCTGCAGAGAAATTCGCCTTCGGGCTCGTCCTTGTCTCAATTATACTTTTCATTATAGGTACGACTATGATGGTTAAAATGATGCATGACAGAAATATATTAAAGCCATAAGTGCAGAATGTAAATTAGACGACGATTTACGTGGTTCAGCGCTAAGGCCTACGTCCATGGGGGGTTAGGTTTTCACTATGGATCATATAAGGTTACAAGTGATAGTCGAATGACTTTGAGTTGGGAATGATGATAGAGGAAAGTAGATAAAACTCATACTTACTATTACAATCTCTCTCTTCCTAACAATAGTCCTCTCTCCTAAAATTTGGTCGACCTCTTCTTCCAAGGTTGGACTGGGTACTTATAGGCTCTTCTGTGTGGGCCACCCCTCACCTGACACCACTGATGCTTATCATCTTGGATACTGCGTCAATCCCGAAGGCTATCTTCGTGATTACCCGATGCTTCCAACGTTATCATATTGTAACGATGATGCGACCCTTCTTCCTCCATAGGATTCTTGACACGTATCCTATGTTCGTAGCATTTATTGTGGGTGGTTCGGCTGTCCGCACGCGTCAGATAGTTGTTGCTGCAACTGTCACTTTCTCATTAATGAGGCTCATCTCCTTCGTCCATTTCGGATCTATCTTGGGATGAAGAAAAGCAAATTCCTTAGAAGATTAGAAAGGAATGCGAGTGTAGCAGTAGAGTCTGCATGGAGTGAAGAATGTTGTGTGTTGTTGGTCTTCTTCTGCCAGGGCTATCTGATTATAACCGGAATATCCATCCATGAACGATAGTTCTTCGTGGCCTTCTACAACGTCTACCAATTGAACGATGCTTGGGAGTGGGTAGCCATCCTTCGGACAAGCCTTGTTGAGGTTGGTAAAGTCGATGCATATCCTTACCCCACCATTATTTTTCGGTACGATGACCATGTTCGAGACCCACGTAGGATACATAACTTACTTTATGAATCCCGCCTCCATAAGTTTGTTAAGCTCTTTCTCAACTGCCTGATGATATTCTGGTGCTACCTTGCGTAATTTCTGCCTGAAGGGGTTTGTGCCCGGCTTTATCCAAAGTTCGTGTTGTATGATCTTGGGATCTATCCCTGGCATATCTCCTAGCTTCCATGTGAAGATGTCCGCAAATTCCTTGAGTAATTTGATTAACACTTCTTCTCGATCTTTATCCATTAAAGTCCCTATCTTGATCATCTTGGGATCTTATTTTGTTCCGATATTGATCTCTTTGGTAGGTTCTACTGGTGTGAACGTAGGCTTCGGTTCCCCTAGAAGAGAAACGTTCTTTAATTGCTATTTGGTGGGCTCTTCGGCATCCTTTGCTCCTGCGACGCTTGCTTCGGTAGTTGGAACGGTACTACCCTTCGTTAGGCTTTTCCCTGAAATTTCTTCAAGATATTGGTTGATTGCCTTGTCTTTGGCCTCTTCTTTGTTTTTGCCCCTTTGGGCTTTGCGTTGCTCTTCTCGTTCACTGTTGAGTTGATTCTGCTGAGCCTAGCATTCTTTTGCGGTGACTTGATCGCCTTTGATTTCCATTTCCCCTTCGTGTGTTGGGAACCTGAGGTATTGATGATACGTTGCTGCTACTCCTTTGAGTTTGTGCACCCATCTTCGTCCAATGATGGCATTATAGGGGACGGTGCATCTACCACGCTGAATCTGGTGCTGACCTTCATTGGTCCGGCCTTGACTTCCAAGACAATGTCCCCTAGGGGGCTTCGTTGCTGCCCCGTTGGATCCATAAATAGTGTAGTAAGAAGACATTAATTGCTCATCATTTAATTTCATTCGCTTGAAAGTATCATAGAATAAGACGTTGATTGAGCTTCCTCTATCAATCAAGATCTTCTTTATATTCCATCCTGAGACAGGTAGCGTGAGCACTCGTTATGATCTTCCATATCTTCTTCAACATCATCGGCAGAAAAAGTTAGTGGTGCATTCATCCAATCTTTGTGTCCCTCTACTTCCTATCCATAGATCTTGTATAACTCACAATAATACTCAAATTGTTTTCTCAACCTCTTTCCGATTTGATCAGTCAATGATGGGCCGCTGGGCTCTGAGCAAGAAATGGTGTTGATCGTTCGGTCATTCTTTGGTAGGTGGACTTGCTTGCTTCGATGGGTCCTTTCTTCGGATGCTGGCTTTAGAATGTATTATTTGAGGTCTCCAGCATCTATCAGCTTCTGGATCATTATCTTGAGATTTTTGCATTTCTCCGTCTGATGACCGTTGAAGCAGTGGTATTCACAGTAATCCCTATTTTTTAGATCGCGGTGGCTGTTTTCCCTTTGACCATGGCCATTCGAGATTGGTGCGGTCCTTGATTTCTCTCAAGATACAAACATAGCTTGTGTTAAGCTTCGTGTAAACTTGATCTTCGAATTTTTGGTCATTGCGCCGATAATCATCTCTTCGTCCCCTCTTATCTTCGTTGAAGCGCTCGGTTGAATTAGTCCTTTTTGAGCCGCTGACTTGCTCCACTGAGTTTGTACGATGAGATTTTTGCATCTGCCCCCTAGGATTGTCCCGCTGGATTTCCTCCAGCATGGCATGCTTTTCGATGATTACCCGGAGATCTCCTTCGGTCGTGGGATTACTTACATGAATCTCGACAAACAATGGGCTCATCCTATCCAGTCCCCACTTGTAACAATTGATGCTAACTACCGGGTTGACGTTCCCTATTACTTGACAGATCTTGTGCCACCTATCTGTGTATTCTCTGATCGTCTCTTTGAAGGCGACAATTAGTGAAAAGAGTTTGTCCATTACCGCGTGGACAGTCTTGTTGCACATGTAAGTCTCCAAGAATACTTCCGTGAGTCGGCTATAGGAATCGATGGAGTTAGGTGGTAGGTTATCAAACCAGGATAATGTTGATCCTTTCAGGCTTGAGGGGAAGTATCTGCATAGGACCACGTCGTCTCGGTCCCATCAGTCCATAGTTCGATTATAGTAATGAAGATGAGCTGCAGGGTCGCTGGATCCATCGTAACATTCAAACGGGGGGATCGGACAGTTTGGGGGAATTAGTGCTCTCGCCAAATGTGCGGTCAGTGGTGTAGTAACAACTTCTCTCGTTACTTCCTCTAACCTTCCTCCTCCTTGCTTCGTCTTCAGCTGCTTGATCTCCGCCATCATCTCGGTACGAAGACTCTCCATTGCGAGGAAATGTTCGTTCCATATAGCTGATCGCCCTGGTCTTCGGGTCTCACTATCGAAATAATCGGAATCTTCCGGCACATAATCAGGGTCGGATAATCCTCCCCCTCTTGCAGTATGACGGTTCAGCGGTTCAGGATTGTTGAGATTAACCACTTTCATCCTTTGGTCATGGTTCGGCTGTGGTGCTTTAGATTTTTCCTCATCATGCTGGTTTTCCACCTCTGCGTTAAGGGCGATCTTATCTTTGAGTTCTTGATTCTCACGTGCAAGTAGCGCCACCACATCAGCGTATACCTTCTGATTTCTTTTCAACTCTTCGAGTTCGGCTACTAGTTGGATGGAATAGTTTGATCCTTGGTTTGGAGTTCCTACTCGTGCTTGTCCCCTAGCGGCAATGGTATGATCTTCTTCTACAGTCTAGATTAGTGGGACCGGCGGGTCTATAGGTAAAACCTGAAGCTCCATCGGCTGAGACATTGGCTGGTTTGCCGTTAGCGGGAGCTGCGATGTCAGCAGGGGTTGGTTGTGTTCGTTGGTCAGTGACATCCCGTAAATAGGCTGCTGCATCATTGATTCTGCAACTCCTTCTCGTTGTTCGCTGGCACGGGTTGTTGCCGCTGTCTTTGCTGCATCGTCTTTGGCTGCTGCTGCTTTGAGGGCTGCCGTTGCTATTGCACTGGAATCCAGTGGTGTGGTACTTTCTGCGGCGTCCTGTCTTTTACTTGCCGCCTTCAGCTTTTCACCCTTCTGCTTGCTCCGAGTTACGACCAGTGTTGTTCTTGGTGTTTCTTTTGACGAAACCTTAATTTTTTCTACATCTTTTGTTTTGTCCATGTCCTGCAAGAACAAATTGTTGGCAAGGAAAACATATCCACGAGGGGTTTGTTAGTCACAAGCATAATGATGATGTAAGAGAAAACGAAGATTTTTTTTTTGTTAGGCGTGAGCCAGAACACAATCATATTATGGATCTGCCAAAATGAAGGTGATTTTGAGACAAAAAGCATAGATCCGGAGATTTTTTGCAAGAGAAAGCATGGATCTAAAGATTTTTACAAGAGAACATGGATCCAAAGATTTTTATAAGAGAAAACATGAATCCAAAGATTTTTGTTGACAACAACTTCAATCGTTTTTGCATTTTGAGGCGAATTTTCAAATCTGCGGGATTTTGTAGTGAAAAAGTTTGGTTTCGTCCAAAAACCTTTTAGATATGGTCTTTTTTGCTGGTTTGTCACCCAAAGTATGTATCGAAGAACAATATTGGGTGATAAAATGGGTTCACAGGGAAAGATAAATCTTTTACCGGGACAAAAGAGTCCCTGTTTCTAGCGCCGAATTGTGAACATAGATGTAACGATGGTAGCATCGTGTCCACAATCAAAGTTTGCAGTGCTGATAAAATACGATAATGGTTAAAAGTAAATACAAGATGGTGTCTAATCTTCTATTGGAAACTCTGAGCCTTCGGGCTCATCCTTGTCTCAATTATACTTTTCATCATAGGTACGACTATGATGGTTAAAACGATGCATGACAGAAATATATTAAAGCCATAAGTGCAGAATGTAAATGAGACGATTATTTACGTGGTTTAGCGCTAAGGCCTACGTCCACGGGGGGTTAGGTTTTTACTATGGATCATATAAGGTTACAAGTGATAGTCGAATGACTCTGAGTTGGGAATGATGATAGAGGAAAGTAGATAAAACTCATACTTACTATTACAATCTCTCTCTTCCTAACAATAGTTCTCTCTCCTAAAATTTGGCCGACCTCTTCTTCCAAGGTTGGACTGGGTACTTATAGGCTCTTCTGCGTGGGCCACCCCTCACCTGACACCACTGATGCTTATCGTCTTGGATATTGCATCGATCCTGAAGGCTATCTTCGGGATTACCTGATGCTTCCAACGGTACCATATTGTAACGATGATGCGACCCTTCTTCCTCCATAGGATTCTTTACACGTATCCTATGTTCGTAGCATTTATTGTGGGTGGTTGGGCTGTCCGCACGCGTCAGACAGTTGCTGTTGCAACTATCACTTTCTTATTAATGAGGCTCATCTCCTTCGTCCATTTCGAATCTATCTTGGGATGAAGAAAAGAAACCTCATGGGTCTTCTATGGTACTTCGCGTGGTCTATGCATCAGGTACTCCTTGACTTTCCAGTCGTCGGATTCGTATGATGATGGATACGTGGCAGATGATAGCGATGCATGCCCCTCGGGTATTACAACGTGGCATCATTGTCTTGATGCTCTTCCGCCTTGTGGCATACACGTGTTTTCTTCTTGACACGTGGCTGGTTTTTAATTATGTGTATACACCAGTGGTCGGGTTGTCGTGAAAATTTAATGGGTAATAATTCATTGCATGTTAGAAGTACCATAAGATTTTCAAGAGAATCGGGTCATGTTTACTAGTTCGAAGATTGAATAAATTATGGCTGCAATGTGCAGAATTCAGACCCTGGACAGTTAAGTGTTCATGATATTTCTCATTACATGTTTATCGGATAAATATGAAATTTTCGTATGTTGTTTATTAACCTTTAGATAATCTACTGTAAAAATTTCAGGAAGATCCGATTTCTTTAGGTACCCCAAAGTGTGGAAAAATCATGACTGAATTCTGTATATCAATATTGAAAGTAGCCAAGTTGTTAAGTGCCTATCTTTTTAATGCACCGTCGTAATGTTCTGAATTTTGAGTATGTTGCTGTGCTATGTGTATTAAAGTTAATGTAAAAGTCTCAAGTTAATGTTGACTACCGAAACTTCTTAAATGAACGGTGACTGCATTCCGTAAAACGAGAATCCTCTACAATGCCGTTCGTTCGACTTTTATCTCGTGATGTGGACATCATCTTATGCTAAAATTTTCACATGTTATGAAATGTAATATTGTTAAGGTATGGTATGAATTCCAAGAGAAACAAATCATGTTAGTAGTGGAATACGTGTGACAGCCGTGATTGGATTTTGTGATACACCGAATGACATATTTTATAATTTTACTATTTGACTAATACAAATCTTTATCATAGAAGTTGTATCCCTGTAAGCACATCATACTTGTTTGCATAATTGCTTTGTATTAGAAGAAAGTGAACTTGTTATGGTTCACACAATTCAATAACGACGAAAGTTTGACTAACATGCGATTGGACCTCTTGTATTCACATTATTTACTCATGGATTTGGAAGTATCTGAATTGTGATTGATTTTTCATACTTTATAGTACCTATCGGCTATATAGATGTTCAATGTTATAATAAGAATGTTTTATTGTGGTTTAAAACCGTGGTTGGAAATAATCAAAGCATAAGCTGGTTGATGTCATTGTTTATGAGTTTAGTTTTATTTAGAAAAATCGACTGTATGTCTCCCTTTCATTTTCAAGGTATATTTCGGGACTGGGTGCTTGTAAGCATTTTAGTATGATGTTAGGACATCTCACCTTTAAGAAGAATGTAATCAATGCATTATTAAACTTTAACACTTCACATATTATATGACTCCCATGCATAGTATGTTGAAGATAGAAATGTACTTGAACTTTTATTGTGTATATCCAGTATCCAAAGTGGACAGACTTCAATAGTTTTGTTTTATCATTTTAATAGTATTTATAATACTGTGGAGAGCTGATTATGTTACTAAATGAAGTTTGGTATGTCTACAGAAGTACCATATGTACCATATTTTAAGTTATAATGTCACTTTAGCAGTAAATCTTTATTCCACAGCTGAGAACTAAAATATAAACTCTCTAAACTCGTTATGATTGACATAATATATGATTTAGATGAAGTCTCCTTTTGTACGTGTGATGTTATATTCTCCTGTTGGCAGGTACAAATGTAAATGTTAACATTTTACCGTTAATTGAGGATTGCTAGGGATAATTGTTTCTATGCAATTCATACTATCCTTTATAAGAGATTGTTGCTGCCATGAAAAGCAGTTCATACAATCTGAAGTAAGAGATGATTGCTACTACAATGGGGTAGTTCATATCATCTACTCATAAATAGTTACCACAACCATGGTTAAGTTCATACTATCTAAATAAGGAATGACGAACTACGGTCGTGCTTGATCCCTTCGAGCAACGGAGTGGGTACGTAGGCAGTCGCTATGCGGGTCAACACAACTACGCAAGGTTATTCATATCATCTAAAAGGGGTTGGTTGATGCTTTGCAGTTCATACCATCTATTCGGAGATGATTGTAACCTTGACAATAAGAGGTAGTTGCAGTAATGACTGTTCATACTACCTAATGAGAGATGATTAATACCATCCGAGGTAATTCATATCATTTATCTCGGTACCTGAGAAGAGATGGTTGTTGTCTATAGTGGTAGTTCATACCATAAATATGGAAATGATTACTAACTCTTTGAGTAGTTCATATCATTTGTAAAAGATGTTCGGTTGAGCTTGATTAGTACTGTGAGTTTGCCAGGCCCACCGGGGCCTCCCACCTACGGGTGGAAACCCGGAAGACCATTAGCTGTAACGGTAGATGGTATCTGACTACCCTGACATTGGCAACTGGCCATCTGTCAGGCCTTAATTGGCCCCCCACCTACGGGTGGCAACCCGGAAGACCGTTAGCTATAACGGTGGCTGGTATCCTACTACTCTGGCAAGAGATACAAGGTATCCTCACAGTGGAAAGATGGAAATCATTTATCCGATTCGACGACCCTTGTGAAGTTAGGAAATCTTATGGTATTTCTGAGTATTATGGTATGGGACATATACTCGGAGAATCCAATTTTTTTGAAAGCCTTATATCTCGAGTGACGTAGCGGGAAATTAAAGCTTACCGACCCATTTGGAGCAAAAATTTATTGGTCTGTCACATTCTCTTTCTTCGTTATGGAAAAAGGAGCGTCAACCATTGTTGTTTTACCAGTCACTTCATCCACTTTCAACCACAACTTCTTATTAATCCCCATTGCTTGCATATCTTTACGTGCACTAGGACCATCCTCTGACTTGTTATTTCCCATGATAGTGTGAAAAAGATGCTCAGTTATATTTTTTTTCTGTGTGCATTACATCTATAACATGTCAGACCGGATTTGAACCCCAATTTGGAAGATCATGAAGAATCGACCTTCATGAAAACAGTGAGTGGTCATGAACTTGATCTTCTGCATCGACATCATCTTCATCTTCCAGTTCAGGTCTTCTTTTGCGCTTCCCTCGACTTGTTGCTGCTGGTTGTTTCCCCTT
The DNA here is from genome assembly GCA_023531105.1 of Papaver atlanticum. Classification (NCBI taxonomy): domain Eukaryota; kingdom Viridiplantae; phylum Streptophyta; class Magnoliopsida; order Ranunculales; family Papaveraceae; genus Papaver; species Papaver atlanticum. The sequence continues at coordinate 63,871 of JAJJMB010012240.1, forward strand.
CCCCTTCTTGGTTCTCATATTAGCAACAATCTCTTGGAATTACGCTCCTGTTAGTGACCATGGAGCTGAACCGTGCTCAACGCCTCCATGGATTTGATTTTATCATCTTGATACTCATGTCTCGCTGGCAGCCATCTCCGGTGTCCCATGTAACAAATATTCTTGCTAAACGGCAGATATTCAGAAACTGTTTTTTCTCCACAAGTTGGACAAGCATTGTAACCATGAGTTACACATCCATCTAAAGTTCCTAATCCCTAATGTCGGGAAATCATGAATAACCCATAATAACCTTTTTCTCATCAGAAATTCAGTTTTAGTGAAAGAATCGTATGTGATGTCACCTTCGTTCTATAACTGAATCAACTCCTCTATCAATGGTTGCAAGTAAACATCTATGTCTTTGCCCGGTGCTCTTGGACCCGATATCAGCAAACATAACATTGAAAACTACCGCCTCATGCACATTGAAGGAGGTAAGGTGTAAGGCTGGAGAATTACTGGCCAATAACTTTTGCTTGGACCGAAACATCCATTCGGGTTGAAGCCGTTAGTTGATATACCGAGCATAATGTTCCTTGGTTCTTTGGAAAACTCCGGTGAAAAATTATCCGCACATAGCCAAGATGAAGAATCAACTGGATGGCGCATAACATTTATATCGGATTGTGCTTTAGAATGCCAATACATTTCCTCAGATATCCACCGTATACTATAGAACCTTTGCAGTCTTTTTATCAATGGAAAATGTCTTAAAATCTTTCGAGCTACTTGTGTAAGTCTCATTTCATCATTAAAGACCTTCTCATACCTAGGTTCTTGACAAACTGGACACTTAACCAATGATGCATGATCCTTCCAGTATAAAATACAATCATTTATGCATGCATGCATCATAGGTAATGTAATCCATTCCCAGTTCTTGGATCAACTTTTTTACTTCAGAGAACTTAGATGGAAGTGTGTTTCCATCGGGAAGCAACTCCTTAAACAATTCTAAGAGTGCGGTGACACCATTCTCTGAAAATCCATATTGTGTCTTTATGTTATTCAGTTTTATAGCCGCGTACAATGGTGTCTTTCCATTGTCACATGAAGGGTATAATGGTTCTCTTGCACGCTCATATAAATATCTTTTTTTTCCTTGCTGCTGCTGGTTCCGGCATCATTGGGAACCCTACTGTATAACCTATCATTCTCATCTACACAACAAGTATGATCGTCGTTCTCAATAGCAACTCCTATATCCCCAGCTAAATTTCCTACATTGTCAACTGCAATTCCTACATTGTCACTAGCACTATTATCCTTATGTGCATTACCTGCTAACTTTTCCCCGTGAAAACGCCATGTTGTATACGTTAAGTGAATGCCATGTTTGAGCAAATGATAATCAATTTCACTCAGCGACTTCAATCCTTTACCATTCTTATAGCGTGCACAAAGACATGAGAACGATGTATTCCCACTGCCATTTTCAAGGAAAAACTCTATGAATGAACGTACACCATTTATGTATTCATCATAATTACGGGCACAACTCATCCATCTCTTATCAACCATAGATGACATTTTATTACCCTACAATGTGATAACTAAGAAAACGATACCTATGTTAACACTAGACCATACATATATCAACAGTAATATCTATCAGTACACATAATCAAATGTTTTACATCCATATATCTATTTCAGTTATAACCATACAAATGTTTTATCAACCTACTTATAAATCAAACTTGTTTAATTGATTTGTTAGAGCTATTTGTTTTCAGTTGACTACGCTGTGTACTTTTAAAGTTATATATGATTGTTCAATTGTTTTTAGTACTGGATTATATAAAGAAGAGAGGATTTACAAAATTCAGATGAGAGAAGAGATTTAGAGAATTCAGAAAAGAGGGGAAACTTAAAGAATTTAGTGAAGAGAGGAGATTTAGAGAAGAGGGGAAATTGTGTTAATTAGTTTTGTGATTGCTGTCTAAGTGTTAAGTTTATCCATTCCATCAATTTTAGAGAATATAGGATTTAGAGAATTTAGCGAAGAGAGGAGATTTATAGAAGAGAGGAAATTGTGTTAATTAGGTTAACAAAAATCACAACAAATTAAATATCTAAAAATCACAACATATAGGAGTTGTTGACCTCTTAAAGCTATTGATTTTGGTTTGTCCATATTCTCTATTAGGTTAAAAAAAATCACAACAAAGTAAATCAGAAACCCTAATTTCTCTATTAGGTTAAAAAAACAGAGGTTGAGAGAACTCAAGTTTATATTGATTTCTCGGTTCCATACGAAAACCATTCAAAATCGAAAATAATTGAAAACCCCTGTCTCTATTATACCTAAATGACCTAAAATTAAACCCGTAAGATAAATCTAGAGAAAAAAGATGGTCATACCTGGTTTATTGGGATTAACAATAGCAGCTTCAGTAATATCCAAAAAAGAAAACCTAAAATCCCAGATGAGTGGTTCTATCTGTAGTAATATCAACGAAAGGCATTAACAAACATATAATTAAAACCTAACTATATATCAATCTTATATAGAAATAATAAAATCAATCTTTACCTGTTGGGGTTTTAATGGCGGGAAAGGCAAAGAACCTAACTCTCAGAGCAGTTTCTGGATCTAAGTTACAGAGAGAGTAAAAATGAGTAAAGGGAAGAGAGTGAAAAAGAGTAAAGGAAGATAAGATGTATGTGGTACAGGTTTGACTCAGAAAATTCCCGCCTGAGTCACATTAGGGTGGAAAGAGTGCGGAAGGTTTCTCAGCCGTTACAAATCTGGGCGTAAAAAAAATAACCGTTGTTACCTGTCACACACACGAATCGCACGATTTGATTTATGCAGTTACTAATTGTAACTGGGCTCGGACCGTTTCAAAATTCCAGTTGCTAATTAGTAACGGCTACATATCCATTACTAATCTGGGTTACTAATCTGCATATTTGGTGTAGTGTTTACTTTGTTTTCTGCATTATAATTGTTATTATAATTAAGTAAAATACACAAGTACGTTAACTCTATAATACTTGATATTGATCCTATAGAGTTTCGGTTATTTCCGAACCTATTATCAATTACACACTTGTTGTCATATCGTCTCGATCTTGTATCCATAGTCAATCACACAAGTGATCTTGTTGTCGTATTGTCTCGATCTCGTATCCATAGACGATCACACGAAGTGTGAACCAAATTGGTGGATTGTCTCGACTCAGTCCATAGACAATCACATTCAGTAGAGGACTTATAGTTGGAAAAATTAAAAGATTGTGGTGTATTTGGGTACCCTCGTCTTTTCAGTTCTTCAACAAACATCTTGAAATTCTTCGTACTTCAAGTTCTTCTATGGTTCGCATGTGTCGTTTATCACCTTTGTTGTTGAAGATCTGTAGCGATAACAACTTATGAGAATACTCAAAAAGAGCTTTGCTAGAATAAGGTAATCACACTCTGCTCATTGGTTGTTATACAGAAACATAGTATTGTTACCTTCTTCAAAGTTCAATTGCACCACAACTTCGAAGCAATACTACGGTGATATGTTCTCCCCCTTAGTCAATACTTATTTCTTTCGCAAAATAGGTAAAACTTATAGATAATAATCCACTCCCCCTTACATGATGCTTCGAAAATCCATATGTAATAAAGTAAGATAATAATTAATAATTCTCCCTTTTTTGTCAATAAAATTGGCAAAGGTGAAAAATCTGGATCAAGATGAATTATACAAAAGTGTATTCAAGACTAGAGAACACATACCAACATTTAGTTTAGACGATTTGACCAAGTAAACTCGGTTTGCGTCAAGGAGATGTAAAGTACAAGAATCTCCTACAATTCCACATCCACTCTCCCCACAAAGTTACCATTAATTGCAAGTTCAAAAGAACTCTCCCCCATTTGATGTAATTCCCGAAAGAATAACATGAGCAACCTTAACTCTAATCACAAGAGAAGGATTTTCCTTGTACATACAAATTTACTCGTCGGTTACGAACAAAGTAAATAAGTACCCCAATATTTCTCTCTCTTCTTGCCAGTTACCAACAAAGAAGCCAAAAATAACGATCTTAATGCTAGAGGCACTAAGTTACAAGATTTTCGTGAGAAAAATAGTCACCGATAAAAAGTATTTTCTACGCCAGTTACGAACAAGAGAACAATTGGTGCAATATGACTCAACATAAGAATTATAACTTCTCTAGCCATGTCCGAACGTAGAGATTAAAGTTCACCACTTATCCCCTGGCGGTTACACAATCAAGGAAGTAAGTAGATTCCTCAAGGAACAAACCTCACAAGATAAGCAACTTGTGTTCTAATCACCACTTATCGACAATTTTTCCCTAATTTATCTTTTCAATTTTTTTGCATGGTCACAAATATAATGTATCCTATGCCCAGATAATTTAAATAACAAAAGTACATAAATAATCAAAGAGGCAGAAAATCTGATACTCATCTTCATGATTATCTTATGCAAAAAAAAAAAAAAAAAAAAAAAACTTTATTATCATCTTTAATCGATCATTGCATAAATATATCTATGTGTGATTGATGAGCTTCAATCATCACCAGCTTCAACCGCATAATATCTAATCTCACATTTTTGTTATTGGTTTCTCTCAAGAATACCGCAAACGGAGGAATGGTTTCTTTTAGGGAAGAAACCATTGATTTTTCGATGATATTTCTTAAGTATGTGGGTGAGGATTAGTTTTATTGTATTTTATAAATAAGGGACCTATTTCTAACATCAAGAGTTTGCAAACTGTTTATTTCAAGGATAGATAAACTAAATTTTATCCAAACGTGCATTACAAAATCCAACGATGAGTAATCTGCTTGCTTATCTTGACGCCCTGCACAGCTCTTTAGTTTTTAGATATTCAGTTAAAATGGATGGTAATTTAGACATTTTTATTGTATCAATAAATTCCCGTAACCAACTTTTTAGTCACTAGGAATCCATGTGAAACTCCTTATTGATTGTGAATAAGGCTGCACATCGGTCGGGTTGGGGCGGTTTTGGGAAACCAGTCACTAAACCGTATCATATCGGTTTTCTACTTTAAAAACCGTTCAAACAGGGTGCTTAAATCGGTTCGGTTTCAAGACCAGACGAGTCGGGAATCAGATTAGACGGTCGGGTCCTCAAAGCCGACAGTAAATAAAAAAGGAAATTTACAAATCTTTCATCTGTTCCCCGATTCAAGTTACCATTACCAACAATTTGAGATTCAGTTACATACATACCCGGTTACATACACACTTTAGAATATATGAAATCAAGTTCAAGTACAAATTTTATGAATTCCGAATCCAAGCATACAAGAATATTAATATTATAAATTCCAAATCCAAGCATACAAGAATAACGAAATTCCACCATCCCATCCGTTAAATCTAGTACTAGATAACAAAATGCATAATACAGACAAGAAAAACCTAACATTTTTAGGGGCGACCCCAAAAGAATTAGGGGCGACACATAAGACAAAAAAGGGTCACCCAAATGTAAAATGTAGCCATCCCTTATCTTCCGTTTTTTTAATGGCCAAACTACCCTTCAGAATCGGTAGATAACTTTACAATCGGGAAGTTAATCCACAATCGGGAGTCAATTTAGTTTATATAACTTCCGAATATAAAGTATCCCCAAAATAAAATCCTCTATCTTTTGAATTTTGATTATCCTATAATCGGTAGTAAATAAAGTTATCTTGACCCCCGATTAAAGTAGACCTTTGGCAAAAATGCTACCAAAATCGGTAGTGAATTTAGGTTATTTAACTCCCGAATATAGAGTATCCCCAAAATGAGATTTTGCGAAAATTCTCTATCTTTTGAATTTTGGTTGAGCCTATAATCGGTAGTAAATGAAGTTATCCTGACTTCCGATTATATAGTAGACCTCTCTGCCGAAATCCTACCATAATCGGTAGTCAAGATAGTT
>JAJJMB010012240.1:69852-94389 GCA_023531105.1 Papaver atlanticum
TGAATTTTGGTTGAGCCTATAATCGGTAGTAAATGAAGTTATCCTGAGTTCCGATTATACAGTGACTCTCTTTGCCAATATCCAACCATATCCGGTAGTTAAAATAGTTCATATAACTACCGAATATAGAGTTGCCCCAAAATGAGATTTTGCAAAAATCCATTTTTTTTTTTGAATTTTGGAGTATCCTATAATCGATAGTAAATGAATTTATCATTAAATTCCGATTAATAGTAGCCCCAAATACGCATTTAACACAAATTCATATCAATCGGTAGTCTATGTGTGTTTTTTAACTACCGATTATATTACCAATAATCGGATTCTAAAAACAATTATTTTACTTCCCATTATTAAAGGGCATTAAGGTATTCTACTAACATTTATGACATCCCATAACCTTGTCTATGGGTTGGGAATAAAAAAATCGCCCTAATTCTTTCAGGGTCTCCCTTAAAATTAGGGTCTCCCCTGAAAATGCCAAGAAGAAAAACGTTGTCACTGTGTTATTTATTTATTTATTGAAGAAGTTTTTTTCTCACTATGAATGGCGTAATCTCGGGCAAAGGAAAAAAATAACCTTTTCACTCTACAAGCTATCTTATTTAGTTACCCCACTCGTGGTTTCATTCAATAACCATGGCAACACTTAAAGTGACTGTATTATCGTCATCTTCTTCGATTTGCGGAAAATCCCACTTGTTGGTTGATAAATGGGTCTGCAGGATAAAAAACACAAGTTGTAGAAGTATCAGTAGTAGTAGTTCCATAGTTAGGAAGAGAATTCTGGGAGTTAGGGTTTTGATGGAGAGAATAAGAAGCAAAGGATCAATGAGTATAATTGATCAAAAAGAAGATGGAATATCATTTGGATTGATAAACGGAGGCGTAGCTAATAGAGGTTTAGGGAAAAATTGGAGATCTTATGGTAAGAACTCTTTGAGTTCTGAAACTAATGGATTTGTATCTGAAATGGTTTCTAAAGAAGATGAGAAAGAGAAAAAGGAAGAAGAAGAGAGAAACCAAGAGGAACAAACTGAAAAGTTGCTAACTCCGCCTACGATCTTAACTATTGGTCGTGTTGCTGCAGTGCCACTTCTCATTTCAAGTAGGGTTTTTTGTTTCGAAATTTATTATTTTGATTCCAGTTATAATCTAAATTGCATTTTATTGAAGGACTTAATTGGTTTTGGATTAATTGTTTATTGCAATGAAAATTTTATGTTTCATGGGAATGTTGGATTTATGATGGAGATAAGTTTTTTGATTGAATTGCTTCTAGGAAGTAGGAACACTCCTATCTCATGGTTGGTTGGAGAAAGTCACTCTATGTTTGATGAAAAGATTGTATTAGAGAGAAAGTCATATTGACAATAAAACCTTTGCAAGTTGTTGGTCGACTACTGGTCAAGATTATTTGATTGAAGAACTTATTTGGTTTTGAATTTATTTCTCTCTGACGAAAATGTTTTGTTTACAGTAATGTTGAAATAAGTATGACCAAAGAAGTGTTATTTGAATTACTTGTGCAAACTGGAATACACCTTTCATATGACGGTGAAGAAAGTCACTCTACCTTTAGGTGAAAGTAACTAGCTAACTTATAGAGAAAGTTGAGAAACCTAGCATCTAATTTTGATTGCCTCCTTTTGCAGTTTTTACCTTATTCTATTGCTGTTGCTTTTGGCTATCTTTTCCTGTTCAACTTCAACCTATATGACAATCTGGTGAATGCTTAGCTTGCAAAACAATAAAAATAAATATGCAGCGTATCAATGTGGAAAAACTGCAGTTAACATAATATTTGTACCAAATCTAAGTCTTAGTCCAAGGAGATACGATAGATCCTTACAGTCTTCTTCAGCGATTATATATTGGCATCTTTTATTAGTTATTATAGTGGTCGGTATGTTAAGTCTCTTTACTTTATGAGCTAATAATACTTGATTTTTCTTATTAGCTTTTTACATGACTAGCTCGTGGGCGGCAACAGCTACGACAAGCATATTTGTTGTTGCAGCAATTACAGATTGGCTTGATGGCTACCTTGCTCGTAAGGTGATATGTCTTCTAAGGTGCATTTGTAGGACTTTTTTTTTTTTTAGCGCTAATCTTTTTTTTCTTCGTTTGTGTCAGATGCGGCTAGGTACAGCATTTGGTGCTTTTCTGGATCCTGTTGCTGATAAGGTTCAGCCTGTTTTTCTCTTCTAATCCTCCAGGCCGTTGTTGTGCGGTTGGATTTCAAATAACATATATTTTGGTCCAAGTAGAAAGGGAGATATTTTGTTTTGCAGAACTATTTTACCTCTCGACGTGTCTTTTATACCCTTTAATCTAATGCTTTTGAATTGCAGCTTATGGTTGCTTCCACATTGGTGTTACTGTGTACTAGACCGTTGGAAGTTGCTGCATTTGTACAAGTACCATGGCTACTGCCTGTACCTGCAATAGCAATTATTGGCAGAGAGGTGAATACATTGTCCTAACCAGTAGAGTTTATTGAATTCAGCAACTATTGATGTGTATTGTTGTTGTAAACATTCTGCGACTTTTTCATGGTTACATATTCATTTTCCCAGCTTGACAGTTCTTAAGTACAGCATGTTCGGGTAGAAGAAAATAGTCCACCTTGTAAGTCTTTCACCTGTGGTAACTAATATCCTTTTGTTCATAATGCTCCAAGCATCCAGTGACCCACGCTTTTTGTATCGATAGTCAGTAGTCCTATGTCGAATAATAAATTTTAGATTTTGGGAAACCAGGTAACTTTCTGTAGAATATTTATAGTGATCACGATCAAGAATAAGTAGGTTAGGGTATGAGTTCTTTGGTTGATGAGTAAGGAATTATAAGAAGAGAAATTTAGGAACAATAACATCTAGGGGAACGTAGGAGTAGCTCTAATAAGTAAAGAAGTGGAAACTTGTTTGGGATGTGTTTGGTCACATTTGCTATCTCGCTTCCCCTTTATTTTACCCTGCAGATATGTTTCATCTGTTCTTCAAGTTACGTTATTCATTTCTTGTTCCATTTTTATTCGTTTATCCAAAACAACAGATTACAATGTCTGCAGTTAGAGAATGGGCTGCTTCTCAGAATGCTAAAGTTCTCGAGGTCAGTCATTTTTTTTTCCCATCTCGCGCAGCCTTCTGAGTAGTTTCCAAGACCATCCGAATATTATCTGACTACCCTTTATGATGTTCTAAATTTCAGGCCGTTGCTGTGAACAACATGGGGAAATGGAAAACAGCTACTCAAATGACGGCACTAACTATTCTCCTAGCTTCCCGTGATTGCAGGTATGTGTCCTCTCTACTATCTACATATAGTTAAGGTTGGATATCAATCTCATTTGAAGACTTCTGAACTCATCTCTGCCTGTGTAACTTGTGCAGTCTACCAGGTTCAAGGGTGTTAGTTGCTTCAGGTGTTGCTTTACTTTATATCTCGGCAGGTCTTGCAGTTTGGTCACTGGCCCTGTACATGAAGAACATTTGGAGAGTAAATAAAATTGCAGTTTTAGAATTATGTGGGGGAATGCAATAACCTCGACATGTCAAAAGAACATTAGCACACAACCAGAAAAAGGTTATCTGATTTCTAATGAAACTTTCATTAAGCAATGTAGACGTTCCCTTTGAAGTTTGAACTACAAATACATTCATTCAACATGCCAAAAAAAAAGAAAAAAAAGAGACAAGTGTAAATTACTGAACTTTTGTTTCCTCGCAAGATCTTCAAAATTCAAGTTTCCTCCTTTTCTTCTTCTTAGTCGTTTGTTTCTCCTCTGAATTCTGCAATTTTTCAGCTCCCAATTCTTCTTTTTGTCCTCTTCTTTCTCTCTCTACTCTTCTCCTCCACAACTTTCACATTCACATCATTTTCCTTCTCCACTTGATCACCAACACTTTCTTTCTCCTCAACTTCCACATTCGCATCACTTTTCTTATTCTTCCGCTTTTCTTTTCCCCAATTTCACTATAACCAATACTTCCTCTCTCTACAACTTCATCATGATCAATCTTATTCACATCACTTCTCTCCTCCTTTTCCCCAATTTCACTCTCTTCTTCTGCTTCAACTAGGTTCCCATTTTCTTCTACAATTTGGTTTCTTTTTTTATTACGATCAGGCTTCCTAGCTTTCGCATCTTTGTGAAGGCGAACAAGTTCGTTAAAGGCAGATGCAGTTCGTTTAACATAAACTGAAAGTGCAGCAGGAACACCCATATCGGCAGCTAAGAAACTTTTCATATGTGAAGCAGCTGATGATAAAGAGACTGGTTTTGAAGAAGTTTCAGTACCAGATATTGTCTTCATTCTAACAGAACAACAATTCGAGATTTATGGGAATTTAATGGTGAACACAGATGTAACGATGATAGCATCGTGTCCACAACCATATTCGCAGTATTAATGAAATGCGGTATTAATAAAGTAAATATGAGATAGTTAAACTTCTTTGGAAACTCTGAGCCTTCGGGCTCATCATCGTCTCACTTCTGCTTTGCATCATAAATATGAATATGAAGACGATACGAAAAACACAAAATAAGAATATGCTAAAATGATAAGTGCATAATGTAAGAATATGCTAAGGCCTACATCCACGGGGTGTCGGGGTTTTCACTATGGATTGAATAAGATTACAATTGATAGTCGAATGACTCTGAGTTAGTGAATGAAGATAGGGGGAGATAGATAAAACTCATACCTAATGATTTACAATCTCTCTCCTAATAATCGTTCTCTCTCCTAAAAATTGGTCGACCCCCTCTCCCGAGGGCGAGCAGGGTATTTATAGGCTTCCTATGTGGGTCTCTCTTCACTGACACCACTGGTGCTTATCGTCTTGGTTAACGTGCCAATCCCGACTATCTTCGTGATTTCCCGATGCCTCAAACGGTAACATATTGCGACGATGATGCACCTCTCCTTCCTCCATAGGATGCTTGACACGTATCCTATGTTCGTAGCATTTAGTACGGGTGGTTGGACAGTCCGCACGCGTCAGACAGCTGCTACTGCGGCTGTCACTTTCTTGTCAGTGAGGCTCATCTCCTTCGTCCATTTCGGATCTTTCTTGGGATGGGGTAAAGCAAGCTTAATGGTCTTCTACGGTGCTTCACGGTGGTCTATACGTCAGGTACTCATTGATCTGCTAGTCATCGGATTCGTTTGGTGATGAGTACGTGGCGGATGATGATGATGCATGCCCCTCAGGTGTTATAACGTGGCATCATGGTTTTGATGTTCCTCTGCCTCGTGGAGTGCATGTGTTTTCTCCTTGACACGTGGACGATTGTTGATTATGTGTATACAATTTGCCCCTTTTCTTCCAAGTTTGAAATTAGTCAAAGTTTGAAGAAAAAAAACTCTTCAATCCGTTTATCTCCATTCTTTGCAATAACTTCCCCTAGATTTTTGGGCACGTTTCCCACTCCTAGCAATTACTTCTCCTCGACTTTCGGGGAAGTTTTCCCCCATTTATTATGGTTATAAATATGAGAGAGGGTGTAGGTGAAATAACTTTTATTCTTCTCTCATTCCCATTCTCATTCTTATTCTCGTCTTCTTCTGATGTTCTTTGGAGAGCATTAACTTCTATTCCGTTCTATTTTGTTCTCTTCTTCTTTATTTCTTCTCTGAATCTTAGTACCTGATTCGGACTGTTATTGCTTCAGCTCTTGATATTTTTTTGTCTGGGAGAACTTGTTCGTCAGTTGTTTTCCATTGTCGGGAATCCTTATTGTCACATGTATTTATTCATTTTTTAGTTCTGTTGTTGATGTTCTTAATGTTCTGCTGCTGTTGTTCTTAATTTCTGCTGCTGTCGTTCTTAATTTCTGCTGCTGGTTATAATGCTCTCGAGTTTCGTGATGGAGAACATGATATACGAAAGTATATATACTTGCCCCTGTTCTTCATCACGGAATCTCGAGTCACATGATTTGATCATTCTGGGCTTTTGGTGGTTTTGATGGTATTTTTGATGTGAAGTAATGATTGGAGATCTAATCTTGACCTTCGTTTATTTCCGATACCCTTTTTAGGTTGTTATGGGTAACGATCGAAGACATAGTCCTTATAGATCTCCGCCGCTGAGTCCTTATAGATCTCCTCTAACTAGAAGCCCTGACATATCTCCGCCGAAGGGTGCGTCACCAATGTATTATCAGTCGGATCTCCGTCCTCGTAAATCCTCTTAGTCGTCTGATTCGAAGGATGCTTCTCAAAGGAGGGGGGGATCAAGCAAGAGGTTCTCGTTATGCAGTTGATCGTCCCGCGGGTAGATCTTCTTCTCAGCGCTCGGAGTCGTTGGATGCTCAACCTATCCGTTCTGTTGCTCCCCTGCCCCTTCAGTTCCACAGAAATCTAGGGCTTCGCTGAAAAATCCTTCGTCGAAGAATTCTTTGCCAAAGGATCTTGACCTGTCGAGGAATCCGTCGGTGAAGAGAAAGTCTTCGTATATGAGTCCCCCATTGAAACCATCATCGGGTAAGGCATCATCTTCTGAGGTTGCCCCTTCGGTACGAGCTGCTCCAGCTCCGAAGAAGAAAAAGTGGGCTCCTGTCTCCTTCAAATATATTGACCTCGAAGAGTTTAAAGTGAAGCATGGTCTTGAGCGTTTTGAGGTTCGTGTTTACAACCAAGGGGACGATCTTACTTATGACATGATAAAGAATTATAAGTACGATTCCCAGCATCTTTTGACTACCGTAGGAGCGTTCGAAGCGGGTTTGATGCTCCCTTTGTACAAATGGAATTATTCCTTCTATTACGACATGCTGGCTCGTCATAGGGATGGCTCTACTTCTCACACTCATTGTCGCTTAGTAGTTCAGTTAAGTGGGAATTATCGGCGGTGTCTTCGTGAGTGCTATCTTCGGAGCAAGGGTGAGACTATGATGACGTGCTATGATCCCGATCCTTCGCAGAAGAGTTGGTACACCCCCGAGAATTTTAATGCTGCCTTTGGGGATTACGTTAATAGTAGGAACCGAAAAAGATGGAGTGTTGGTCTTCGTACTATTGTTGCTTCTCGTAGCGATGTTCGTCTTCTGAGTGAAGTAAGTGACACAAAATTGTGATACATTCCTGGTACTGAGAATATTGACAAGCCGAAGCTCTTTCCCCTCAAGGAGCGCCTTCGTCGTGATCACGATCATGATTGGCATGCTACTCCCCTTGAAGTGATCGGTCCTTGGGCCCATGGTTGGATACCTGGCGAGCATGGATGGAAGCCTACTGATAAGAGTAAACCTCGTGATAGTGCTACAGCCCGTTATGGCGAGTTTTGTCCTTGGGCTTTAAATTTCGAAGGCATGAATTTTGATTATACTGTTGATGCTGAGGATGTTGGTGATGAAGAAAGCTCTTAGGTTACTCTTCCTTCGAAGGGTACCACTACTGTCAAGGTATGATTTAACATAATGTGTTGTATGTGTGTTGCCCCTTGAATCAGAGATTGATATGCACTTCTTGTAGGCTTCGAAGAAAAGCAAGATTGGCCCCGTTGAGTCTTCTACCGTTGAGGTTGAAGAAACGGGGATTCCTGAAGTCACCAGTCCAACGGGTGATGAAGAAGAAGAATTTGACGATGAGGAGGAAGAGGAGACTGATGATGAAGAACGTTCTGGGACTACTCCTGATGATGAAGAAACCGAAGAGGAGACTCCTCCTGGGGGACAAGGGGTGATCCTAAGCGTAGCCCCTCTCCTCATCAAGAGAACGAAGATGCTGATCCTCAATCATCGATTCGGGAGCCGATGAATATTTCAGAGCCGAATCAGGAGTTCTCTTTCGGTAAGATCTACTCTGGTGGTGGCCAGCCTGAATTGGGCGCCATGATGGGGATAGCTTCTGAGTTTTTGTTGTTGTCTCCTAATGACAACTGGGAAGTGGAGGTCGACGACGATGGCGAGGAAGAAAACAGTTCTGATGGCGAGGACACTGAGCTTCGTGCTGCTAAAGAAGCAAAGGGTAAGGAGGCCGCCGCTAGTAAGGGTACCGCTGTTGGTAATGAAACCGTTGTTGGTGTAGAAGCCGTTGCTAGTGCATCCTATGAAGGTTTTGTGAACGTTGTGATGTGTGAAAGGGATGATGAGACCTTTAAGTGGTTAAATAAAATGGGTCTTATGAATGTGTCGCATCCCGCTCCTGTTTTCCCTGGTGAGAGGGATTCCGATGCCTTTACTCGTCGGCATATGGATTTTTCGTCTCGCGAGAGGGTTGACGAAATTTGGCAACGGGGCTTCGGAGCTACTGTCCCTTCAAGTCTTTTGGCTAATCCTCCTTATTCTATTTCTGACATGATGGCCATAGCTGATGGGCATCAGTACAGCTTTCCCAACAGCGTATTCTCGAGGTAAGGTGTTGCTTCGGTTCATGATAAATCAGCTCAGTTTTATTCTTTAGTGGTTCTTATGCCCCTGGTCGCTGCAGTTGGTGAACAGCGAGTATTTCAACCATACTCTGTATCAGTTCTTCAGAGCTAAGGCGCTAAAACTGGAGGCGAAGCTGCGTCAAGGAGATGACGAGATGCATTCTGCCAAATAGTCTCTTGAAGCTAAGTTTAAGGAAACACTAGAGTTAAAGGAGCAGCTAAAAGGGAAGCAACAAGCTGGTGCCGCTAAGGAGGGGCTTCGTCAAGAGGTGACTTCTTTGCGTGGAGATCTAGAGAAAGCTCGTGCCGAAGATTCGTCTGCGGGCACTTTGTCTAAAGGTTTGTCCCTTTCCTTTTCTTGTGCCTTTGCCTTTTTAGTGTTCTTTCTGAGTATACGGCCCTGTCTTCAGTGGGTGATGCCGAAGAGTTAGTGTGGCTTCGGAGTGAAAGGATTCGTCAGGCTTCTCATATTAAAGAGTTGGTGTCGAAAGTTATAGAGGTATCCAACAAGTGGAATTCTCGTGCCGATCAGCATAATAAGTTGTTAGCAGGCTATCAGAAGCAAAAAGACCAGATGTTTAAAATGCGGAATTCAGTATCCGCCACTCGTTTTCAGTTTAAAAGTGTTATGGAATGGACACGCCAGTCTCTTCATGAGGCTCGGGATGAAGCTTCTCGATTAGAGGCAAGTTCATGAAGCTCGCTCATCTCACGATCCTGAGGTTCGGGACTATATACAACGGCTCGTTCGTGAGCGGGACGATGCTAGGGTAGAGGCACATGCGCTAAGTAAGGCTTTGTCCGCCTCTCGTACCGATGTTGCTCGTTTAGTAGAGTCGGAAAAGGATCTTGAGGTCAATATTTATAGACTCACAAAGGGGATCGAGGGGATCACCGATGAAGTCAACCATCTTTTCCATTTGGATTCGATGAAGAAGGTAGAGTTAGATGAGTGCAAATTTGATCTAGAAAACCGTCGCCTCGACTATGAGAAACTTTCCAGCGAGTATGATTTCCTTGACGATGCCCATGATGCGGTTGTAAATGAGTTTGAGATAGCTTCGGCTGATGTCAAAGGTATACATTTGTTTGGTCGTGAGTAATTGTTCATCTTCTCTATCTAACAGATTGTCTTTTTCTTTGCAGAGCTCGAGAGATAGCTTCGCCTTGCAAATGAAAAATTTAAAACGACTCAATCTGAATTAGTCAAGCAGTAGAGGCGTGTTAACTATTTGGAGGGGTTGTCCGGGACCTTGGATGTGACCGCAAAAGAATCTTCTAAGGAGGTTGAGCGCCTGACATCCTTGTTGACGAAGTCTGAGCTCAAGATCAACGTTATCACGCATGAGGCTCGTCGTCAGATGGCTTTGGAAGTTAATAAGACGTTGGTTCAGATAGAGCAAGGCTTGCGAATGAGCGTATCACTAAGAAGTATAAGCGTCGTCCTGTTCTCGAACCTTTCATGGCTACCTCTGAGCTATCCTCTGAGGAGAGTGTCCCCTCGTCTCAAAAGGAGCGATCTAGTGATCGTGCCGAGCCTTCGGAAGAGCCCTCGTCTCAAAAGGAGCGATTCGGTGATCGTGCCGAGCCTTCGGAGAAGTAAACCTTCGTTATCTTCGTGTCGAGAGGTCTTTGATCCTTGTTGATTACATATCCTTGGGATCTTTTTTGTATGTTTCTTATATTTCTTGCTTATCGTCCCCACACTTGTAATCAACTTTGTTCCTTCTTTGAAATGGATCATCAATCTTTTGGTATTTACAACTTTGGGTTTCCCGTGATGTTATGTTACATATTTTAACTTATAAAAAATAAAATAGGCTGAGAGTGTGTTGTAGAATAACGAAGGTGTGTACCTTCCTTATCATTTTTGGACCTGTCACCCCGTTGGCCAGTTCTGGGCCAGAGGACTACCTAACGGTGGGGGTTATACAACGTTCTCGGATACGTGGTGTGTTTACAGATTATTTACATACACCCGCTCCGCCGATCCGTTGCATTGTGTTAGGTTGGGTATCTCTTTCTGCCGAAAGCCTTCCCCATGGTCGTACACTCATGGACGCTGATAGGGGAGTCCCGAGAGATTGTATATTGGTACTTTCCCCAATGTAAATGTAGGAGTAAGGGGTCGTTACCGAGATCTTCGGTGTTTGCCGAAGATTGTGACAAAAAGGTTCTTGCTTGATTGATGTAATGAGGTATGTTATTCCTCGGCCAGAGATAGAAACATATCAAGCGTGTACGCTGTCTTCTTCTTATGGTACTCTTCACGCAGTTGGAGAACTGCATTGCTTCATGGATAGTATGGATTGAGGTATTTTGCATTCCAGGGGTGCCTTAGGATTTCTCCCTTTAAATTGCGCAGGTAGTACGATCCCTTTCCTGCGATATCGTGTATTACAAACGACCCTCCCCATGTTGGTGCTAACTTACCCCATTTCTTTTCTCGTTGATATTGCGGTATAGTCCGTAGCACATACTGTCTTTCTACAAAATTCCTAAGCTTAACTTTCTTATTGTACTCTCTTGCTAACCTACATTGATAATTATCCATCCTTTGTAACGATGTCCCCCTTCTTTCTTCTAGATCATCAAGTCTTTCTAGCATCATGTCCGTTGTGAGGTTCTTATCCCATGCTTCGGTCTTTGTTGTAGGCATGATTATCTCAGTTGGTATTACTGCTTCAGCTCCATAAGTAATCAAGAACGGAGATTCCCCCGTTGCGGATCTTCGTGTTGTTCGGTATGACCATAAGCTGTTATGCAACTGCTCACACTATCAGCCCTTATGTTCATCCAACGTTTTCTTGAGGATAAGAGTGATGGTCTTATTTGTGGCTTCGGCTTGTCCATTACTCTGAGGGTAAATGGGAGTGGATTTGTTCTTCCTGATCTTGAATGTATCGAAGAGCATATCAATATTTTTTCCTTGCAGCTGCTTACCATTGTCATAAACAATTTCTGCAGGAATGCCAAATCTGCAAATGATATTTTGAAAAATGAAAATGAAAACATCTACATCTTTGATTCTGGCCAGAGTTTTGGCTTCCACCCATTTGCTGAAGTAGTCCGTTGCTACTATCAAGAATCGCCTTTTCCCGGTGCCTTCGATTAGCGGTCCAACGATATCAATTCCATATTTTAAAAATGGCCAAGGGCTTCCTACAAAATTGAGTTATGTTGCTGGTGCATGAATCCTTTTGGCGAACCGCTGGCATTCTTTACATCTTCTTGCCATCCCAGCAGCGTCTTGTATCATTTGTGGCCAATAATATCCTTGCATCTTAGCTTTGTCTGCTAGTGATCTCATCCCGCTGTGATTGCCAGCGTCTCCATAATGAATGTCCTTCAAGATACGATGGCCTTCCTCCATGGATAAGCAGCATAGTAGCGGTCCAAGGAATGATTTCTTATATAAAACTCCATCACGAAGCTGGTATCTTCCTGCCTTTGATTGTATTTTCCTGGCTTGCTTTATATATGCGGGAAGTTCCCCTTCTTCGAGGAAAAGATGAACTTCGGTTCTCCAATCTTCTTCATTGCTGAAATTTTCATCTTCGTTTGCTCTTGAGAGGATATCATCTTCGGCAAAGTCTTCGGGGATATCTTCCCCTACCCCATCTTCGTGATCTGTTGTAATGAGGTGTAATTTTATCAAAGGTTCATATATTCTCCCTATCTTGATGGTAGTAACGTTCTCATCCCTTAGCATTGAAGATATGTAAGCAAGGGCACCGGCATGCCTGTTGTCTTTCCTGTATAGGTGTCGGAATTTGATATTGGGAACTTGTAACGCTAAGCTTTAGACAAGAGCCATGTATGCTGAAAGTGTTTTGTCATAGGTGTTATACTCCAGTCCTATTTGTCTGATGACCAGCTGTGAATCGCTCGTCATGCGTACATCAGTTATTCCCAGCTCCAATATTAACAAGAGGGCATGAACTACTGCTTCGTATTCCACAATGTTGTTGGTATGCTCTTCGAATTCCAGTCTCAGCGCATGCACCATTTTATTACCAGTGGGTGTTATAATAACGATCCCGATTCCTGCACCTTCCTTGTTCCTTGATCCGTCGATGAAGACTTCCCATCTTCGTTGATTAGAAGGTTCAAGCACGTATACGGGGCCCTCTTCGTTTTTTTTTGCCCATTGCAGGCCTTTTACTTCTTCGTCGTTATCTAAGGGTAGATCCGCTAGGAAATCTTCCAAGACTTGCGATTTTTGAGCGGTTTGGATCTCATGTATAATGTTGAATTGTTCTAGCTGTGCATTCCACTTGGCTATTCTTCCCACCTTTCCTGCGTTCTTGAGAACAGACTCCAGTGGGGCTTTGCTTGGGACACGAACATAGTAAGTCAAGAAATAGGTTCTTAGCTTCTGTGTTGCAAAAACTAGTACCAGTATAAGTTGTTCAATCTTGGTGTAGATTCTTTCTGCTGTATTGAGGGTTTTACAGACGTAGTACACCGGTTGTTCTACCTTCGTGTTGGTTTTGACCAGTACGGCGCTGACTGCATCTTCGGTTGCAGCTATATATAATGCCAACATGTCATCGGGTTCGGGTTTCTGGAGGATCGGGATCGCTGCTAAATATTCCTTGATCTTCTTGAAAGCCTCCTCACACTCAGGGGTCCATGAAAACTTGTTTTATTTCTTCAGAATGTTAAAGAAGTGCTTGCATTTGTTCGATGATCTGGCGATGAATCTCCCTAAGGCCGTTATGGATCCGTTGAGTTTTTGAACTTCCTTCAAGTTCTTCGGGGACGACATTTCCACAATGGCTTGAATCTTTGCGGGATCAACTTCGATGCCTCTCTTCGTCACTAAATACCCAAGAAACTTTCCTGACGTGACACCGAAAGTGCACTTTTCTGGGTTCACTTTCATGTTATATCTCCTCATCATGTTGAAGATATCTCTCAAGTCCTAAAGGTGATACTGGCGTAGTTTACTTTTGAAGAGCATATCGTCAACATAGACTTCTAGAGTTCTCCCAATCTATGGCTTGAAGATCGCATCAACCATCCTCTGGTACGTTTCCCCTGTATTCCTCAGTCCAAAGGGCATACGAGTGTAGCAGTAGAGTCCGTATGGAGTGAAGAATGTCGTATGTTGTTGATCTTCTTCTGCCAGGGCTATCTGGTTGTAACCGGAGTACCCATCCATGAATGATAATTCTTCGTGGCCTTCCACTGCTTTTACTAATTGATCAATGCTTGGGAGTGGGTAGCTATCATTAGGACATGCTTTGTTGAGATTAGTGAAGTCGATGCATATCCTTACTCCACCGTTCTTTTTTTGTACGATGACCATGTTCAAGAACCACGTCGGGTACCTGACTTCCTTTATGAACCCTGCTTCCATAAGTTTGTTAAGCTCCTGCTCCACTGCCCGGTGGTATTCCGGTGCTATCTTGCGTATTTTCTGCCTGAATGGGTTCGTGCATGGTTGTAGTTACTTAAAAATCGGTGAGAGGCTAGAGATGGGATTCTAGGGTTTTGAAAGTGAGTTTCGGGAGGTTGAGCATAAACAGTCTTCGCCTAAACCACGCACAGTGGCCGTTCAAAGGATGCTTCAGTCACAGGGATGGAGGTTTAGGGCTGGTCTTAGGGAGGGAAGCAGATGAAGAGAGAGATCAGAGAATTCTAGGGTTTGAAGAAGAATTGCTCTGAGAGGTTATGGGAAAGATATCGTAGCTTGGAGAAATAGATGACCTATTTATAGCTGAATTCTGTAATCTCAGGTCGATGAAGATAAGGATTACTTTCCATGCCGTGCGGATCAATTCTCCCGTCTATTCAGGAATAGAGATAAACTAGGTTGAGATTATCTCATTATTCCACCGCCTTTACTCTCTTCTGCGGTGAGAAATAAGCCGGGTATTTCTCACACGTGCTGTAGACCGTCAGACCAAAACCCTAATTGTTATCCCCCCAATTGTGTGAAGCTGAGTCAGCCTTTGTGATGATGTGTTGAGAGAGAGAAATATTCTCTTTAGCCGAGGTGGGCGATATAGAGAGATATTCTCCGATTTGTAAGAATGACTAGGATGAGTCACATGAAAAGGCATGAAATGCCTCAAGAACCATGTGCAGAGTGTGAGAGGAGCTGAGGTTGATCTCCCTCTCTCCATGGCCGGTCACATATGTCATATGGATACCGTATTATTGCTTGTAGGTCCCTTTGTTGAGCATGCAGAGCTCAAGAGAACTTATCCACGTTTTTGGATAAACATGTATAGTTCAGGCTCAATTTACTAGTCGTGAGTGTGTTTGAGAGGCTAAGAGATAGGCTTAAGCCCTAGGTAAGGCGTGTGACTATCACTTGAATCTCTCCGAGATTTTGCGAAGAGATTTGAATCTTTACGAGATTTTGCAAACAGATTTGAATCTCTCCGAGATTTTGCAGAGAGATTTTGTGAACGAATCCAAATCTCTATGAAGATTTTATTAACAGATCCGAATCTCTCAGTGGTCAGCCGGGATTCGTCCTGAAGAGAGAGAAAAGGCTTTGTACACTCGATTAATGCCTCTGCGAGACTTTGGCTCACTTGTCTTTGACCAGCGTATCTTGCAGAGATGTGCTAGGAATCAAATGTGTGTCAATATGATGGGGCCGAAAAGACCAGTGTATCTCGAATGGATATTCTAGGAGTCTGTCGAAAGGGCCTGGAGGCAGAATAACCAATGTATCTCGCGGGGATGTCCTAGGAGTTATTCGGAAGCCTCAGTAAGTTGAGTCATAGCCTAGAGTAGACATGACCATTGTATCTCGCGATTATGTACTAGGAATCAGTCCTCGATCTCAAATAAGGTGAGTCGTGCTTACTGAAGATATGCGTGTCTCCGCTCTGGGTCATGAGTCTGCCGGGGACATATTTACGCATCTACAGAGCCTACATGACCATCAACATCTCGTCGAGGATGTATACTAGGAATCATGGCATCACAATCAGCTGCGTCTCGCGAAGACATGCTGGAATTGTGGCTGTTCTGGTTCGTAAGTCTACTGGGACGTTTACGCTCTACAGAACCTACGTGACCAGCAGTATCTTGTCGAGGATGTGCGCTAGGAGTAACGACATCACGACCAGCAGTATTCTCGCGGGGACGTATACTAGAAATCCTGGCTATGGGTGCCTTGAGGACCAAGGGCTTAATCTCTTCCGTGAGAGTTGAGTTTTTTCTATGGTCTTAAAATGAGGCTTTTGCCCCTTATCCAAATTTCACCATCTACATTAAGTCCCCTACTCAAAGTAGAACCTTGATTGTTCTATGATGAGTATATAGATGGTTGCGAATCATTCAGGCACAAATTTACAACTTTCTTTGCGAAGTACCGGATGCTTAGTCCTTGCTTGCTCCGATTCTGAACTTCGAATTAACTCTGGACTTGTGAGCTTTCCAAAATTTTGTATTAGGTGCGACACTTGAGCCTTGATGCAGTAAAATTTCCATTTTTGAGAGACTAGACTTGCGAATTAGGGTTTTCTTTGACCAAAACCCTAATTTCTTCCTTCTATGCCACTTTGAGCTTGGAATTGACCATGGGATTGGTATCCTTTTAGGCTTTCGCATTTGGGAATGTCATAGAAATAAAGTCTTGTAGAGGAAATTTCCATCTTGGTCGAATGGGATTCGCAAATTAGGGTTTACTCTGACAAAACCCTAATTTTCTCTTTGTGCGTCATTGAGCTTCTGAGTTTGTGCAAGAAGGGATTTGAGAGGCTTCCTGGTTGTCTGTGAAGTTGGGAAAAATCCTATGATAATAAATTGGCACTTTATTTTGCAGTTACGGAGTTCCTATCCCATACAAATTCTGAATTCAGGCTTGTACTGCACCTAAACCCTAATTTTCCTCTTGTTCGCATCTGACTCCTCCAGACACTCTTGTGGGGTTAGAACCTTGTATGACGAGAACTTGTTCAATCCCTGATACTAATCAGACACTCTTTTTAGAGAGAAAATACCTATCTTTGAAACCCAAGGGTATTTTCGTCAAAAGCTAATATGAGCATGATTTTTCTGACATGAAAGAATTCGTGAGACTCTTTAGGCATGATCATTGCTTTAGATAGGGAGAGAGGCGCATGTCTGGTCCTTGTTTCGAAAATTGTGAACTCCAACTTCCCTGTTTTAGCTAAACTCCCTTTATTTTCTCTGAAATTCCGCCTTTCTGGATTCCGTTTCAATCCCATTCTTCTTTTAACACTTAGTGAACTTAATTTTCACGTGTATGAGGCCTTGATAATGAGTATATGAGAGCTTTGTCGGTCTCTGACTGTATTACGGCCTTTTTCTTTTGAAAATACTCAAAATTGTGAAATAAAGGTATTTTGGTCAAAATCCCTTATGAGCTCGTTTTTGTAGAAGAGTGATGAGATAAAAGGGTATGAGAGAGGTGTAGAGAACCGTCCAAGAGAGTGGGGAGAGGCTTGGTCCCTTCTCTTTTAGAATAAATCCCTTTTTCCACAAAATTCTTGAAATTAGGGTTATTTTCGTCAAAACCCTAATTCTCTTCGACTTTAATCCCTTTGAAAAAATTCCGAGAGAATAAATCACGTCCCAATGGCCTAGGATAACATCCTCACACATGAAAAGGGCTTTTCCACGGTTTGGAGGGATTATAAAAGAAATAAAACCCTCAGTTTCCTTATTTGATCCAAATTCCTCTAATCTCCTCTTTTAGCTCAAACTCCTTTTCCTTTTGAATGATGGCTTCCCTTTTGAGCTAGGATTGAAAATAAAACTATTTTCCAACTCCTTTGGGCGTGAACTAGGTGTGGAGGTCGGTCCATCCTTCTTTGACAAATCCTATTTGTACTGAGATTCCATTTTTGAGCCGAACTCTTCTATCTTTTCCTAAAACTTCTTTCTTTGCTTGACTTGAACTCTAGTTGGAAAACCGTGTGTATGGGTATGATGCGATGAGTGGATAAGAACTTGATCACTTTTCTTATCCAAATCCCCTTTTCTTCAAAATATCCAAAATATCGAACTAGGGGCACTTCTGTGTTTACTTCTGCCTTTTTTCTTGATAAGTCTGCGTTCAAGGAGGTGGAGAAACTTCGGCATGAATTGTGATTTACTTTGGTATGGATAGAAACAAGTAGAACACGTCCTGGACTCCTTTTGGAAGTTGGTTTCCTTGTTCAAGTGAGATTCATCCTTTTATTTGAAGTAGGATTTATATTGCACTCCGAAGGAAATTCGCGTGCTAACTTTTAATGCTTGGTGTACTTGAATTGAGTTCTTAATAATGGCGTGCTGAGTGATAGATCTTTCTTTTGCATATATGGTAACCTTGTTCTTCTTTCAAAACAATACTAATCTTCAAACTGATGACAAAAAAGTTAACAGAAGTACTTATAATCTTGAGTTTTCTGATGTAGATACCCATCCCTCGTTCTCCATAGAGTCATCTTCGGTAAGTCTTGATATTTGTCCCTCCTTGATCATATATTCATATTCCTTCGACCATTGAATGAATAGAAGTAGTCGTATTTGTCAAGGATTCACTTTGTTTAGGTGTTCGTCAAAAAAAACAACTTCAGATTTGAGACACTTAGGGAGAATGGCTGTAAACTCTTCAAACGGATTCTGATTTGAGTCCCCGGCCCCATATTTGAAAGAAAATAGAATATGATTTCTAATGCAAAAAGAATGACTTGATTCGGAGTTCGTTTGGCCAATCAAATCCGTGTATACTTTCGACTTCAAAAATCCCGTATAAAATTTCAGGAGTTTTTCAAATTGCACTTACTTCGGTGTTGGGACCACATCTCCTATCTCGTTTGTCCGTTTGAACGCCCTTTTGGTATGTTGTTTGGAATACATAGAGGAACACATTTGCCTCATGAAGTACCCCAAAATTCCTTATGAATTGTCATCAGTTTTCAAGTCTTCGCGCTGCAATGTTCATCAATCTGAATTACCAAAGGAATCCTTGTTTTAGTTGTATTCTTAAATCGTTTTCTTGCTTCAAGCACAACCCATTGGAGTATTATGACTTCACTACTCTTCCTTAGCTTGGTTTAGGTCGTGAATTTTTTATTCTTTGGCCAGAGACACGTCCGTGGTATTGATCATTCATTTTTACTCTTTGGTTTCCAGAAAACATATTTTGCTTGATCCCGTGTTAAAGTGTGGACCCAAACAAATCCACGAGTATCTCATGATATGTGAGATGGATTTCTTGATAAGTACAGGACTCTAGGCATGAGGGTATGCTTGAAGGGATTAGGAGAAGACAAGGCTTGAAAGGATTGTAGGAGGGCAAGGTTTTAGGGGGGAAAGGCCGGTCTGTGTTGTTGCTCCCTTAATTTTAACTTATGTAATTTGAACTTTGCATCCTTATCTGATCTTCTCTTTGTTTGTAGAGTACTCTTCATGGTGAGAATGAGTTAGATCTTGGTAGAATGCAGATGAGGCGGGATTCAACAATTTCAAAGGGATTTCAGAAAGAGATTCGGGTGAAGAGACAACTGACCTGCATGAGGATAATTTCACAGAACCCATGTCTTGACTTCGGATGAGACACTTACCGATGGATTATATCATGAGAATGATAACTCCGAACGGTCTTGCTTCTGATGATTTTTTAAACCTAGGAAACTTGGTGACAACCCGTGAGAATCTTTGCTTTCAATGTGAGGTGGTTGCGAGAGTGGCTTAATTCTGTCAGGATCCGTCGGGGTGAGTTGAGTTCAGGTCCTCGTATTTTAGAGAGTTTCTTAATTTGTGTAAACCCTAGCTGGCTCTGTTGCATATGCGAGTAGGTGAAAACCCTAAGTAAAATTCGTAATAGGAAGTCCTTCCTTGCGCGACCTTCACTCCAGATGTTGTAGAAACTTCGTTTGACGTCCGATTTCAGTGGTTAACTTCAACTATCGAACAGAAAAGACATTCCTTTCATATATTATAGAGAAAAATTAAGATTTGGAGAATTTTTTCAGGTGATAAATGCATGTGAAGTTGAACTCGGAAATATATGGTTTTACAACAACTATTCCTTCAAGTGTTTTGATGATATCTCTTGGACCATACTTCGAAACATCATTCCCTTTTAACACGTGGTAGGAGAAACATAGACAGATATTTTTCATCAAGGGCGCGTTGTTGAATTATCTACCCATTTGTCTCAGTTCGTCGAGTTATGTGACTAAAGTATGAGTCGCGTCTGAGTAGAGTGGAGACTATAGACTCCTCTTCAAACCGATTGTGAATCCTAGTTTGCTCTTGCATGCGTTTATTATTGAGGGATAATTTGTATGCTTCTTCTACTTGATATAGTTCTGGTGCACGCATATAAAACCCTAAAACATCTTATCTTCTGTCAGGATCCGGGACATGGTTGCAATTGCTGAGTACAGATGCTGATGGAGAAGAATTCGATGAGACAAGAGAGAGATGCGAGATTTCTCAAGATAAGTCCCCTTCATGATTTTAAAGGCCGATCTCTAGTCACCTAATCCAAAGTAATAACGTGTTGTATTGTGGGCTTGGGGAGTTGAATGGTCTTGATGTGTCCCGATCTTTTGAGACTCCTGCGCTGATCGTTTCTAAATCCGTTATATGAAAACTGGATGTCTGGGCCACCTCCTATTGGCCATGCAGGTATGTGACGCACGATGTTAGTCCCCAGTTTGATATAAGACTAGGGATTCCCATTGACTTTGGACGTTTGGAAAATGAAGTAAGACCCTTGTAGCGTACGAGATTGAGTCTTCAAGGCGGGCAAGCGATAATCTATGGGCTTGAGACGTCTTTAGAGAGTCATGTCGAGATACTTCCGAATGTGTCTTTGTGGACAAGATGAGGTTGTTGCTCCGCCTCTACAAGGTGTCTTGACAGGGATTCGTGTGAACTTTTGTAGTAAAATTATCCGTTGAGATTTATTCTTCTTTTTGGAGGATGCTCAACCGAACTTGAGAGTAGTATATGCCTTCTGGTACAATTAGGGTAACAGATACATTCAGGTCCAACTACGCAGTCGATTTTTGTTTGTTTTATTGATGGAAGAGTTCTCTGGGAATCTGGTAGGTAATTCTTCACGTGGAGGAGTCGTTTTTTTGACATGAAGAAATTGTATATTATCGTCATATCTTGTCCTTCGCTCATCACGTCTGAGCCTGACTCATGTAATAACATGTCAATTGGATTTTCTCGACAGAAGAGACTTTGACCGAGGGAACTGCTAGTATGCGCCTGAATGAGTAAGTAACGTGTATCTTGAAGCTATGGTCTCGGATCCTTCTCTTTTTTTACTTCAGTGATGGTAGCTGGTTGTAACTGTATGTCGAGTAACGGAGTTTTATCTGAATTGTTGGCACTTAAGATTTCCTTTCCCTTGGTATAGGTTCAGGTGCGAAGATGTTCTCCTTCTCCTTCTATGGTGAACTGAGGTCCCATCGGAAAATGATACTAGATAATCGTTGGTGTAGCCGAGATGGAGGCTCATCGAGACTTAGTCGTACAATCGCTAGGACTCTTTTTATTTCTGACGGGACGGGTGTTGAGATAGCATATCGACCAACGACTTTGAATCTTCATATAAGTATGAGCTTTGGCCGAGCAATGTCTTGGAAGCTAGTCTCATCTTATACTTTGTCGCGTTCTGGTAATGATCCTCTGAAACACGAAAACGAAAAGATGCATCTCGGCTGGCGATTTATGACCTTATGTTGCTCTGCAAAGCTTTTGTCTAGGTCACGAATTTTTTGGAACCTTTCCAAGTTTTCGCTAAGTTTATCCTGTAAATGACGAAAACAAAAATCCGACAGAAAAAGAACTAGGTCAATCTGATACAGATTGAAAGAGTTATAAGTAAAATAGTAAAGTGAAGTAAACTTCCCAATTCCCCTGTGATCAGGTTGACGGCCCTTGACCTAAACGAATTTTGGAGCAAATATTCGTCAGAATCTCCAAGTTTAGAGCGTCATCTGGTCCTTGAGGTCCTTGAGAGTGATAAGGTCGGATGGATGGTTGCTCATTTGCTCTGTCGCGTTCGTAATGAGCTTTATCTTCTCCGGTGAGGTCGATTGCAGGCAAGATCCCGTCAGTGCTATTCTCATCAGTTTTAATACTCCTTCTTTAGGAAACGTGTACTCGATCTAGATTTGTTGGATCTATCCCTACTGGTAACTCTAAAGGCGTTTTCAGATAAGTCTGGATGTCGATCTGAGATTTTGCAAGATTCTGTTGAGTCCCCAGGAGATCGCCTTGGTCTTTACCTAATGTTTCAAGGATTAGTAGGTTTTCATGGAAATAGGTTTACTGGCACGTTTCAAGGAGAGATCCAGGCGACCCGAGAAGCATTAATATATTCATTAAGGTCAAACACTCGTTTGAGAGAGAAAACTACTGGTAGGGATCACTCTCTCGGCTAAATATGTGATGGATTTATAGGGACTGAATTAGTGAAACGTTTTTGTGATCAGATTGATGGAATCGGCTTCTTTCCTAATAGTGACCATGATTGAAATCTGTAACTGAGTGGACAACCTCCCATTGTGGTCGCCAAAATGTAGTTACCTAAAATCGGTGAGAGGCTAGAGATGGGATTCTAGGGTTTTGAAAGTGAGTTTCGGGAGGTTGAGCACGAACAGTCTTCGCCTAAACCACGCATAGTGGCTGTTCAAAGGATGCTTCAGTCACAGGGATGGAGGTTTAGGGATGGTCTTAGGGAGGGAAGCAGATGAAGAGAGAGATAAGAGAATTCTAGGGTTTGAAGAAGAATTTCTCTGAGAGGTTATGGAAAAGATATCGTAGCTTGGAGAAATAGATGACCTATTTATAGCTGAATTCTGTAATCTCAGGTCGATGAAGATAAGGATTACTTTCCGTGCCGTGCGAATCAATTCTCCCGTCTATTCAGGAATATAGATAAACTAGGTTGAGTTTATCTCATTATTTCACCGCCTTTACTCTCTTCTGCGGTGAGAAATAAGCCGGGTATTTCTCACACGTGCCGTAGACTGCCAGACCGAAACCCTAATTGTTATCCCCTCATTTGTGTGAAGCTGAGTCAGCCTTTGTGATGACGTGTTGAGAGAGAGAAATATTCTCTTTAACCGAGTTGGCCGAGATAGAGAGATATTCTCCGATTTGTAAGAATGACTAGGATGAGTCACATGAAAAGGCATGAAATGCCTCAAGAACCATGTACAGAGTATGAGAGGAGATGAGGTTGATCTACCTCTCTCCATGGCCGGTCACATATGTCATATGGAGACCGTATTATTGCTTATGGGTCTCTTTGTTGAGCATGCGGATCTCAAGAGAACTTATCCATGTTTTTGGATAGACATGCATAGTTCAGGCTTAATTTACTAGCCGTGAGTGTGTTTGAGAGGATGAGAGATAGGCCTGAGCCCTTGGTAAGGCGGGTGACTATCATGTGAATATCTCTGAGATTTTGTAGAGAGATTTGAATCTCTCCGAGATTTTGCGAAGATATTTGAATCTGTCCGAGATTTTGCAGAGAGATTTGAATCTCTCCGAGATTTTGCGAAGAGATTTGAATCTCGGAAATCTCTACGAGATTTTGCAGAAAGATTTGAATCTCTTCGAGATTTTGCAGAGAGATTTGAATCTCTCCGAGATTTTGCGAAGAGATTTGAATCTCTCCGAGATTTTGCAGAGAGATTTATATTTCTCCGAGATTTTGCGAAGAGATTTTAATCTCTTCGATATTTTGTTAACGGATCCAAATCTCTATGAAGATTTTACTAACATATCTGAATCTCTCAGTGGTCAGCCGAGACTCGTCCTGGCGAGAGAGAAAAGGATTTGTACACCCGATTAATGCCTCTGCGAGACTTTTGCTCACTTGTCTTTGACCAGCGTATCTTGCAGATATGTGCTAGGAATCAACTGTGTCCATATGATGGGGCCGACAAGACCAGTGTATCTCGAATGGATGTTCTAGGAGTCTGTCGAAAGGGCCCGGAGGCAGAATAACCAGTTTATCTCGCGGGGATGTCCTAGGAGTTATTCGGAAGCCTCAGTAAGTTGAGTCAGAGCCTAGAGTAGACATGACCAGTGTATCTCGCGATTATGTACTAGGAATCAGTCCTCGATCTCAAATAAGGTGAGTCGTGCTTACTGAAGATATGCGTATCTCCGCTCTGGGTCATGAGTCGGGGACATATTTACGCATCTACAAAGCCTACATGACCAGCAACATCTCGCCGAGGATGTATACTAGGAATCTTGGCATCACAATCAGCTGCATCTCGCGAAGACATGCTGGAATTGTGGCTGTTCTGGTTCATAAGTCTACTGGGACGTTTTACGCTCTACAAAACCTACGTGACCAGTAGTATCTCGTCGAGGATGTGCGCTAGGAGTCACGGCATCACGAACAACAGTGTCTCGTGGGGACGAATACTAGAAATCGTGTCTATGGGTGCCTTGAGGACCAAGGGCTTAATCTCTTCCGTGAGAGTTGAGTTTTTTCTATGGTCTTAAAATAACGCTTTTGCCCCTTATCCAAATTTCACCATCTACACTGGTTTTATCAGAAGTTCGTGTTGTATGATCTTTGGATCAATCCCTGGCATATCTCCTAACTTCCATGCAAAGATGTTTGAGTATTCTTTGAGTAGATTGACTAACGCTTCTTCTCGATCCTCATCTAGTAAAGTCCCTATTTTGATCATCTTGGAGTCTCATTCGGCTGTAATATTCACTTCTTTGGTTGGTTTGACTGATGAAAACATAGGCTTGGGGTCCCCCAGATGAGGAACGTTCTTTAATTGATATTTGGGGGATTCTTCGACATCTTTTTCTCCTGAAGTACTTGCTTCGGCAGTCAGGACGATGCCATTATTCGTTAAGCTTTTTCCTGAGATCTCTTCGAGGTACTTGTCAATTGCTTTATCTTTGGCTTCTGCCTTGTTATTGCCCCTTCGGGATCTACATTGCTCTTTTTGTTCGATGTTGAGTTTATTTTTCTGAGCTTGGCATTCTCGTGTGTTGACTTGGTCTCCTTTGATCTCCATTTCCCCTTCGGGAGTTGGGAACCTTAGGTACTGGTGGTACGTCGCCGCTATTCCTTTGATTTTATGCACCCATTGCCGCCCAGTGATGGCATTGTAGGGTGATGGTGCATCCACTACGCTGAATATGGTACTGATTTTCATTGGTCCG
>JAJJMB010012240.1:94399-269622 GCA_023531105.1 Papaver atlanticum
GGGTAATGTAAGCACTAAGGGGTCATTGTGATCTTCCATGTCTTCTTCAACGTCGTCAGCGGAAAACGTCAGCGGCGCATTCATCCAATCTTCGTGTCCATCGACTTACTCTCCATCGATTTTGTATAGTTCACAGTAATACTCGAACTGTTTCCTCAATTGCTTTCCAATTTGTCCAGTCAGTGATGGGACGTTTGACTCTGAGCAGGAAATGGTGTTGATTTTTAGGTCATTCTCAGGTAAGTGGACTTGCTTTCTTCGGTTGGTTCTTTCTTCGGGTTCTGGATTTTGAACATACTGTTTGAGGTCTCCAGCGTCAATCAACTTCTGGATCATTATCTTGAGATTTTTCTATGTTTGGTGACCGTTGAAGCAATGATACTCACAGTAATCCCTTGATTTTTCAGATCTTGGTGGCTGCTTTCCCTTTGACCAAGGCCATTCGAGATTGGTGCGGTCCTTGATTTCTCTCAATATGCGAACATAGCTTGTGTTAAGCTTCGTGTAAACCTGATCCTCGAATCTTTGGTCGTTACGTCGATGATCATCTCTTCGTCCTCTCTTATCTTCGTTGAAGCGTTCGGTTGAGTTAATCCTTTTTGAGCCAGCGGCTTGTTCCATTGAGTTTGTACGATGAAACTTTTGCATCTGCGCCCTAGGGTTGTCTCGCTGGATTTCATCCTACCTGGCATGCTTTTCGATGATCACCCGAAGATCTCCTTCTGTCGTGGGGTTACTTCCATGAATCTCAACAAATAGCGGGCTCATTCTCTCCAGCTCCCATTTGTAACAATTGATGCTGACCACCGGGTTAACGTTCCCTATCGCTTGACAGATCTTGTGCCACCTATCAGTGTACTCTCTGATTGTTTCCTTGAAGGCGACCGCCAGTGAAAAGAGCTTGTCCATACCTACGCTAACAGTCTTGTTGTAATGTAGGTTTCCAAGAATACTTCCGTGAGCCGGCTGTAGGAATCGATGAAGTTGGGCGGCAGGTTATCGAACCAAGATAATGCCGATCCTTTCAGGCTTGAGGGGAAATATTTGCATAGGACTACATCGTCTCGCTCCCATTGGGGCATTTTTCGGTTGTAATAACGAAGATGAGCTGCGGGATCGATGGAACCATCATAGCATTCAAACGCTGTGATCGGGCACTTTGGAGGAATGAGTGCTCTTTTTAGGTGTGCGGTCAATGGTGTGGTAATGGATTCTCTCATTACTTCTTCTAGCCTTCCTCCTCTTTGCTTTGTCTTCAGCTGCTTGATCTCTGTCATCATTTCTGTACGAAGATGCTCCATAGCAAGGAAATGTTCATCCCATATTGCTGATCGTCCTGGTCTTCGGAATTCACTATCAAAGTAATCGGAATCTCCTGGTACATAATCGGGATCGGATAATCTATTTCTTCTGGTGGTACGACGGTTCAGTGGTTCGGGATTGTTGATGTTTGCTACGACCATTCTTCGGTCATGGTTCGGCTCGGGCGCTTTAGAGTTCGCTTCGTCATGTTGGTTTGCTACCTCTGCACTGAGGGCAATATTATCCTTGAGTTCTTGATTCTCTCGGGAAAGTAGTGCTACCGCATCTGCGTATGCATTCTGATTTATTTTCAACTCTTCGAGCTCTGCTACCAGCTTGATGGAGTGGTTTGATCCCTAGTTCGGAGTTCCTTCTTGTGGTTGTCCTCCAGCGGCAACGGTATGATCTTCGTCTATAGTATGGATTAGTGGGATCAGCAGATCTGTGGGTAAAATTTGAAGCTCCATTGGTTGGGGTGTTAGCTGGTTTATCGTCAGCAGAGGCTGGTTTTGGTCGTTGGTTCCCGGCATCCCGTAGATGGGTTGCCGCATCACAGAAGCTGCATCTTTAAGTGCTGCTGCCACTATTGCAGTGGCATCCAACGGTGCGGTGCTTTCAGCTGCATACTATTTCTTTCTCGCTACTTTGAGCTTTTCACCTTTCTGCTTACTCCGCGTTACAATTGGTGTGGTTCTCAGTGTCTCCTTTGACGCTGCTTTTGCTTTTCCGGCGTCCTTCGTTTTGTCCATGTCCTATGAAAATAGATTATTGACAAGAAAAACATATCCACGAAGCTTTTGTTATGCGTAAGCATGATGATGGCGTTAGAAAAATAAAGGTATTTTTGTTAGGCATAGGCCAAAGTACATTCAAAATCCGGATCTGAAAGAGTTAGGGTATTTTTGAGAGAAAAAGCATGGATCCAAGAGATTTTGCATTGTGAAGTAACCTTTCAAATCTGAGAGATTTTGAAAATGAAAATTCTTGTTTTGTGCGAAAACTTTTTAGATCTGAAGCCTTTTTATGCTTAAAAACTTGATTTTGTACAAAATCTTTTGATTCTAAGAGGTCTTTTACTGATTTGTCACTTAAAATCCGTACCGAAAAACAGCTTTGAGTGATAACAAGGGTTTATAGGAAAAGATAAATCTTTTACCGGGACAAAAGCGTCCCTGTTTCTAGCGCCAAATTGTGAACACGGATGTAACGATGATAGCATCGTGTCCACAACCAATATTCGAAGTATTAATGAAATGTGGTATTAATAAGTAAATATGAGATAGTTAAACTTCTTTGGAAACTCTACGCCTTCGGGCTCATCATCGTCTCACTTCTACTTTGCATCATAAATATGAATATGAAGACGATACGAAGAACGAAAAAAATAAGAATATGCTAAAACGATAAGTGCAGAATGTAAATGAGACGACGATTTACGTGGTTCAGCTCTAAGGCCTACATCCACGGGGTGTTGGGGTTTTCACTATGGATTGAATAAGATTACAATTGATAGTCGAATGACTCTGAGTTAGGGAATGAAGATAGGGGGAGATAGATAAAACTCATACCTAATGATTTACAATCTCTCTCTTTCTAATAATCATTCTCTCTCCTAAATTTTTTTCGACCCCCTCTTCCGAAGGAGAGCAGGGTATTTATAGGCTTCCTATGTGGGCCTTTCTTCACTGACACCACTGGTGCTTATCGTCTTGGTTAACGTTCTGATCCCGAAGACTATCTTCGTGATTTCCCGATGCCTCCAACGGTAACATATTGCGACGATGATGCACCTCTCCTTCCTCCATAGGATGCTTGAAACGTATCCTATGTTCGTAGCATTTAATGCGGGTGGTTGGACAGTCCGCAAGCGCCATACAACTGCTGCTGCGGCTGTCACTTTCTTGTCAGTGAGGCTCATCTCCTCCATCCATTTCAGATCTTTCTTGGGATGGGGTAAAGCAAGCTTAATGGTCTTCTACGGTGCTTCGCAGTGGTCTATGCATCAGGTAATCCTTGATCTGCTAGTCGTCAGATTCGTTTGGTGAGAGTACATGGCGGATGATGATGATGCATGCCCCTCAGGTGTTATAACGTGGCATCATGGTTTTGATGATCCTCTGCCTCGTGGAGTACATGTGTTTTCTCCTTGACACGTGGCCGATTGTTGATTATGTGTATACATTAATCTAGGGTTTTGTTTCTGTAACTCTACAAATCTGAAATCTCGATGACTTCTTCTCCTAACTATCCGATGAAAAGATTGCTAGATGAAAAGATTACTAGAATTTCTCAAGAAGTCGATCTATCATTTTAGGGTTATGGTGCTTTTGACAATTGGACTTCAAGCGGTTCTACGGTTTAGGCTTGTGAAAACTACCAACCGTGCTACATGAACAACTGTTTGACCGCTGAATAACAACGGGTGTTGATGTGGCACCTATGTTGCTAGAATAGATGTATTTTCTATCTCCGCCACGTTGCATAAATTGAGTAAAAAAAGAATTACAGATTTGAAGAAGAAAAAAATTACAGATTTTTTATATAAGTATGTATTGTTGGTCCTATCTATTGGTTGATGAACAGTCTAAACATTAGATTTTCAATCTGAAAAACAAAATTTCGGTCTTTCGCTTCTTCTATTTTGTTAAGTAAAACTAGGGTTCTGAAAACCCTCGATGAAAACGATATCAGTTATTTGATATATACCTCTAATTAGAGTTGTTTCCTAATTGTTAAGATCATTAGCTTTACATTGATTTATTTATTTAAACAACATAATTTAGATGGGGAGCAGTTTGGAAGAGTAAAAGTGGAATTAGAGCAGTTTATTAGATGTTTCAGTTATGTTTGAGGTGCTTCCTTCTGGATAATCCTATTAAACACATACTCTCAGTGGTAGTACATTGATCGAGTTGTTCATTACTACTGGTATACTTACTTTTACATTAAATTTAGTGTAGCTTCAAGACGTGAATTCTGGGATTTTTATCACTTGGTGGTATTTGTTGGAGTATGAGTACTGATGTCTTATTTCTAATTAAGTTTCATGTTGATTGCTCGTTACTGGGTCTGGCTGTAACAATACATGCATAAAAGCCACTTCTGAAAATTGTTACAGGATCAAGAGTTCTTCACTTCGCTAAAACTATATGCTTCTTGTTAATGGTTATTGGTGTATTTAACTTTTTTTTGAGTAGAAAGTTTAAACCTTTATTAAAAAGAAAAACAGTCCAAGACTGAGAGTTACAGAATATGTATTACATCATAAATTGGAGATCAATGTACTCTATAGTCTATGATTACCTTCCAATGGGTAATTAAATCCCTGAAAGAATCAAACTTAAACCATTGTTCCACTGCTCCCCATTTGTATATAGTTGCTTTAACCTCATTGATAATAGTCCCTGCAGTTCTAGGTCTTTGTCCTGTCATTGTCCTTTTGTTCCTTTCATTCCATAGCTCCCAGCAAATCGCAAATGCTAGAATTGGCCAGATCTTCCTTCCTCTATTTCTCCCTTTTCTGTATTTCCAACTTGCAACTGAGCTGATAAGTCTCTTGCTTGTACCCATCTCACATTGTACTCATTAATGAAATAGTTCCAGACTTGCATTGACATAGGACAATGGAGAAATAAATGACTGACTGATTCTTCTTCTAAAGTGCATAATGAACATAATGAGTTATCTATATGGCAGCCTCTTCTGAGCAAGTTGTCAGTAGTAGGAATGGCATTTTGAGCTGCTGCCCAGATGAATACCTGCACTTTTGGAGGGACATTCTTGATCCATATGCATGAGTAAGGAACTTTTGAGGAAGGAGTAGGTTCTCTCTCTATAAGCCAGTTGTAACATATCTTGGTAGAAAAGCCATTAGTGTTTGTACATTTATTGAGTCAGCATCTTCTGATAAATCTGGTGGATCTCCCAATAAATGTAACAATTCAGTAATCTCAATGATCTCTTTATTATTCAAATTTCTCTTCAACTGACAATTCCAATCTCCTTCAATCACCATATCTCTGAGACAAACATTCTTATGTTTTGCAAGCTTGAAGATTCTAGGAAATTTCTCCTTGAGTGGCATATTTATCTTCCACTTGTCCCACCAGAATTTAACTGATCTTCCATCTTCAATTTTTATATATGTCATATCTTCAATAATTTTTTTATGCTTCTGAATTCCTTTCCATATTACCCTTCCTTGTGGCAATGTTGTGTCTTTAACCCATATATCTTGATGATCTCCCTTCATTTTAAGTTGTACCACTCTTCTCCATAACTGGTTCTTCTCTTTAGCATATCTCCAAGTCTACTTTGATAATAAGGCTTTATTTGTGATTCTTAAACTTCTAATCCCCACACCTCCTAGTTTCTTTGGTTTACTCATTTTATCCCATCCAATCTAAGCAATTTTCCTTTGATCTGCCAAAGACCCCCACAAAAAATCTCTCATAATTTGTGTTAATTTCTTCTCCACCTTGACTGGCATTGGAAAAAGAGAAAGAAAATATATTGGTAGACTAGAGAGTGTAGTCTTTATAAGGGTTATCCTGCCAGCATTTGTGAAAAATCGTCTTTTCCAAAGAGCCAATTTTTTCTGAAATTTTTATATAATTACTTCCCAAATAGATACATTCCTGCTAGTAGCTCCTACTGGAAGTCCAAGATACTTTAATGGCAGTTGCTCAATGTTGCAGTTTAAGATTTCAGCCATGTCTTGAATTTTGTGATCTGCTCCCACACTTAAGATTGAGTTTTTGGTTTGATTCACCTGCAGACCAGTCATTGCTTCAAAATTTTGGAGAATAATGAGGAGATTTTATGATTCTTCTTCTTTGGCATCTAAAAATACTAATATGTCATCAGCATATTGCAAGTGTGATACACCCAACACATTATTTATAGAGAATCCTTATATCATATGTAGCTCCACTGCTTTGTTCATCAGTTTAGTGAATATTTCAGCCACCAAGATGAAGAGAAAAGGTGAAAGAGAGTCACCTTGTCTCAGTCCCTTTTGAGGTTGAAATCTTTTAGCTGATGCTCAATTTATTAGTACTGAGTGTTGAGATGAGTTAATGCACCAATATATCCAGTTAATCCACTTATCTCCAAATCCAGAGGCTTTCAAAACATGTAGAACTGTTTGCCAACTCATATTATCAAAGGCTTTATGAAGATCAAGTTCGCAGAGCACACCTGGCTCTCACTTTTTATCCTAGCATCAAATAATTCTCCAGCGTGATTTAACTTGAACGCCTTTAAGAAGTCAGAATTTTGCAAAACCTGCAGCCTAGTATGGGGCGTGTCAATATATTGAGGCAAGCATGAACTTAGCGTGATTGGAATAGATTTGAAGGGCTGCAGTTCTTAAAAGAAGCCAAATATCAAATTAGTTGTGTCCGCAATATATGTAAAAGATTAACATGTAAAAGTGTCGGCGTTTTCAATCAAAATATGATGCGAATTAACTTGGATGGTTCTGTTCAAGTAAATTTCTCCATCCGATTCATGTGACGTGAAAAAGAGAGAGAAATACGTCTCTTTCCTACCAATAGGTGCCACATCAGCACAGCTGTTATTCATCTGCCTCCAAAAATACCCAATCATTGAGGGGTCTTCTCTGATTTGGAGGAAGGAAATTCACCCAGTTTTAGCGGCTCAGAACTGGAAATTCATTCGTGGTGTTTGTGCTACATATGACTTAATCAAGGAAAGGTTCAAAATTCCGTTAGCTAGCAGGTGTTGTCTTTGTGGAATCGTCGAAGAACTCTCGAGCATGTGCTGTTCAGCTGCAGTTTTGCAACTCGTGCTTGGAACCGGCTTTCTGAAATTTTTGGTTTAACTCCTAACAATAATCTTGTTACTTCTTATAAGGCATCTAAAGGAAGGAGTCAGATGATTCGTGATCTGTGGCTGGTTGCTACTCTCGTGATCAAATCCGAGCTTTGGGCATTGCGAAATAAGGGCGTCTTTGAGAAGAAAAAAAAACAACTGGAACATGTTTTTTTTAAACGTGTTTTAAAGCTGATTTAAGATTACTCGGTGCGACTCAAGGGACACATGGGGAATTCGACGGAAGATGTTATCATTTTGGATTATTTCCGAGTTCAACATAGGAGCATTAAAGTTCAGCAACTGGTGGAGTGTTTTTGGAAACCTCCAAATAGTAATGAAATTCAAATTTATTGTGATGGTGCGGCGAGAGGCAATCCTGGTAGAGCTGGTGCAGGCGTGGTAGCTAGGGATGCTTTGTGTAATTTTATTGGAGCAATGTCTATTGACTTGGGAATTACAACGAATTATTTGGCTGAACTAAATGGAATCATTGTGGGGATGGAATGGGCGACAAGATTTGGAGTAAGGCGTATTTGCTTTGTGTAATGTTATTGGAGCAATGTCTATTGGCTTGGGTATTACAACGAATTATTTGGCTGAACTATATGGAATCATTGTGGGGATGGAATGGGCGACAAGATTCGGACTCTTCTAGTGTGGTGGAAGCTTTTATCAATTCTAATCTTCCTTGGTTTTCAAGACAAAGGTGGTTAGAGGTTTGTAAAAATTATGATTCGATAAGGTTTATTCATACCTACAGGAAGGCAAATTTTGCTGCGGATACAATGGCTAAGCGAGGTTGTTATTTTGACAATGGGGAAGGAGTCCACTATGATGAAAGACCTCATTTTTTAATTTTTGTTGAGTATCCTAATGTTGCTTATTATAGATTCAAGTAGTTTACAAGTTTTTGGGGTTGCTGTGACCTCTTTTCTTGTAAAATCTTCTTTGTAAATTTTGTTATCTATTAATACAAATTTTCTCAAAAAAAAAAAATGTCACTCGGTTGTTCATATAGCATTTTCGTGAAAACTACTGTGAAACTCATTTCCAAAAAAAATTCACCAAGAAACCCACGGGCCGAAAACTTCAGGCGTGTACCCATTTTTAGAGAATAAATATCTCTAAAACCCATACTTTTTTTTCTTCTTCTAATAATTCCCGAAATATTCCCAGATCTACAAACTCTTGATCTCCGAGAAAGAGAGGCGAGAAGAACTACAAACTCTTTCCAGAAACATATTCTTGATCTGTTTCTTTCTAAAATCATCATAAATCTAAATTGAAATCAGTTTTTTTTTTCTGTTTGGATTATTCAAAATTCAAGTCATTTGAAAATCTATCAAACTTGAATCACAAAGAGATTTATGGAGTGAGAGATATTTGAAAGACGAAGAACTCAATCAGTGGAAATCATATGTTGATGATCACCTTATTTGTGATTGTGATATCGAAGGAAAATGGAATTAGAATTCGAACTTGCAGCAGAGAAGCATTACGAAAGATGGGGGAAGATATGATACAGATTGAGGTCGAGTTAGCTGCTGCCATTGAATTCGGGTGATCAAAATAAAGAATGATGAGAGTCTCAACTTGTTTAGAAACCATCACAGAAAATTAGTGGTTGAAAATGGGTGATCATAATCAGATTCTTAAAGAAACTGGGGTGTCACAATTGTATTATTGTCTCGTTGGTTTCTTTGACTAATTTTGAGGCATTGGGTGCTAAAAAAGTCTTCAGATTTTGACAACCTGAGCATTTGTTATGAATTCGAATCACATTATCTATGGGTTATAGCCTTAGAGATGTTCCCTGAACTTCTGTTGGATTATCTCTGTGTTGTATTACTTAGACAAAGTTGGGATAATAACTAGTTTGTGGAATAAGAGCCAAACAAAAGTGTAGTAAACTCCATGAATTTTTTAAATGCCAAGAATTGCTAAGTGTGAACGTATTCTTTGAGGTTGATAGCTTCTTTGGTACATCAAGACTTTCTTTTTTGTGTAATTATTCACCGTGTACTACCAGTATAACATTCACCCGATGCTCTTGAAATGAGTTTTCTTATCCAAGCTCAAAGTTTTTATGATGAAATGAAGCATTCACTGAATTTGAATTCAAATTTCACCAACGAAGCTAGTGTTTTACCAACTTTCAGTTGACCATAAGTTATTGTCCTTATCCTTACTAGCTGTATTTTGTTAGCTCTTTGAACCAGTTTGCACTAAATTATCTTTTGTGTCATACCCATTGTTAGAGCACTGCTCGGTCGAACTCACCAGCGTTGCTATCTCAAGCTTGTTGTCAAGTTTAGTTGCCAAAGCTTGTGGAACTTCATCAACAAAAGATATGTGGAGACTTGAACTCATCTATCACTCAAAAGTCTATCTACTCTATCTCCTATTTGAGACAAAAGTCGTATAGCTATATAGACTTCAATTATACACATTTGATATTTCGAGCTGAGATTAACTCGCTTACATATTTCTCGAAATATGTGTTGGTAAGCTTTCGCTTTAACCAAGATCATCTTATATTCTTGACGAAAGTCAAAAGATGATCATGTGAAAATCGCCTGGTAACATCTTACATGATTTGTGTGAGACAGTCATTTGATGTAGACTCGGAATGTTTCGTATTGATCATTCGATCACTTGAAAAATGCTTTGAAGCTAATAGTTTGTGTGAGACAGTTATTGTCGTCTTCCGAGAATGTTTCAATGATTGAAATAAGAGTTTAGAACAATTGGATATAAGCATAGTATGCATACTTGCATACATGTAATCCAAGTCCGGGAACCATGGTATGCATACCCGTATACGTACTTCTTGGTTTGGTGAAAGTCCGGGAACCTTGTACGCATACCGGTACGCGTACTGGCATGAGGTTCAGTTCCGAGAATTTATGCTTAGTTTGGAAGGTATGCGTACCAGTTCGCGTACTGGCGAACCCAAACTTAGTCAGGCCATTTAGGTATGCGTACCCATTTGCATACCTGAGTGGATAATGTTCTAAAATCGGTTTGTTCATGAGCTAATACATTTATATAATAAGGAATGCAATCTTTTGCAAACCGTGGCTATAATGTTCATGAGTTGATTCGAGTGAATCAAAATCGATTTTGCTTCAATTGTGTCTTGTATACTTCTATGAGAATATAAACAATAGAACAACTCTAGAACTAGTTTCATTTGAGTCATTTGAACTAGTTATGGTTAAGATGAATAAGGTTGATACGAAAGTGTTCATATGGCTAACCTCGGTTAACTATTGTTGAGCCAACAAAGGTGCACACGTTTAGGTACGGTTACTCATATCTAAATGAAGTCACTTTTCATGTGTGTGTAACAATCTAAGTTCGATCTAACATTTGAAAGATATTAGCTTGAGTCTAATCATGTTTTCATCTAACGGTGAATATTGAATGCTTTGTTACCAAGGTAACATTGATTGCAAACCCTGATTTGAAGACTATATAAAGGAGAACTCTAGCAACTGGGAAACCTAATCCCCACACCTCATGTGTGATACTAGTTGCGACTAGAGTCGATTCTCCTTTAACCTTAGGTTTTTCACGAAACCCTGTAGGTTAACGATTTGAAGGCTGTTCTTCGGGAATATAAGTCCGGTATATCAATTGGTTCCTGTTCACCTTGATTTATCAAAATACGTAACAAAACTCATAGGTTTATCTGTGGGAGACAAATTTATATATACAATAGACTTTTCTGTATGAGACAGATTGGTTTATCAAGTTTTCGACTTTGGGTCGTAGCAACTCTTAGTTGTGGGTGAGATCAGCTAAGGGAATCAAGTGCGTAGAGTCCTGTTGGGATTCAGAGACGTAAGGAGCGTAACTGTACCTTGATCAGTGTGAGATTGGTTAGGGCTCAACTACATTCCAGTCCGAAGTTAACTTGGAGTAGGATAGTGTATGTAGCGGCTTAATACAGTGTGGTGTTCAAATCTGGACTAGGTCCCGGGATTTTTATGCATTTGCGGTTTCCTCGTTAACAAAATTTATGGTGTCTGTGTTATTTCTTTTCCGCATTATATTTGTTTATATAATTGAAATATCATAGGTTGTGCGTAAGTTCAATCAATTGTGAATCCAACCTTTGGTTGTTGATTAAATTGATTGACACTTGGATATTGTTTTTTGATACCATCCAAGTTATTTCTTATATTCAATCGGGCTCGCAAATTCCTATTTGTTTGATTGAGGATTGAATTGAGAAATTGCTCTTTCATATACTTTTCTTAAGATTGAGTCTGACTGTCTAGTTGATTCTCTTAAAAGTATATTGGATTTAGTCCATACAGATTGCTAAGCGAAATATTAGGCATGGTTGTTAGACCCCCACTTTTTCAATTGGTATCAGAGCAGGCAAACACGTTTGAGACCTCATAAGTCTGTGTTTGTAGCGACCTGACTCTATAGACAATAGTGCTATCTCTGATAAACGCATCACAAGAGACAAATGTTATGTTGAGATAAAATCTATTAAAGAGAAAGTCTTGTCAATCTCACACATAGATGAAAATTCTGTTCCTACGAAACAGACAAGTATTGATATGTGTTACCCTGTTTGTCTTACTAACGAATCTGATTCTGAAGTAGAAAGGGAAGTAGCCCGAGAGAGTGCGGCGATTGTAAAACTTTTTAGAATCCTGACAGTTGAAATCAATAGGCTGAAACACAAGGTCAATAAAATGGTTGGTATGATAAAAGATCGTGATTCCCAACTAAGGGTTTTTCGTGAGTAAAATGTTGTAGATTGTTCATCACGAACCTCTCTCGAGGCTAAACTCAAAGAAGATGCCTATAAAATTGGACGACTTTTGAGTAATCTCTCTATTCCATATAAAAGTCGTTCTTGGGAGTCTGTCATACCAAATACTTCCGACTCTGCTGTGATATTTGAAAACATGCCTAAGTCTAATCATGTTTCTCAAATGAAAACAACTTCAGAAGTTAATCTGCAAACCCTTCCTATTGATAAAGAAGTGCCTAGTTCTTCCACTAATCATGGATTTACCTCGTCTCATGGAAGGAATAAATCTTCTAACGATATTTCTAATGCTACACACTCTAATAACTCCGGTGATCAGAA
Source organism: Papaver atlanticum (assembly GCA_023531105.1). Classification (NCBI taxonomy): domain Eukaryota; kingdom Viridiplantae; phylum Streptophyta; class Magnoliopsida; order Ranunculales; family Papaveraceae; genus Papaver; species Papaver atlanticum. Next base: position 106,656 of record JAJJMB010012240.1, read on the forward strand.
AGTATTTCTTTTTTTGTAATTCAAAAGGACATATTCAACGGAAGAGCAAACTGAAGCTGAATGACAATTACTTTGGTCGACTTCAGCATACCTTGGATTTAATTCTCAAAGGTGTAACTGACATTCGGATATCTAAACCTATTGGTTTTAGTACTCTGCATGTGAATTCTTCTAGGAAAGTCAGTTCAAATTGCTCATCGAACGTTCGAACCAATTGTAGCATTAAAACAAATCGTTCAAGAAGAATTCAGAAAGGTCCCTCTCAACCTAATGTGATGAATGATGTTCAAGATGTGAAAAAGGTTCTTATAGAGGGAAGCAACGGTGGAGATATGAAGGACAACCTTAATCTGATAATTGAAGGATACAAGGATCTTATCAACAGGCTGTCGAAATCCTCCTCTGAACTTCTTCTGGTAAGGACTCGAACTCTGTCTCGTATTTTGATGACAAAAAGTTTCATGATAATTTTTCACATCAAAAAGGATTCTTTCCTAGAATTGGAAGGAAAAAGAGACTCAACCGTGAACACCATTCATTTAATGAGCTTAGGGCTCATACTTGCGCTAATTAATCACAAGGGTTGAATGCTTACTCATAAAAGTCATGTTGAGTAAGATTTGCTAATAATCAGGTATACTTTCGGCAAAAAATGCTTTCTGTTTAGTTGAGCTATTTTCTTATCGTCCATAGCTAAACTATTGTCCACAGACAACTTTGCTAAGTATTGGTTGTGTCTCAAGAATCTCGTCGATTATTTTTTTGAAAAAGTTTTTGTTGCAACTAAGTTTCCTGCTACTCTTGTGCTATAAATTGTTTCTCTGTGGAGATATAAAATTTATTGAGCCAAAATTTGTGAAAGAAAATATTCACGTAGCAAAACTATTCTGTTGAGTCTTAAGGTACTTTTCGTTTCTGGTTTTGTTTTTGATTGGGTTAGGATTGTTTTCGTACGGGTACCCAGTTACTTGTCACGAACTGTCTTTAGAAACCTAAAAGTTACCTTCCCTATGAAACCATTTAAATACCAAACCTATTGAGTCACGTACGCGTACTCTAGGTTATTGTTGTTTTGACAAGAATGTCTTCACCTTCCCGCACTGAAGGTTTTGCAAAAGGTTTTCTTGATAAATTATTGGTTTCGAGTCCAAAGGGAGGAAGATTATTGTAGGTGCATGACAAGTTATACAGTTTTTTTTTTATGTTGGTTTCAATACTAACAAAAAAGTTGTTGCACAACGTGTTATGCAAACACTTTCTGGTCTGCATAACAAGTTATGCAACAACTTTTGTAGATGCACAATAGGTTATGCAACCATTTTCATATCTGCATAACAGAGTATTCAACAATTATGACCAACACCAATACATCCTTAGCTTCCCAACCAACAACACCAACTCCTCAAACTCAGCTTATCCAATCTCTTCCATCTGTAACTTCCCAATCCACTACTACCAGTTTCCTAAATCCAGACCATCTGAATCCTCTCCTTGCACCGCTCTTAACAGCTCAATCATCTCCACCAGTTATGGCCGCAACCACTGAACTCCATCTGCTCACGTTCCTCCCTAGTGCGAATATCAACATTGCCCTTATATTCCTTAATTCAACGACAACTTCTTTTTTTCCTTAGCTCACTTAACCCATATGAATCTCGACCAGCAACCAATCTCGACTTAACCCATATGAACTCGGGTGATCATAATAAGATTTGGAGGATGAAAATGGGTGAAAAAACGGGGGTCTAACAACCACACCCAATATTTCGTTTAACAATCTGTATGGACTAACTCCAATATATTTTTAAGAGAATCAACTAGACAGTCAGACTCAATCTTAAGAAAAGTATATCAAAAGTTATATCTCAATTTCTCAATTCAATCCGCAATCAAACAAATAGGAATTCGCAAGCCCGATTGAATTTAAGAAATAACTTGAATGGTATCAAAAACCAATATCCAAGTGTCAATCAATTTAATCAACAACCAAAGGTTGGATTCACAATTGATTGAACTTACGCACAACTTGTGATATTTCAATTATATAAACAAATATAATGCGGAAAAGAAATAACACAGACACCATAAATTTTGTTAACGAGGAAACCGCAAATGCATAAAAACCCCTGGACCTAGTCCAGATTTGAACACCACACTGTATTAATCCGCTATAGACACTAGCCTACTCCAAGTTAACTTCGGACTGGAATGTAGTTGATCCCTAACCAATCTCACACTGATCAAGGTACAGTTACGCTTCTTACGTCTCTGAATCCCAGCAGGACTCTACGCACTTGATTCCCTTAGCTGATCTCACCCACAACTAAGAGTTGCTACGACCCAAAGTCGAAGACTTGATAAAACAATCTGTCTCACATAGAAAAGTCTATTGTATAGATAAATCTATCTCCCACAGATAAACCTATGAGTTTTGTTCCGTATTTTAAAAAATCAAGGTGAACATGAACTAATTTATATACCGGACTTATATTCCCAAAGAACATCCTAGAAATATCAATCACCTCACAATAATCTTAATTGTATGGTAGCGAAATAAGATATTGTGGAATCACAAACGATGAGACGAAGATGTTTGTGACTACTTTTTATCTTTCCTATCGGAGAATAAATCTCGAGCAAATCTTAGAGAAAATAGTACTCAATCACGATAGAAAATAGCAAGATCAGAACACGCAACTACAGAGAAAATAGTTGGGCCTGGCTTCACAATCCCAATGAAGTCTTCAAGTCGTTAACCTATAGGGTTTCGTGAAAAACCTAAGGTTAAAGGAGAATCGACCCTAGTCGCAACTAGTATCACACGGGAGGTGTGGGGATTAGGTTTCCCAGTTGCTAGAGTTCTCCTTTATATAGTCTTCAAATTAGGGTTTGAAATCAATGTTACCTTGGTAACAAAGCATTCAATATTCACCGTTAGATGAAAACCTGATTAGACTCAAGCTAATATCTTTAGACCGTTAGATCGAACTTAGCTTGTTACACACACATGAAAAGTGACTTCATTTAGATGTGAGTAACCGTACCTCAACGTGTGCACCTTTGTTGGCTCAACAATAGTTAACCGAGGTTAGGCATATGAACACTTTCATATCAACCTTATTCATCTTAACCATAACTAGTTCAAATGACTCAAATAAAACTAGTTCTAGAGTTGTTCAATTGTTTATATTCTCATAGAAGTATACAAGACACAATTGAAGCAAAATCGATTTTGATTCACTCGAATCAAGTCATGAACATTATAACCACGGTTTGAAAAAGATTGCATTCCTTATTATATAAATGTATTAGCTCATGAACAAACCGATATTAAAACATTATCCACTCAGGTATGCAAATGGGTACGCATACCTAAATGGACGGACTAAGTTTGGGTTCGCCAGTACGCGAACTGTTACGCATACCTTCCAAACTCAGCAGAAATTCCCGGAACTGAACCTCATGCCAGTACGTGTGTCGGTATGCGTACAAGGTTCTCGGACTTTCACCAAACCAAGCAGTACGCATACGGGTATGCATACCATGGTTCCCGTACTTTGATTACATATATGCAAGTACGCATACTATGCTTATATCCAATTGTTCTAAACTCTTATTTCAATCATTGAAACATTCTCGGAAGACGACAATAGCTTTCTCACACAAACTATTAGCTTCAAAGAAATTTTGAAGTGATCGAATGATCAATACGAAACATTCCGAGTCTACATCAAATGACTGTCTCACACAAATCATGTAAGATGTTACCAGGAGATTTTCACATGATCATCTTTTTACTTTCCCCAAGAATATAAGATGAACTTGGTTAAAGCGAAAGCTTACCAACACATATTTCGAGAAATATGTAAGCGAGTTAAACTCAGTTCAAAATATCAAATGTGTATAATTGAAGTCTATATAGCTATACGACTTTTGTCTCAAATAGGAGATAGAGTAGATAGACTTTTGAGTGATAGATGAGTTCAAGTCTCCACATACCTTTTGTTGATGAAGTTCCACAAGCTCCCCTTAGTAGTTCTTCGTCTTCAATCGATGAACGCCGTGAAGTCTAATGCTCAACTATACTTTCTAAATCAATCCAAGACTTATCTATAAATAGACTAGGAATCAAGACTTATAGTTTTGGCAACTAAACTTGACAACAAGCTTGAGATAGCAATGCTTGCGAGTTCGACCGAGCAGTGCTTTAACAATCTTCCCCTTTGTCAATTTTAGTGACAAAACTATCAATACATATGGAATACAAAATAAATAAACTTTGTAACTCTCAATCCAAATGCTTGATTTCCTTGGTTCTTCAATATTACTCGAAATCTTCGTCACTTCCAAGTACTCCAGTGATTCTGAACGTGTTCAACTCAGCATCATAGTTTTTGAAGATCCGTAGCTATTACAATAAGAACACAGTATCTCTCAATCATTGTTATACGGTGTCATAGTATTATCACACAGCATCAAAGTCCAATTGTATCACAACTTTGAAAACAATACTATGGTGATATGTATCACTCCCCCTTAGTCAATACTTCATCTCACATGAAAACCACTCCCCCTTACATAATGATCCGTAAACCATATGTATTTGTAGTGTGAACTACACATTAATTCTCCTCCTTTTTGTCAATAAAAATTGGCAAAGGTACGAAAACTAGTGGGATCGTAATGAAATTTCCATAGAGATACTTCATGACCAAAAGAGAACATATCAACTTTTTTTATATGCAATCATATAGCCGAAACTAAATGCATTCATCAAAGAGTTTATAAAGATATAAGAAAACTCCTGCAATATTCCACAGCCGCACTCCCCACAAAGATTTGGCAATTAAGCACAAGTTCAATTAAGAACTCTCCCCCATAAAATGTCATTCCCGAAAGAACAACAAGAGCGACCTTACTTTCACAAGAAAAGAAGGATTTCTTTGGACATTAACAAATAATCATGAAACATGAATTTGTATCCAAAATACTCAATTAAATTAACCACAAGAGAACCCATAATAATTTAATCGAAAATGCTCAACATAAGAGAACTTACGGAGCCACACAGTACATACACAAAGATGTGGATCAGGGAAAGACCAATACTGCGGAATATTCAAAGATTCATTCAATTTTTCATCAATATTTGCATAGACACATGTAATAGACTTAATCTTTGTAGAAAAAAGTTCATCATATCTCCCGTCAATATTTGCATGGTGACATAATAGGCTTAACTTTTGTTGTCAAAAGTTCATTCAATCTTTTATCAATATTTGCATAATGACATATGAAAGACTTGACTTTTGATATATATGGGACAATCATAGTTCACGGACGCAAACACACAAATCCCATAACAAGTTGCAATATATAAAACCATAAAGATTAACAATGCAAAATCATCTTCCAAATAAACTTTAGAATTTAAATAAATAAATCTAAAAACACTGCAAGATGAAAATCGTTGGAAATAACTATGTGTACTCACAATAATGGCTATTCCAAACCCTAGTTATCTTTCTTAAATCACAAGAATAAATTCTCATAAGAAGTTTCCTAGGCAAAAGGAAAAAATAACAACCAAAAATCAAAAGACTCCTAAACCAACAAAACCGATCTTGAACGGAAATCAACAATCACTTTTGGAACCCCCATAAGTCTTGAGTCCTTTGACAGCATCCACTGCTTCTTCAAAGTATTTAAGAAAATCATGAACCACTTCAGCAGAAACCATATCCTCATTCTCAACATCCTGATGAGTGTAGGCATAGTAGCATGAGGCATCAGGATTTTGATAACCATCTTCTACTAGGGTTCTATGTTATGCAGTCGTGAAAATGGATGCATACAACATTGTGCTACCACTTTTTTGTAAGCACTGAAATAAAAAAATTGATGCATAATCTTTTATGTATCCAAGGAAATGGATGCATAACTTGATATGCATCCGAAATTCTGGATGCATAACGCATTATGCATCAAAATTTTTTTTGTAAGCACTAAAATTTACCAAAACAATGGATGCATAACTTGTTATGTAGTCGAGAAAATGATTGCATAATTCGTAATTCGTTTTTTTTTTTGGTGATGTTATTTTTTTTAGGCATATACATAGTTTTAGTGGTTGCATAACTAAATTAGTGGATGCATGAACCAAAATATGGTTGCATAACATTTTATGCATCTTTTGTTGTGTCTGCATAATATGTTATACATCTTTTTTGGTGGATGCATAATGGTTATGTATCAAGTTTTCAAAAAAATTGCCTAAAAGAACAATCACCTCCGACTTTTTCGTAAAAAACTTGAATTTGGTATTGTTGTTTGTACTCTTGTGTAGATCTCGTTAAAATCTTTCCAACGAGATAAAATTTGTTAAATTCTAAGGCGCGGTTTTTTAGATATGTTATATTATAGTTTGCTTACTAATTATACCCCTGAAAAATTAGGATTCATAACGAATTATGCAGACATTTTTCATATTTTTTTTGGATTCAAAAATTGTTTTATTGATGTTATGTAGAAATTAAATCAACCTCTCCTCTAACCCAGTCCTGTATGTCAGGTGGGAAGTCATGAGAGTATTGAAAATTAAACTTCAATTGTCTAGCCTTTTTGGCAATTTTATCAGCTACTCCATTGGAAGCCCTTCTAACAGACAGACATTTCCAATGACTAATCTTACTCAAGATAAATCTAATGTCTAAAACTAAAGACTGGTTCATCCAATGAACATAAAAACATGGTTCATTTATTGATTTAACTAAGGATTCATTATCAGATTAAAAAATGATGTTGTTTTGACTGTTTGTTGTAGCCCAAATTGCAGCAGCTTTCAATGCTCTGTACTCCAGTTCCTCAACTTCAATCCCATCCTTCATTCCTCCACTGTAATAGTTTCCTTGAACTTCAATACAGGTACCTGCACGATCCCTCACAATTAAACCAATGCCACCTTGCAAAGTTTCTTTTACAAAAGAAGCATCAAAATTAATTTTAGGAAACCATTCTCAGGGGGTTTCCATCTCAGTTCCTGTAAAGTGACAGCCACAGTTGTAGTATTAGCATGATTAAAATGGATAAACTTGTTAATACCATCCAAAGTTACTAGTCTATTTGGATTATAGTTCTGAAAAACTTTTGAGCATATGTCCTTCTAGATGAACCAAATGGAAGACATTAATAGCTTATTTAATTCATCTCTAAAATACCAGATCCAAAGATCAAATTGTTACTTGTTGTAAACCAAGAAATCACCCAGTTCCTAAAACAACCATGTTGAGCAACAATATTTCATACATTAATGTTTAAAGCTAACCAGATGGACCTAGCATAAGCACAGTTAATGAAAAGATGATCAACAGTTTCCAAAGGATGATTACAAAGACTACAATGAACTTCAGTTCCATGCTTATATCTAGAGAGTTTATCTCTAGTTGGAACTATATCCTTAATGTATTTCCATACTACTAATTTTACTTTATGAGGCAATTGGATTTTCCATAAAACCTTCCATACCTGTGGGGGAACAGAGTGAATACCTGCAATATTAGTAGTCCTTTTAGTTAGAACATTATAAACACTTCTAACAGAGAAAAGGCCTTTCCAATTAGGTAACCAGATCAGAGTATCATTTCCAATGGCAGGAACATTCATATCAAGAATTTTTTTAGCTGAATCAGGATCAAATAAGTAATATATGAGATGAACATTCCAATTTCTAGTATCGCTATAGAATAAATCAGAGACATAAGTGTAAGACATAGTATTAACTAGCCCTTCAGCAGGAATATGAGGGTGATCTAACCCTATGACCCACTTATCAAGCCAAATACTAACTTTAGTTTCACATCTTGTGCTCCAAAAACTATTATCCTTAATAATCTCAATACACCTATAGATTCCTCTCCAAATCCAGGAGCAATTGTCATTGAGTTTTTGCAAATGGAGAATGCTACAATTACTGAAGTATCTAGCACTTAAAATCTGAACCAATAACTAATAAAGTTGTAGGGATTTTGAAACAGCCCATCTGATAAGTAGGTAAAGAATTCAAAACATATTTTATTAGAGTTGACCTACCAGCTTGATTAAGAGTGGTACTTATATAATTTCTTAGCCTTGCTTCAAAAGATTGAACTATATGGTCAAAAGATTTTACCTTAGAATGTCCAAGCAAAAGAGGAGCACCAAGGTACTTTTCAGCATCAGTTATAAGATTCATATTGAGAGAAGAAGCAAGATCAGCACAAGCACTAGGACTAAGATTCTTACTAAAATAAACACAAGATTTATCAAAATTGAGCATTTGTCCTGAGATACTACCAAATTTCTGAATGACCTGCAAGAAATTATCAACATGTTTCATATCAGCCTGCCCAAAAATTAAAATATCATCAGCAAAGAGCAAATGAAAAATAGGAGGGGCTTTCCTGGAGACTTTAACTCCCACAATAGATTTATTCATCTCAGCAGCAAGCAAAGATCTAGAAAGGTACTCCACTGCTAAAATAAACGGATAAAGGGATAATAGATCCCCTTGTCTGATTCCTCTAGTTAGTTCATACTGATTACAAGGGGAACCATTAAGAAGAATATTAATACTAGTAGTGGAAACACATTGCATGATTAGATTGCAGAATTCAGAGCAAAAACCAAAATTTTCAAGCACTTTCTTGAGAAAATTCCATTCTAACCCGTCAAAAGCTTTTAACAAGTCCAGTTTTATAGCCATAGTACCATTGGCACCTTCTTTATGCTTCATAGAGTGTATCATTTCATGAGCAATTATAATATTGTCATGAATGGCTCTTCCTGGCACAAAGGCAGCTTGATAGGGAGATATTAACTTCTTTAGGATGGTTTAATCCTATTAGCCAAAAAATTTGAAATAATTTTGTAAGAAGCATTACAAAGACCAATTGGTCTAAATTCAGAAGGAAACTTAGGACTTTTACATTTAGGAATAAGAGATATATATGTTGTATTGAGACATCTAGGCATGTGACCAGTTTGAAAAAAAATATTTGAACCACATCTATTATATCCTTACCAACTAACTTCCATTGTGTTTGATAAAAAAACAGCTTGGAAACCATCTGGTCCAGGTGCACTCCAAGAAGGCATACTTTTAACGACACATTCAATTTCATGTTCACTAGGAATGGCAAAAAGTTTTTCATTCTCAGAAGCAGAGACAATTTTAGGAAGCATGTCAAAATCATGATCATCCAAGATAATATTAGAGGTACAAGCAACATAACTGAAATGATTAGTTAAAAGATTACTAATAACATCTCTATCCTTATACCAATTACCATTATTATCACAAAGAGCATGAATAAAGTTTGTATGCAATCTTTTATTAACTATAATATGAAAGTATCTAGTATTGTTATCCATTTCAAAAACAGATTTATCCCTAGATTTTTCTTTATAGAAATCATATTGAATTTTGTACTAGTTCTCCAAGTTATTAGTGATAGATTTAAATCTGACATGTTGATCACTAGAACTATTATCATTTTGAGCTATCTCTAACAAATTTTGAAGATTTTCGATATTTTTTGAATGTCTCCAAATTCCATCTTGTTCCACTGAAATAAAGTTATCCTAGCACTATGATGTTTTAGATTTTAAAATATAAGCAGGACTTCCATGTATGTCAATATTCCAAGAAGATTCAAGATTATTCTTAAAATTACTGTGACCAATCCAAGTTCTAAAGAATTTAAAAGGTCTCCATAAATTTCTTGGAATGGGATCAGTAATAAGAAACACAGGAAAATGGTCAGAAGCAATAAAATTCAAGTGCAGCATCTTAGCGGAATTAAAATTTAAAGACCAATCATTGTTACTAAGGGCCATATAGAGTCTAGCTTTCCTAATGCCCGTGCCATAAGAATTACTAGTCCAAGTATAACTCCTTCCCTCATAACCAATTTCCACTAAACAAGCCTCATTCACTGCATTTTGAACCCATAAATCATAACTATTGTTATTTCTATCTAGATGAAAGTTTAAATCCCCTATAACAATCCAGAGTTGTTGGACATCGCTAAATTCAGAGAAGAAATTCCATTGGATTTTCCTAGGCTCAGGGTAAGTGGAACCATACATAAAGGAAATTAGAGATTTAGGCTTACTAGGACAAAGTTGAGCCACAATATGAATAATATTATTTTCACAACCAATAACTACAAAATCAATTCCATCTTTCCACATTAGAATGCGACCACCTACATACCTGACTCTATCAATGCAAACAAAATTTGGGTAATGAACAGATTGAGCAATCAAAACCATTATATCCTCATCTATTTTAGTTTCACAGAGAAAAACAAAGTCAGGGTTTTGGGTTTTAACTAAATTTTGAAACTGATCTTTTGTAAACCTATTTGCAATACCTTGCACATTCCAGGATAATATCTTCATATTGAGAAATAAAAAACAAAACTGAAAGAAAAGAGTTATTTTAAAATGAAATACCTGAGTCTCCTGAGTGTTGCTGTATTGGATATCTTTAGATGTGACAATGTGAGTTTCCTGAGTGTCACCAAGTTTGCCATTACCATTATATACAAGATCCAAATCAAGAGAATCTAAAAGTTCATTTCTCTGCCTCTTGCCCAGGCTTTTTCCTTCATTAGCATCCTTAAGAGCTCCTTGTAAAGTGTAATTTTGGTTAACAATATACCCATCCTTCGGAGGTACACATACTGTACCCTTTCTGACATTCTTTTGAGTAAAATTGGGAACTTGATCACCTCCTCTTGCAATCACAATCTGCCTTCTTTCTCCTTTTTCGATTCCCCAAAGAAATGAGGCTTAGCATGAGCCTTAACCAAATAATCGGTAGCAGCTTTATATGCTCCTTTTGTATGATTTATAATGAAGCAATTAGGAAATTTTTTATGTGGCTACTTTTCATAGAAAAATTTGATCCATCTGGTAGACCCAGCATTTGTTATAGCCATGACACCTCTCATTAAAGGATAATCCAAATTGACTTGTACACATACCTTAACTGGAACACCTTCCACCGGAACAGTATCTTCAGGCTCAATAGCCAAAACTTCACCCATAATATTGCCTATTTTTGTAATAGCTTTAACATTCATATGCTCAGGAAGAATTTTCTTAATTGAATCCAAAAATAATGAGTGCCCCAGTTTAGCTCTTGATAAATCACTGTGGAGTTATAGTAAAGAAGATTAACCAAATAACCATTGATATTCCATGGACGAGTATCAAAGACTTTCTTTTAAGTGTCTTCATCTTTGAATTGAAATTCAATAATATTATCCTCCAATTCAAAATATTTAACATCACCAACTGGAATGAAATCCCAAATAAATCCAAGAAACTTCTCTACAGTTTGATACCCATTTTTCCTTCAATGAAAGTCTTTCCAATCAGACTAAACTCTTCGATAGCATCTTTTCCTTCAACACCTTCACTTCGATGATAAATGACATCCTCCACATCTCCAATATCTAAAGCTGCTTGCATAAACTTCAATGCGAGGTCAGACACAGTACCAGAATTACCTTCTGCCATTTGAATAAAATAGAACTTCCGATAGTTACAAGAAAAATGTTTGAGTTGATTAGCACCAGAAGGTTCTTGAACTTTATAAGACTTCAAACCTTGAAAATCCAGGGAAGAAACTGAATTGAAAAAGATTCTCTGCCTAGTATCCCGTAATTGATTAGAGAAAATTGATTGAGCACTTCTTTCCATAGGAAAATCTGTTGCAGAAAAGGAAGGAGGATAACTATATAAATTTCCGACAATAAATAGAGTAATTAACGGAACTAACATGTAATGGATTTTTTGAATTTTGAATTTGACATTGACGCGACATCTTTCAAACCACTGAGTTGTAGATGTAAATCGGTAGAAATTAACTCCCAGAGAATCAAAAATGGCAAACTTGATGGACACAATAGCTTCAAAAAGCAACACGAAAACTTTTGCAAACGCCTCAATCACAACTACAAACATGGTAAACACCATTTTGAGATATCACTAACTGCAAACACAAAAGGAGAAGAAGAGAAAATTAGTTACTCATTTCAGAAGTAAACAATATAACCAAAATATCGAAAACCATGTAAAAAAATACAATCACAAGACAGCGAAGGATATAAACAAAAGATAAATCACAAAGAAACCATCATAAAATCAAAAGAACAAGGTAAAAAAAATCAAAAAAATTGAATTGAGTCAACTCAGTTTATCGCCCGATCCTTAGAAAATTTTCGTTTTTTTTTTCATTAACTTAACTCTTTTGATTTGTTTTTTTGCAGACATTTTTCATTGTTTTAAATAATTATGGGTGTCACAGAAACTGAAAAATGTTTTGGGCCTGACAATAAGAAAAATAATATTTTTGGTCCTTAGCCTAATTTTCCCATTAGGCTTCTCGCTATTTCAGTGTTTCACCGTGGGAAGTAACAACAGACATGCCCATAGCCTTTTCCAGAATCAAGAGTCGGTTAGTTCCATTAAATTAAGTAGAAAACTACCATTTAGTCCTAGAAATTATACAATAGAGTGAGTTTGGTCCAGTTGACCTAGTCAACTGTCTGTTTGGTCTTTTTTTAAAATATATATTACTATTTGGTCCTAGAAATTATTGTTTGGTCCTATGGTGGACAATACCCACACGGGATGACGTCATGGATGATGTAATTGTCTTTTGATAGTGGTAGAAATACCCTTTTGAGACCATATATATACTTAAGTATTAAGAAAGAAGGGAATCATTTATATTTTTGTTTTTCTCTCTCTTCATGTTTCTAGATCTACTTTCTCTCTCTCTCTCTCTCTTTTTTTTTTTTTTTTTTTTTTGTTGTTGTTGATGAAGAAACGACGATGGTGATGATGAAGACGATTGATTTTCAGATTTATAAAGATTGATTTGAGGATTACTAGATCGATTTTGCTGTTGTTAAAGACGATGAAGATTTGTATATTTTTTCTTCTATGTTGTTGTTGCTGCTGTTGAAGATGATGAAGACGAGTTTTTGTTGAAGATTCAAATATTTCATTTGAAGATTCAAAGATTATGAAGAGACGATTTACAAACATTGATTTTATTTTATCGTGAGTTTCATTTAATCTCTGTAAATCATTTTTTCGTTCTTCAATTTTTGTAGATCTGTGTTTTTGATTAGGTGTTCATTCGAAAGAATGAACTCTGTTTTTTGGTCATAATAATGAAAGTTTTGTTATGTGTTCATTCGAAAGAATGAACTCTGTTTTTTTGTTATGTATTCATTTTTAAGAATGAACTATATTCTAGTTTTAATTTAGTTTGTTTTGATTAGGTGTTCATTTGAAAGAATGAACTCTTATTTTTTATTCATAATAATGAACTTTGATTAGGTGTTCATTTGAAAAAGTGAACTATGTTTTAGTTTTGGTTTTATTAGGTGTTCATTCGAAAGAATGAACTCTGTTTTTGTTCATAATAATTGAAGTTTTTGAAAAAATGGCGGTGTAACAACCGCACCCGATAATTCGTTCTGCAATCTGTATGGACTAAACTCCAATATAATTCCGAGAGCATCAACATAAAAGTGAGACTCAATCAAGAAATATATCAAAGAGCTTTATCTCATTCTCAATACAATCAGCAAATCGAACAGATAGAAATCCGTGAGCCTGATTGATATGAAAAATAACTTGGACGGTACCAAAGACCAATGCCCAAGTGTCAATCAAGTTATATCCAACAAACAAGGTCGTATTTATCAACTGTGATTGATCTACGCACAACCTGTGATATTTCAATTATATAAAAAAAAAATGATGCGGAAAAGAAATAACACAGACACCAGAAAATTAGTTAACGAGGAGACCACAAATGCATAAAAGCTACCGGACCTAGTCCAGCTTTATACACCACACTGTATTAAGCCGCTACAGACACTAGCCTACCAGAAGTTAACTTTGGACTGGAATGTAGTTGAGCCCTAACCAAGTCTCACACCGATTAAGGTACAGTCGCGATCCTTACGCCTCTATAACCACGCCAAATTCTGCGCACTTGATTCCCTTAGCTGATCCCACCCACAACTAAGAGTTGCTACGACCCAAAGTCGGAAACTTATAAACAAATCTGTCTCCCACTGATATGTCTATCCTTTATTCTTTTTGTTCCATGTTTTGATACAAAGATCAAGGTAAACAGGATCCAACTAATACCCCGGACTTATACTCTCGAAGAGCATCCTAAAAAATATCACTCACCTCACAATAACCCAACTGATTAACAAAAAAAAGTTATTACGGAATCACAAGAGTCTGAGACGAAGAACTGCTGTGATTACTTTTTATATCTTACCTATTGGAGATAAATCTCGAGTAAATCTTAGAGAAGACTCCATACGATAAAAAAAAAGTAAGATCAAAATACGCAACTACAGAGAAAATAGGTTGATCTGGCTTCACGAATCCCAAATGAAGTCTTCAAGTCGTTAACCTAATAATGGTTTTGGAAAACCTAGGTTAAAGGAGAATCAACTCTAGTTTGCAGCTAGGACACAAGGAAGTGTGGGGATTAGGTTCTCCAGTTGCTAGAGTTCTCCCTTATATCCTTTCAAATCAGGGTTACTTACAATCAAAGCTAAGATAGCTTAGTAACAAAGCATTCAATATTCACCGTTAGATGAACTCCTGATTTAAGATTCAAGATAAGTCTGCTTAGAAATTAAGCAATCAATCTCCACCGTTAGATGGTCTTAGCTTGTTACACACAAATGAAATATACTTATATTTAGATATGGGTAACCGTACCTAAACGTGTATATTGGGTTGGCTCAATAACAGTTAACCGAAGTTAGCCATATGAACACTTTTGACTTAGCCATATTCATCTAACACTTCTAGATCAAATATGATGATCAATCAATCATGATAGATAATCAAATGAATCTAATTGTGTTTCAAATAGAGTTGTTCAATTGTTCACTACCTCATAGAAATATTCATAAACAAATTGAAACGAAATCGGATTGATTCGTAATCATACTAAGTACTTATACAAGAATCAATTCATGAACATTAAGCCATGGTTTGCAAAGTTAATTTGCATTCCTTAAATCATAAATGTTTTAGTTCATGAGTATGAGAATCATACATAACCGATTTTAGAACTTACTACTGTGTTCGCAAACTAGGTACGCGAACAGCAGCTCCGGACCTTGGCCTAGTCAAGCCATTCGAAAACCCGGTTCGCGAACAACTGTTCTGGACCCAACTCAGGTAAACCCGATCACATACAAGGTATGCAAACAAGAGTTCCGGACCATCTCAGGTAAATTCGTCCGCATACTAGGTATGCAAACAAGAGTTCCGGACCTGAATCATCCCATAACAGTTTGCATACTGGATATGCATACTGTGTTGTATCCAGACATGGGTAATCGTTCTGCACTCTCATTTCAATCATTGAAACATCCTTAGAAGACGACAATGGTAATCTCATACATACCATTAGCTTCAAGTAATTTTCAAGTGATCGAATGATCAATACGAAATTTCTCAAGCTAACATCAAATGACTGTCTCACACAAATCATATAAGATGTTCAAGGTAATTTTCACATGATCATCTTTTGACTTAATATTTAGTTTCCAACAAATATATTGTCTCCAACTAAACTCGTCAAGAATACGATGAACATAGCTAAAGCAAAAAACTTCCAACACATATTTCGAGAAATAGATAAGCGAGATAAACTCGGCTCGAAATATCAAATGTGCATAATGTAAAAGTCTATATAGCTATACGACTTAGTCTCATTAGAAGATAGAATAGAATAGACTTCTGAGTGATAGATAAGTTTTAGTCTCCACATAACTTTTGTTGATGAAGTTCCTCCAAGCTCCTCAATAGATCTTCTTCTTGAATTGGTGAACGACGTGAATTCTAAAGATCAACTACACATTCTATCTTAATCCAAGACATAGCTATAAGTAGACTAGAAATCAAGTATATAGTTTTGATCAACTAAACTTGACAAACAAGCTTGAGATAACAACGCTTGCGAGTTCGACCGAGCAGTGCTCTAACAATCTACTCCTTTGTCAATTCTAGTAACAAAACTATCAATACATATGGATTACAAAATAAATAAACTTTTTAGCTTCTCATCTATCATGCTCGATTTCCTTGGCTCTTCAACTTTCCTTGAATTCATTGCTACTTCAAGTACTCCAGCGATTCTAAACATGTTCAACTCAGCATCATTGTTGTTGAAGATCCGTAGCCATAACAATAAGAAAACAGATGTTCTCAATCATTGTTATACAGTGTCATAGTATTATTATATCGAATCAAAGTCCAATTGCATCACAACTTTGAAATAATACTATGGTGATATGCATCGCTCCCCCTTAGTCAATACTTCCATCTTACAATGAAAATTACTCCCCCTTACATAATGATCTGCAAACCATATGTATGTAGTGTGAACTACCAAATAATATTCCCCCTTTGTGTCAATATAAATTGGCAAAGGTATGAAAACTACGGGATCAAAATGAAATTCTCAAAGAGATAGTTCATGACTAAAAGAGAGCATATCAACTTTATTTCGATGATTTCACATAGTCGAAAAACTTAGTGTATCCATCAAGGAGCTTATACAGATACAAGATAACTCCTACAATATTCCACAGCCGCACTCCCCACAAAAATATAGCAATTAAGCACAAGTTCATTTAAGAACTCTCCCACATTTGATGTCATTCCCAAGAGAACAACATGAGCGACCTTTCTTTTACTAGAAAAGAAGGATTTTCTTATACTTTTAAGCATAAATGAAAAACAATACAACTATTAGAAACAAATGCGGAATTTAAACAACACTACATTGGAACTTCAAGCTTTTATTCCCTAAAAAGATATAGATAAATCCAGGGAAAAAAAGCTAGAAATCTAATGAACCAAAACAACACCAATAGACTGCCGTAAGTGTTGAAACGTTGCAGTATCTAGAGGATTGGTGAGAATATCATCCAATTGTTGTTCGGAAGGCATAAATTCCATGTTAATAATACCATTTTCATAGAGATCTCTAATAAAATGATACCTTATATCGATGTGCTTAGTTCTTGAGTGCTCAACAGGATTCTCAGTGATGCGAATAGCGCTTGAGTTATCAGAAAAGATCTTCATTATGCCAGTGTAAATTCCATAATGAGCAAGCATTTGCTTCATCCATAGAAGTTGAGTACAACATGAACCTGCAGCAATATATTCTGCTTTGCATGTTGAAAGGGATTGTGAGGTTTGTTTCTTGCTATGCCATGCAGCAAGATTAAACCCTACATAGTAAAATCCCCCTGATGTACTCTTTTTGTCTTCTACACATCCTGTCCAGACAGTATCCGAATAAGCAGTAAGATCAGTGTTAGTATCAAAAGTATAAGATAAACCATAACCGATAATATGTTGAATGTATCGCATGATCCGTTTTGCAGCAGCAAGATGAGATTCCTTCAGATTAGCCTGAAATCTAGCACAACAACCAACACTAAAAGCAATATAAGGTCTAGTAGTTATAAGATATAAAAGACTTCCAATGATCGATCGATAAAGTTTCTGATCCACATTGATTCCTTTCTCCTCTCTGTGTAGCTTTACAGTAGTGGGCATATGAGTAAGTTTTGGAGTTGACTTATCAAGACCGAACCTTTTTACAAGATCCCTAGCATATTTTTCTTGAGGTAAGTAAATTCCATCCTTGTGTCGTTGAATTTGTAATCCCAAAAAGAATTAATTCACCAACATTGCTCATCTCAAATTCCCTTCCAAAAGACACTTGAAAATCCTTTTCAAGTTTCTTGGAGGTCGATCAATATATGATATCATCTACATAGACTTGAGCAATAACAACCTCATTCCCACTCCATTTGGTAAAAAACGTCTTATCAGCTCCACCTCTTGAAAAACCTTTTCTAAGAAGAGAAGTGGTTAGTTTTTCGAACCAGGCACGAGGTGCTTGTTTTAATCCGTACAATGACTTTCTGAGCCTAAAGACATGATCAGGAAAATCTGAACTTTCAAATCCTTTAGGTTGAGCAACATATACCTCTTCCTTTAAACATCCATTTAAGAATGTGGATTTTACGTCCATTTAAAATAGCTTAATCTTGAGAAAACAAGCACGAGCTAATAATAATATAATGGACTCAAGGCGTGCCACCCGAGAAAAGGTCTCTTAAAAGTCAATACCTTCAATCTATGAATATCCCTGAGCGACAAGTCTAGCTTTGTTTCTGATAATTGTGCCAAATTCATCTGACTTGTTATTGAATATCCATTTAGTACCAACAATATTTACATTAGAGGGACAAGGTACTAAGGGTTTCATTCTTATGAGCCAATAATGCCACCCAAGTGAATCTGGTGTAATCATCTACCATAACTAAAGCGTACTTCTTTCCAGCAACAATAGGTTGTTGAATAGAATCAAATCAAGTGGAGCTTTAGTGAGAATATCTCGAGATGATTTATGTGGAACTTTTGTTTGTTTACCCTTTTGACAGGCACAACAGACACCATTAATCTTAGCATTGATTTTGGGAACACCTCTAACAAGTTCTTTGTTAAATATCTTAGTTAGAAGGCCATAGTTGATGTGACCAAAACTCTCATGCCAAAGATGTGTAGATTCCACCTTAGTCAAATTGTAACAATCATTAAACTGAGTATCCAAAAGATAACAGTTATTTTTACCACGAGTTCCCTAAAAAATTACTTTTCCAGTCTTGTCTACAATGTCACATCCATTCTTTTTTTTGCTCATTAATAAAAGATTTTATTAACTAAAAATAACCAAAGAATACAAAAAGTCAACAGTGACTTAGCTCAAAATCAAACAATTCTTCACTGAGATTGAATCTGTTCTAAATATAAGTTGTTGGTATCCCTTACTTACTGCCCATTCACCTGCACTTATAACTGCTATGATTTCTGCACATAAGTTGGTAGATACTCCCATCCCACCCGTCATTACAATAACAAAATCTCCATCACTGTTCCTCCCTATGAATCCATAACCTGAAATGCATGGGTTCCCTTTTGATGCACCATCACAGCATAGAATAATTTCATTTTTACTTGGCAGCTGGAAGTAAACCTCCATGATTCTGATATGTTTAACCTTTCTACTCTTGAGATTAAAAATTTTAAGAAGCTGCAAGTCATATACAGTATTCCACATGTATGCATTCATTCTAATATCACTTGATTTTATAAACTGAATTAACTGTTTTTGTATATATTCCTTGCTAGTATTAGCATTATTAAAAACACACATGTTCCTCATGAACCATATCTCCTTCAATGAGCAGAAAGAAGAAATTCTCCAGATTTCTTTAACTGCAGGACTTTTTCCTTTTGCTTTTTTTATAACATCTTCAAATGAGATAGGATTACTGAATCCAAATTTACTATATCCAATCCCATATCAGAATACTAAAAGAACATTGCCACATGATATGATCCAGAGATTCCTTATCATGTTTACATAATGAGCATCTAGAAACCATATTAAAATTTCTTTTCTTTTTTCATGTTTTCATCTGTGGAGCATATTCCTCTAGCTAGTTTCCATATTATACTAGAAACACTAGGGTGGACTGAAGTATGCCATACCTGTTTAGTGCAATGAAGTTTAGGGAATTTCTCTCTGATGCAGTTCACAGCTGAGGCCACTAAGAATTCACCTGAGATAGTACATGTCCAAACCCTTTTATCCACTCCTCCTGCTGCTACTGGCAGATCTTCTATATCAATCATTTCCAATAATTCACTAGGAATTACCCATTCACCTTCTAGTAATAACTATTGCCAGAATATAAATCTTCCAGAGAAGTATCCAATATCCATTTGTCCCTCAAAACTGAGATTGAAATACCATCACCAACCAACCATCTTGTTGATTCATTCAAATCATTCATTACCCATTTAAGACCTGGCCATATGGATGATTTTCTGTAATATCCAATCCACTCCCTTTTCTTGTTAGTAAATTTTGCCTTGTAAAACTTAGCCCATTCCTCTGATCCATTTTGGATTTTCCTAAAAGTTTCATCAGCAAGGCTTTATTTATGATTTCAAGTCTTCTCAAACCCAGGCTTCCTTCACTAATTGGAGAGCATACTTTATTCCATTTCAAAGTTATGACTTTCTTCAATGCAGGGTCACCAAGACCATAAGAAGTTTCTAATTATTCTTTCACATTCTCTTGACACCCTCTTTGGCCATTTATATATGGACATATTATAAATCGGAATGCTAATGAGCACAAACTTGACCAAAATCAATCTCTCCTGAAATGATAATAGCTTACCTTTCTAGCCTGCAAATCTATCTTGCATCATTTCCACACACCCCCAGACATGGTGAGATTTAATGCTCCCTGGAATCAAAATGACCCTTAAATCCTTGTCAGGAAAAGTAGCCAGTGGGATATTACAATCTGCTGATAGTTGGGTTCTTCTGCTTTCACTAGTCCCTCCTATGAAGCTCTTGCTTTTTTTTAGACTAATCATTTGACCAGAAGTTGTCTGATAATCATTAAGAAATGTCATTAGTTTTTAACATTTCTTTTTTCTCCATTACAAAAAGGAAGATGTCATCTGCAAAGAAAATATGATATGGTTGAATACCATCGCTCGAAACCATTGCTCTTAATGTGCCTTCCTGAACCTTTCTACTGAGTATATCTTCAGCTAAAACAAATAGCATAGGAGACAATGGATCTCCCTGCCTAAGGCCTCTCCCCACTGAGAAATACCCTACAGGTCCTCCATTTACCAACACTGAAAGTTTTGCAGATTTTAAGAGAGGTGCAATTACGGTGCTATAATGTCTATGATTGTTACAATTGCTTCCGGTTAAGAAAATAATTGTGCAAGTCAATTTATTTTGGTTTGTATGTATTGTATGTCTTAACAAAATACGGGATCATTTGTTTAGTCCAATTTGATTCCGAATAAGAGAAACTAATTTAATTCTGATCTTAGTTAGACTTATCAAATTGGAGGATTTGGTTATTCAAGTCTAATCGAATGTCTTGACCAGAAAAACTAGTTAACTAATCTAGTGTTTGTCTTGTCTAATGAGAAAGGTCTAAGTTATTGTCTGAATTATTAGAGCCTGGTGAGAAAAATAAAGTTAATTCTGATCTTTATTTTGGTCTTATCAAAACAAGCGGTTGTGCATACGCAACCGGTTTAACAAGGGAATTAAGTTTCTTAGCCGAATTGTTAAACTATTAGGGAAAATTGCTTTGGGCAATTGTTTCTTTGATAACATATTAAAACTAAATTACTTGTAGTTTTAGTTTTAATATTGGTTATCTAAAGTGGTAAGTGAAACCTTCGTGCTTAACTCTTATAGGTTATATACAAGTCTTTTAGATTTGTAAGATTCTTTTGGTTTGTCCTCTATTTGCTCGAACCTTTGTCATTTTGTGACAAAAAGGAGGAGAAATATATGGAGTAAACAAGTGATTTGCAATCACTAATGAAAGGACAATTGGTCTTAAACGTTATATCCAACGAAAGAGTAAAGCATTGACTAAGGGGGAGAAACATATCATATTGTTGTTGTAGTATTTCCTCTCTCCTATAAAAATTCCCTCCTCTGGCGATTTTTTTAGGGTATTTCAAATTTTCTTTTTTCAATCTTCATTCTCAATCATCTTTGGGTGAGTTGAGATGGGGGATCTTTCTGATCCACCCCAACAGAGAGTTCTAACCTACGCTGAAAAGATGATCAGTAAGAAACAGCTACCTGCAACTACTTTTGATTTAACAAAGTTACCAAACCCAACTGTAAAGGAGGGGAAGCTAGCAGTCATTATACCAGAAGACTTTTATGAGGAAGGATGCGATTTATGGAAGTTTAGTCTCATTGGTCGTTTATACCTAAAGGGTATTAACTTTCAAGATGTGAAGAATAACTTTGAGCAACAATGGCAATTAGGTCAAGGTCGAGTGCAGTTTGTTCCCATGAATATGGGTTTCTTTATTATTAAGTTGCAATCTCAGGTGGACAAGGATAAGCTTCTTAACGTGGAGGCCTGGTTTTTTTATCAACAAAAGCTTAATATCATTGAATGGTTTCCAGGGTTTGATGCGAATAAACATAAAACTTCTCATGCTACCGTGTGGGTTAAGTTTCCCGGTTTGCCTGTTGAATTCTGGATTGAGAAAACTTTGTTGGCTATGGGTAAAAAAACTAGGAACACCCATTGTGGTTGATAAGCGTACTCTTGCTCATGAGTATGGGCAATTTGCTTCCGTTTTAATTGATATAAACTTTGCGGAGCACAACACAGATGCAATTCACGTAACAGTGGGTGGTTTGGATTTCTTGCAGAATATCGAGATTCAAAAGAAGCCTAAGTTTTGTTCCAAGTGTAAACTTATTGGTCATTCTGACTCAGAATGCCGAAAGAAACCAAAGAACAATGTAAACAACTTACAGCTTCAAAGTTCCAATCACGGACAGAACACGCAGGCTCATAGGACTGTTTCTGGGAACAATAATGATTCAAACGTTAGCAATGAATGGCAAGAAGCTGTGCGTAAGAAGAATGGTAAGAATGCTCCAATCATTACTGTTGTTCTTGAAGTTAGAAACAACTTGCCTATTGGGAAGCAGGGTGTTGTTGTGCATGGCCAGCATGCTGTTGTTGTCTCGGTTAATTCTATGGCAACTAATACATAAGAGGGGGAAATTGTGTCAGGGAGTGTTATTGAAACTGTTGATATACAGTTGTAGGATGAACTAACTAGGTCTGAAGCTGCTGCGAACTCTACCTTAGCTGAATTGGCAAGAACTAGGCTTAAGGTAGCTGAACGCGCAGCATTAGTTTCAATGGTTCCGGTGAGTGATCTTGTTAAAACTAAGTCAACTATGGGTTCTGAAATGGGGGAGAGTAGGAATCCTGTAGTTGATAGGACTGTGGTTTATTCATCAGGCACTCCTTTAAATGATGGTTTGTTTACTCGTGAATGTATGATCTCTCCCAACCAATCCGATGCTCTTAATGCTGAACCAGGCTTGGGTGAACACACGGAGACAACTTTGGATACTTCTGATACAAGCTCAGGCAGATGGTCTAACCAAATTCCGACCATTGTTTCAAGGTATATTACATCTTCTATTCCTACATGGACTGGTACTTTTATTCCTGGTCAGTCTGCTACTGGGGTTGGTGTGGTTCCTGTTTTGAGTGCGAAAAACAAACCTTATTCAGAAAGAGATAGTACTTCTTTGGGTAGTAAAATTATGAATGGTAAGAATGTTAAACAGGGAGAAGCTTTTCAAAAGAAAGATACTGGCAGGTCAGCTCAGCGTGTTAAAATAAACATCCCCAAAAAATCTGGTTGTTAATGCGAGTTCTCTTTTGGAATATTAATGGGATTGTGCGGGATGAAGCACAATGTAAACTAAAAGAATTAGTTAAATATTTTAGACCGGATATTATTGGCATTGCTGAACCTAGGGTGTCTTGCTCTTCTAGGTCCATGCAACGTTTCAATATTGATGGTTTTCATAGTTCAATAATACATAATTCTACGGATTCTTCTATTGGGAACTTGTGGGTTATGTGGTCTCTGAATTTTTCAGAGCTAATAGTGTTAAATAGGTCGCGGCAAGCTACTATTATTTCTGTGGATGGTGTTTATATCTCTTTGGTGCATGCTAGCTCTATTCAGGCGACAAGGAGAAATCTTTGGCGTCAACTGAACATGGGTTCGCAACAGGTTCCGTGGTTAGTTATTGGGGATTTCAATTGTGTTCTGCGCAATGAAGAGAAGAAGAGTGGAGCTACTCCAAGAACAACAGTTGTTAATGAATTTAGCGACTGGTTGGATGATAATAGTCTTTTTGAAGCTGAAGAAGATTTGGGTTATAATTTCACTTTGTCTAATAAGCCGTCGGGGGCTAGAAGAATTATTAGCAAGCTGGACCGTGCGGTGATTAATGAGTATTGGTTGAATCATTTTGATAATTGGCGGTGTAAAGCTATTCCTAGGGAAGTTTCTGACCATTCTCATCTTATTGGTTATCCTTTTGTGAATACTGGGCCTCGTATAGCTCCTTTCCGTGTGCAAAAGATGTGGTTTTTACATCCTGATTTTATGAGAATGGTTCAATAAAGTTGGAATGCTCCTCTTGTTGGGTCTCCAGCTTTTATTTTTCCTCATAAGTTAAAACATCTAAAGGTAGATATGAAGTTATGGAATCAGCAGGTGTTTGGTAATGTTTATATTCGGCTAAAGCAGGCTCAACTCAGGCTTGAAGGGGCTATTCGGGTGACAGATGAGGATCCTTCCAATGTTCAAAAGCAAAATTTGATGAAAGATGCGCAAGTTAAAGTTAATGATATTCGGATGCAGTTGGCTACAATGCTAAAAAAAATAATCTAGGAATCAATGGTTGGTGGAGGGGGCTAGTAACACTAGTTTCTTTCATAACAACATTCGTATGAGAATGAGTAGTAATACTATCTCGGAGTTAGTGGATGATACGGGGGTTACTGTAACTGATTGTGATTATATTAGAGACCTGATTGTGAACTATTATCATTCTAAATTTAATGGGGATACTTTTGTTCCGGTGGATTCTATTTTTGAGTTTGAGCATGATAGTATCTCTATGGAGGAGAGTAATTTTATGGATCGTTTACCTACAACGGAGGAGATTCGTGAGGCTGTCTTTGATTTGGATGCGGATAGTGCTCCGGGTCCGGATGGGTTGGCTGGTTTTTTCTACAGGCATTGTTGGGAAGTCATTTGTGAGAACTTTGTGAATGCTATTTTATTTTGTTGGACCAATATATTCATTCCTCATGGAGTGAATTCTAGCTTGTTGTTGTTTTTTCCCAAGGAAAGAGGTGCTAATACTTTTAGGAATTTCAGACCAATAGGTCTTGGTAACTTATTTTTCAAAACTTTTACTAAGATTCTAGCTACTCGGTTGGGAAGTGTCATGGGTAAATTAGTTTCGGAGGAGCAAGTGGCTTTTATGAAGGGCAGAAATATTCATGAGAACATTAGTTTAGCTTCTGAAATGGTGAATGAACTTCAGATTAAGCGCAAAGAGGGCAATGTTGGTTTAAAACTTGATATTACGCAAGCTTTCAACACTGTTAGTTGGTCTTTTATCTTGTCAGTTTTTAGACAGTATGGGTTTTCGGAGAGTTGGTGTGACTGGATTTTGCAGATTGTAAAGTCTGCTAAAATTTATGTCCTTGTTAATGGTAGCCCGGAGGGTTTTTTCAGTATTTATAGGGGTTTGAGGCAGGGGGATCCTTTATCGCCACTGATTTTCATGTTGATTGAAGATGTTTTAAGCAGAAATATCACTAAATTATTTCATGAAGGAAAGATGACAACTATGGTCACTAGAAAAGGTATCTCTCCCACTCATTTATTTTTTGCTGATGATATCATGATTTTTTGCAAAGGTAACATGAAAAGTTTGAGGAACTTGGTTACTCTTCTTGGTTCTTATCAATGTGCTTCAGGTCAAAATGTTAGTCGTGTAAAGAGTAAGATTTATTATGGAGGTGGCTCTTTGAGGAGACCATTTTAACCTAGCAAAAAAAAAAAAAATCTTTGAGGAGGAGGACAACCATTGCTGATTTTTCAGGCATGCCCAGTGCTACTTTTCCAGATAGATATTTGGGGGTGAAGGTTATGCCAAGTGCGGTTAAATATCTCCATATTAGTAATGTGGTTGAGAAGATTAAAGAGCAATTAGCGGGTTGGAAGGGTAGGATGTTATCTTTTCAAGATAGAGTTGTGTTGGTTAAGTTGGTGATTGCGAGCTATTCTATCCATAATATGGTTGTTTACAAATGACCTAGGAAATTCATTCATCAATGCGAAGTTGTTATTCACAATTTGTTGTGGTCGGGGGATTCTCAGGTGAGTAGATCTTTTGTGGTTGCTTACGATAAGGTTTTTGCTCCCTACAATGAAGGTGGTCTTGGGATTACTCAAATGCATGTTATGAATAAAGCCATGCTTATGAAGTTGTGCTGGAATATTCGTAACTCTAAAAAGGTTTGGGCTCGTTATCTTTGTGCTAAGTTCTATGGTCGCAATGGTCAGTTGGTGGGATACACTAAATCTTCCATTTTTCCGGGTTTTAAATGGGTGCATAGTGAAGTTCAGTTCAATTGTAGGGTGCTGGTTGGTGATGAAAGGACTACTTATCTACATTGTGTGGTGATATTTGTATTGCTGATATTATTGGGCATGAAAATTTGGACCGTAACATATATGTCAGTGACTTTATTCATAATGGGGCGTGGCTTTTCACTGATATTGTGCGTCAGAATTTGTTAGCAGCTGGGGTGGACTTAACTAATCTTCCAGTTCCAATGGGGGGTGCTGATTACAAAGTGTGGAAGATAGATTACAAGGGTTTGTTTACTGTTCGCTCGGCCAAGGATTTGGTTAGACGAAGGTATCCAGTTTTGGAGGGGACTAATCTGTTGTGGAGGCCGACTGTTCACCTTGCTTTAGCGGCCAAGAACTGGAAACTCTTAAGAGGAGCATGCGCAACGTTGGACAAGGTAATAAGTAGATTTAAACACCAAGTTGTTAATAAGTGTTGTTTGTGTAACAGTCAAGAGAAGACGTTGGAGCACATCTTATAGTCTTGCAACTTTGCAGTGAGAGCTTGGAATTGGATCTCTGGTGATTTTGGTCTTCTCCCATACAAAAATCTTATAACTTCTTATAAAGCAGCGAAGAGTAGGAGCGGGATGGTTAAATACCTATGGTTACTAGCTATTCTGGTGATAATATCTGAGCTTTGGATGACTCGTAATGGTTATCTATGGAAATCAAAGAGTTTGTTGGCTTATTTTTCAAAAGAAAGTTTTTAATCAGATTCATGAGTACTCGATAAGGCTTAAGGGTTATATGTTTAACTCTCAAGAAGATTTACGGGTTCTATCTTTCTTTAAAGTTCGTCATAGAAAGGTAAAACAAGTTGTGCCAAAGGAATGATTTTGGGAACCTCTGGAAAATAATGAGCTGATGTTGTGTTGTGATGCAGCGGCGCGGGGTAATCCGAGAAGAGCGGGTATTGGAGTGGTTGTCTGTGATGCCAATGCTAATGTGGTTGGAGCAATGAGTGTTGGTTTTGGAGTGCAAACTAACTATTTGGCTGAATTATTTTGTGTGATAGTTGGTTTAGAATGGACCACCAAGTTTGAAACTGGTAATATTTGTATTAGAACAGACTCAATGAGTGATGTTTTGGTTTACACGGGTGACAACAATGCAGTTCATTGGTTTCTTCGGCCTAAATGGATGGCTGTGAGGGCAAGATATAATACGATTCGCTTTGTACACTCTTATAGGGAAGCAAACTTTGCGGCAGATTGTGTGGCCAAAAGGGGTTGCTTGTTGGAGGAAGGTGAAGGAATAAGTTATGATAATAGGCCTGATTTTATTTTGTCTATTGAATTACCAAATATATCTTATTTTCGTTTTGATTAGGTTGTAAGTTTTGGGGTGTTTTGCCTCTTTTCTTACAACTTTTGTTGTAACTCTTGCTATTTTTTAATACATTTTGGACTTACCAAAAAAAATGTGTTAGTATTTTGACTACAAAAAGGGGAATAACAAAAATGTTCGGATTGAATATTTACCTAGCTCTTACCTTTAGGGGGAGGAAAAACTTTTGTTATTCAAATGTCAACAACGGCATTTATTGATTGAATATATGCAGGTTATTGTGCTGTTGAAACTTGGAATCAAGCGTATGTAAAATGAATTCTTATGTAATTTGTTTATCCATATGTAATAAGAGTTTTGTCACTAAAATTAACAAAGGGGGAGATTGTTAGAGCATAGCTCGGTTGAACACACCAAGCGTTGGTATGTCAAGTTTGGTTGTCATATTTTAGTGTGTCAAAACTCATGTAAAGTCGCTTGATTATATACTAGAGTCAACATCGTTTAGGTTAGACTAGAAAGTCTAGGAATGTTGAGACACACAAGTATTACTCCGAAGACTTGAAGAATGTGAAGAACAACCGAACTACAACGACGACATCATCCTTCCTCTTGAGGTTAGTAATATTGACTTGAACTTTTTCATTCCTAACGTATGTTTCAAGTCGTGCTATATTGAATACATAACTGCGAAACTGTATATATTGTACATATTGTATGATACTCTAGTGATGTGACATTGTCATATTTGTATGATCATAGTATTAGGAAATTAGACTACGAAGTATAAAGATTATCTTTTGAACATCATAGATATGACATCGACATAATCTTGTATATACTGTTATGATTATGTGAATGGGTTATGGTGTATATTTCATCCTAGGAAATAATGTTTTACATTTGTTTATAGGAAGTACATTCATGAACTTGTTTTATGAATCGAAAGGGAAATCGTTAGGCTTATTGGTACGGCTATTCATTGCAAATCTTTGGATTACCAATATATGTGAAATGGTAGAACCGATAGTAACTTTGTTATGTATTTTAGTATAACTAATCACAATGCCTGACTTATGATTTGGTATGACTAGTTTTTAGTAATTGGTGTAACCGATCCTAGTAATTGGTGTAACCGATTCTAGTAAGTGGTGTGACCGATCACAGTGTATTGTGTAATCGATCCTTGTAATTAGTAACCGGTCTTGGTAATTGGTGTAACCGATCCTGGTAATTGGTGTAACCGATCCTGGTAATTGGTGTAACCGATCCTGGTAACTGGCGTGACCGATCACAAGCAATACCATGGAATATGGTAACCGGTCCTGGTAACCAGTCCTGGTAACTTGTGTGACCGATCACAAGTATTTCCATATTGAGGTATAACCGATCCTAGTGATTAGTAGAACCGATTGAACCCATATATGTGATTTGATATTTGATCAATCACATAGTTATCTTGGAATACAGGTCAAGCAATTCTAAACTTGTTTGGAAGTGTGGTATAACCGATTCCAAGAATGTAAATCCATTTAAATATGAATAAGGATTTACAGTGAAGAGATGTAAACATACTTTGAACACGTACAGTAACTCTTATCATTTGTTGTTCAAAGATATTCCTTAGTACTCAAGGAGATCCTGTGCCGAAATAAATTGGGAATCTTTTAATTAAGGTTTTTGGTTTTATATGCTTTAATTACCAGCAATTAAATGCATATCTCTAGAGAATAAAAATTAGTAATGTGCATTTACTAACTGGAGATTTTATATTGAGAGATTTCGGAAATTTTGGACAAGCATTTATTGGAATTAGGAAAATCGAATTTTGCTATTCATTGCATATCTTGAGAATATTTTCGGTTTTGGAAATTCCTTGGTGTCCAAACATCCTTGGTCTATAAATACCTAAGTTTGCATTTCTAGCAAACTATCCTAAGAGTCAGACAAACTTCATTCTTTTTGTTTCTGGTGGAGCCGTCTAATTGGAGAGGAAAGTATACTAATTAGGTGAAATCTCTTACGGCCGCTCGTTTAAAGACTCCTGTGGGATCAAGAAGCTCTACGAGTACCGTTGGTGGTAAACTAGATAATTGCAGTGTTATTAGTTTTCGATTGATTTGATTGACTAACGGTTGTTGAAACATTGATTGCACCTAGTTTGTTTATTCTTGAGAATCTTCTCTTCTGATATACGATTCACTCAAACTAGATCAAAGTATCGACGGGATCTTTAGAACTGTTTGTAGATCTAAAGACATTTTGTGCTAATCTATTGTTAACAGACTCCTTTATGTGTGTGATTAATCACAAGAGATTCAAGTGGTGTTTTGCAGGTGTTTATTGAAGATTAAAGAAGATTTGAATACGAAGAAGATTTCTTATTTAGTTCTCATATCTTTGTGTGTGCACAAACCTTGATCGGCTAGGATCCAAATAGAACCGGATTTATTTGATTGATTAGTTGCGTGAGATTGGCATCACTTTATAGTTTCTCGTTGAGATCTATATTGGTTGATTGCGAATCCAAACTTAACTACTTTTATAGTTATTGGATAGATTGATCTAACCAGGCAAAGGAGTTTATTAGATTAAACAGAAGAGCCTTTGCGTATGGCTTGAGATATCTTTATCTTGAAAGAATCAATAGAGTTGTTACCAAACAAATTTGTTGTTCCTTTACTGTTTGGAATATGATCCAAAGAAATTGTACCAGTGCGTGACGTTCGAAGACGGAAGCGCATGGATACTGAGGAAACTAAGTGAACTAGGGGTAGTTGCTTGGTCTCAACTATACGAAGTTGGTATAGATTTTGTATAGCGTCTTAATTCTGAGAATATTCAATTTTGGACTAGGTCCCGGGGTTTTTCTGCACTTGCAGTTTTCCTCGTTAACAAAATCTTACTGTGTGATTTACTTTTGTTTTCCGCAATTATATTTTTTATATAATTTAAAGTAATTACACAAACGTTAACTCCGATATACTTGATAGTGATCCTATAGAGTTTGGTTAAGTCCGAACCTATTATCAAGTATCACACTTTGGTAGTCGTATTGTCTCGATCTTGCATCCATAGACAATCACATAAAGTGTGAATACAGATTTGTTGCATTGTCTTGA
This sequence comes from Papaver atlanticum, assembly GCA_023531105.1. Lineage (NCBI taxonomy): Eukaryota > Viridiplantae > Streptophyta > Magnoliopsida > Ranunculales > Papaveraceae > Papaver > Papaver atlanticum. The sequence goes on from JAJJMB010012240.1 coordinate 137,299, forward strand.
CTTTGTCCATAGACGATCACTTTCGGTAAAAGGACTTATAGGTTGAAAACAAAAAGATTGTGGTGTATTTGTGTACCCTCATCTTTTCACAAGTTTATATATGTACTTCCTTTAAACAAATGTTATAAAACATTGTTTATTAGGGTAAAATCATACCTATGTCATGCACACATAATCAAGAGACTATATACAAATATTATGTTGATGTCGTATTTACGAAGTTCCAAAAGATAAGCGTTTATACTTCGTAATTCAATAAATTCCCTGACACTTTTGTTAGAGCATTGCTCGGTCGAAGTCACAGGTATTGCTATATCAAGCTTGTTGTCAAATATAGTTGTCAATACTATATCTTGATTTCTAGTCTACAATTAGTTAAGTCTCGGTCTAGGATAGTGATAGTTGAGAAAAAAAACTAGTCATCATTGGCGTTCTACCGTTTGAAGGTGAAGATCAACCAAAGCTTTTGGAGAACTTCATCAACAAAAGGTAAGTGAAGACTGGGCCACCTATTTGTCAAGTTATATTTACTTTTATATCCTTGAGACGTTTGTCGCATAACTAATTAGACTAGCTTGCATAGACAAGAATTTCGAGTCGAGAACTAATTATTTAGTTTACGAATTTCTCGAAATATAATGACTAAGCTTAATGAACATTTGTTCATACTTGATCAATTTCGGTTGAGAACAATTTATTGTTCGGAACCAAATCATGATTCAAGTTTATCATTGGAAAATAGCCTGGAATAGTGATATGTGTCATTGATGTATTCAGGAATGTTTCGAATTGATTTAGAGAAATATAGAACTACTATATTAGGAATACAAGACAGTGTAATCAGTCTTATAAACTGAGAAAACTGTTATATGTCTGAATCCATATTACATGTACTCGTACACGTAGCGGAGTAGCTATATATCGACTTTAAGATTTGTGTGATACGCATATTCATTTTAAAATCATGGAAAAAATTGTTTGTTTCGTGATCCGAATCGGTATGCATATTCTTATACAAACCATTTTGGAACTGTGGTAAGGGAACCGGGTTTTAAGTATTCAAACCGATACGCAAACTGAAAAGCTTCTGTGAATTCCGGAACCGGTAAAGTTTATAAAAGGAATACAAACCGGTTTATAAACTGAATAAGTTTTGTCAACTCCAAAACTCAGTTTTGCACCAAAGTTTGCAAACCGGTACGTGAACTGAAAAAGTTCTGTCAACTCTGAAACTCGGTTTTGCTTATAAGTTTGCAAACCGGTCCGCGTACCACGACTCAGCCGATTCACGAACGAGTCAAGTAATTGTACTTTGTGCATTTACCAACTATGTCGATTATGATTCAATTGCGATTAAATTATTTTTATAAGGTAATTTGCATTTCATTAATTCTTTATAAATACAATAGACTTATTTGATCACATGATTGTGACATAAGATCAATGTCTTTGTGTTCATGAAAATGAGTGTTAAGCTTTTAAGTTCAAACCGGCTAGTTTCGGCTAACCATGTTGGACATAGCCTTTATACACGGTTCGGTTACAGTTTACCTAACCAGAGTGTATATCTTATTTATGTGAATAAGATTCAAAGTTTTCATCTAACGGTGAATATTGTTTGCTTGGTTCCAAAGATATCTTAGCTTAAACCTAAAGCAACCTATGCTTTGAATGTCTATATAAGGGGAACTCTTGGCAACTGGGATCTTTGAAATCTGACACTAATTTTTGGTGTGTCCTAGTTGTATCTAGAGTCGTCCTCTCCAGAAACCCTTTTAAGGTTTAATGACTATCAAAGACTTCATTGGGATGATTAAAAAAAAACTTCATTGTGATTCGTGAAGCCAGGTCCAGTTATCTTTTATCTTGATAACTTGAGTATCCTGATCTTGTTCGATTGTTGATTTATCACTTGAACAAGATAGATAGAAATCACAAAGTTCTCTTCGTCTCAAACTTTGTGATTCCGCAAGTTTTATACTTGTGAGGTGAATAATAATCTAGGCTGCACTTCGGGTTGCGTAAGTCCAGATTTTGAGGATAGCTAGACATCTTTCAAATTGCTATCGATTTCCATCACCTTGATCCTACGTTTGATCTGATCATCCGTTTCGATTGTAAATCAGGAAATCAATTATAGGATTAATCTGTGGGAGGCAGATTTGGTTTAAAGTCTTCAATTGAGTTGAAGCAACTTTTAGTTGGTGTGACGTTATCTAAGGGAATCAATTGCACGGAGTCCTGTTGGGATTCAAGAGGCATAAGGAGCGCGACCGTATATTAATCGGTGGGATACCTTTTAGGGCTCAACTACATTCCAGACCGAAGTTCATTTGTAGTAGGCTAGTGTTTGTAGCGGATTAATACAGTTTGGTGTTCAATCTGGACTAGCTCCCGGGGTTTTTCTGCATTTGCGGTTTCCTCGTTAATAAAATTTCTGGTGTCTGTGTTTTTTTTTTTTCCGCATTATATTGTTTATCTTTATAATTGAAATATCACAGGTTGTGTGTTGATCAATCACAGTAGATATGTCCGATCTATTTTGTTGGATACGACTTGATTGATCCTTGGATATTGGTCTTTGGTACCGTCCAATAACTCTCTTTGTGATTAGGTTCACGGATTCAATTCTGTGAACGTTCTAATCGCAAGAGAGATAGAGATATAACTCTTGACACTTTCCTTGATTGAGTTTTTACTCTCGGAGTTGTGTTGAGTTTGTCCATACAGATTGCCTACGAAAAAGTTGGTGGTGTATTTTGGTACCCCCAGTGCTTTCAACTTTGATCATAATGTTTTGACCAAGTCTAACCACTAGAGTATTATTTATATACATCTTCGCATGTTATGTTTTCAATATAATCCGACTTGAAAGATAAGTTAGGAATGGAAACAAGATCAAGTCAATATTACTAACCTCAAGAGGAAGGATGATGTTGTCGTTGTACTCATTACTTCTTCACATTCTTCAGGTCTTCGGAGTAATACTTTTAATTCTCAACACTCCTAGACTTTCTAGTCTAACCTAAACGAAGTTGACTCTAGTATTTAATCAAGCGACTCTAGATGAGTTTTGATACTAAAATATGACAACCAAACTTGACATACCAACGCTTGGTGGGTTCAACCGATCTATGCTCTAACACGTATAATGCATTTTCAAATAAAACGACAAACTATCCTAGATCGATAGTAGATCAAATATGTAAGCTAGATCATTTTCAAATACACCAGAAACCACGGTAACAATTCAAATATCGCAACATCATCACAAAACAGTCGATGGTAAATAACGGAACCCATTATATTCCAGGCATAACAAACATTCAGTATGAATTTAGATGGTGAGTATCTATCCATCTATCAAATAATCATATCATAATACCGTTTATATGCAAACTTGTGAGAAAAATGTTGCTCAGGTTAAAGTCTTTAACACAGTTGCTTAGATTTTGTTGCTGCATCAAAAGAAAAGAAACCAAAGAAGAAGAAAAATACATCAGCTTAATCGAAATATTACCTTCCCCAAAGAATCATCCAAACATATTATCCAAAACCAACTTATCCAATCAAAATTACATTAATTTGAACTTTATAAATTGAAGCAGGAACCCAGGGATTTAACAACTTCAGTAATAGAAACCAGGATTCCATTTTTCAAAGAAAAATCAAATTAGAATTTGGGAAAGAAGAACCATAACCCTGAGTCAACCACAATCCGAGTGAAAAATGCCTTGAATCATCATTGTCTTTGTTTCTAGATTCATAAAATGATTTTTGATTAGACATTCACAACCTAAGAGTAACACATATGACATTGATTAAAAGAAAAACTTAAATTAATTCCCAAAGTAACGGAAGAAAAATAATCATTAGAGTGAGAGAGATGAGGGCGAGTTGGAGAGGCGAGTACATAAATACTGATAGGGTAGTAATATTTAGGAGGGGAATCAGGACCGTCATATATGTGTCCAAACTACGGATCTCCGTCTAACGTGAAAAAACGGATAGGAAATTGATTGGCTTGATCTGGACTGTTCTTTATATATCTGATATGTAGATATCCGTCGATTGGTAAAAATACCATTGTCCCTTATATATAATAATAATAATATATACACACTAGGGAATGACCCGTGCCGCTATTTCATAGAGTTATCAGCTGAGGTGCAACTGATATGCTACTCATGCTCTAGAACAGTTATTTTTAGCCACTGAATTATGACATCCTTAGCCTACCCTTTTTTCGACCAATTTACAGTGCCCAAAACGTCCATAAATAATGCGTCTCCTTGGATACCGAAATATCATGAATCCCTCAACAGTCTTGGCTATCTTTTTGTAGCGATCCTCAAAATACCGACCGAGGATCGCTATTTGTAGTATGTTCCATCTACTTCAGTACTTGTATAGTGTTTTATTACATTCCTTAATGTTCTTGACGGTCATACGAGTGAATATTATTATGCGTGACCTTTTCCGGTGGGAATAGTGTGTTTCAATTTTCCTACATGAACAGATTCGGGAAATGCCATATAACATTGGCATGACTATTCATATTTCCATTTTACTTGACTCGCCTAAAATTTATGCAGCGTGGCTATTTTCTAACAGATTACACAATAAGCAGAAACATGACTTTCGGAGATCAATTTTATTTTATTTTATTGTGGCATAGAATTTACTTCTTGAAAATTTGCTCCGCTATTATTTCCATGTTGATCATTGCAACTATAAAATGCAACTGTAATACAAAATTGGTCTATCAAAACTAGTAGTAAAACATCAAGGTGACCAAATTTGGAGTACAAAAACTCCATTCGAATGTTGAGATCCAATAAAACTCCATATTAAACAAAATTGATACAAAAAACCCAAATTTTTAAAAATTGATACAAAAATCCAAACAAAATTGGTTTCATCAAATTTTGTGATGAAACCAAAATTGGTCTCATCAAATTATATGATGAAACCTAATTTGGTTTCATCTTATTTTTGCCTATTTTTTTTTTATCATGAAACCGAAGATTTTAATGATGAAACAGTAAGTTTATGATGAAACCAAATTTTGGTGGTACTGTTTCTGGTTAGTGGTGGTGTTGGTTGGTGGTGGTTCTTTTTATGGTGATGGTAGTGCTAGTATTTGTTGGTGGATGTGGTGTTGGTTGCTAGTAGTTGTAGTTGATGGTGGATATGGTGGTGGTGGTTTGTGATCGTAGTGGTTTGCGATGGTAGTGCTGGTATATATTGATGGTGGATATGGTGGTGGTGGTTGGTGATGGTGGTTGGTGATGGTAGTGGTGGTTGTCAGTGATGGTAGTTGTGGATATTGATACAAAAACCCCAAATATTCATATTATTTGGGGTTTTTGTGTTACTTTTGTTTTGATGGGTTTTTTGTGGATGGATAGTGACACCTTTGGAGTTATAACCCACGACCCGTTGGTCTATTGACCTATAAAAATCTATATAAGACACTAAAAAAACATGCCGTTGTGACTTTAAATTGGTCCCATTACCACAATTTGCATTGAGATTCAAGTTTGGCCTCATGGCATTTAATTTATCACGTGACCCATAATTTGTATAGCTGTCATTGAGATCCAAATTAGTTACCCACAATTTGCATCGTGAGGCAGAATCGTCATCGTAATCCATGACCAATTTTTATTTTCCAAGTAGCCCAAATATTTCCGTATGATCTTCCATACAAAAAACCGTCCATGCCCAAAATCTTCCGTGTAACTCGAAATACGTAATTATAAGCCCAAAATACGCCTGAATAACTTAACTACACGCATTTTGAGTTAACGGAGGTGTTAATGCTAAAATATTCCATCATAGTTCAGATTTTGCATTTTGCTCAGATAACGGAATAAATCCCAAAATAAGATACATGCTTGTCAAATTAGATGATTGTAGCCTTCCTAGTTTCTATTCGATGGATAAACAGTTTATTGGTTAATTAGCCCTTGAATTTGAATTCTTGGGTCTAAAAGACAAGCAAACTATGCCAACCTTTCAAATAGCCATATATTCAAATTTCATAGTTTTAATAGCCATCATGGGCATTCTGCCCAAGTTTGAAACAAATATCTAATAGCTAAGTTACTATTATGACCCTGAAGAGAAACTATATTTAAACCAGAAAAATTTGAAACCTCGTTAAAAACGCATCTTATATCTTCGGTCACAGGGGAGAAGAAAAACACGAGCTCCAATCACCATTGAAGAGATGTTTGAAGATTTTAGATCATCGTCGTTTTAGTTAGGAGATCATCGTCGTTTAAATTAGGGATCGAATTAAAAGCTATTATCCTCACATACAATAAACGGTAAGTTTGATTTCTAGGTTTAATATTTCGATTTTGATTCAAAATTAGCTATTCTGTTTGATTTTAATTTTGATTTTAAGTTTGATCTACTTGTTGATTCAGTATAATTATAAGATTCATTATCATAAGATATTATTCATCGCATCATGATGTTTAATTTGGCGCCGTTTTGGTTCGTAGTTTTCTGAATCTAGGGTTTTAGGAATCTAAACATATTAATATTGGTTTGTTTTATCTTAAGTTTTTTTCAATTGAACTACATATGCAGTGACAATCTTAATCTCAATTGTTCATATTTTGTTTATGAATTTGTTCAACTTTTGCATGTTGTTGCTGTTCAATTTTCTTACATTGTTATTTAATTATGTTGATTTCAGATGGATTTCGAAATCACTTGTGTAGTAATCCACTCTACAGATTCACATGCTTGCAAGCTTAGTATGGAGTCAACAGTTGAATACTTGAAATCTAGTGTTTATTCTAGATGGAAGCATTTGTCACCGGGTTCAATTGAGTTTATATGTGATGGAGGTGCTGGACAGAGTATGGTAGTTGATACAGATATGAAGCTCCAGTTGATGATTTCGTTGTGTTTTGTTAAGCAGCAAAATTGTTTGATGTTCAATCTTCAACTTGTTAAAGAAACTCCAATGATGCATTTGCTTTTATCGGAAGATCCACTAGAGTTAACGGTTCCCAGAAATGCTCTGGCCTCTTGTGCCACAACAGTATCTACTAAACACTTACTTGTTGTACCTGCTAATACTTGTGGTATGGTACCTGCTGTACCTGCTAATGCCTGCGGTACCGTACCTGCTAAAGCTGTCATCTCTTGTGGCGTACCTGCTAAAAGAGTGATTAATTGTGGTTCATCATCTGATCACCGTGCCTACAATGGATTGGTAGAGACTAAGAAAGGTAGCAAGTCAGATGAGTGGGAATTTGCTATAACTTGGGTTGGCCAAGAGTTCAGGGGTAGACGTGATGAAGCTCGCCTTGTAGTAGAAAAGTATAATCACTTTTTTGGTCGAAAGATTAGCGTTGTGAAAAGTGGTGAGACGAGATATACGGTGGAGTGTCTTTATAAAGAACATGGTTGTAACTGGAGATTCCATGCATCATCAAAGACTTCTGGTGAGAAGAATCATTTTGTACTTCGAAGCTATAATGGAGAGCATAGTTGTTGTGTCGGTTATAGGGATGAAACTAAAGACGCTCCTGTTATACGTGCCCTTGTCAAGAGTTTGATATTTGAACAAATCAGAAAGAACCCTAACAAGAAACCTCGTGATATTATCGCTGATTTCAAGAGTGATTATAACTTAAATTTGAGTTACGATCAAGCTCATGCTGGTAAAGAAGAAAGTTTAAAAGAAATATATGGGGAGGAGGCTGATTCTTACAATGAGTTGAAGTGGTTCTGTGATGCCGTGAAGGAAACGAACCCCGGTAGCGTAGCTGATTTGGTTTTGGATGATGCAACAAAACAATTTAAGAGCTTATTTCTAGCCTTTGAAGCTTGCATATTCGGTTTCGAGTTTTTTCGGCCAGTGATCTTTTTGGATGCAACTTTCTTAACCGGCAAGTTCAAGGGATGCCTTATGTCAGCTACCGGGAAAAATGCTATTCAAGGTTTGTTTTAAGCTTTATTGATAGCATAATTCATATCATTTTTTTTTATATCCTTGTGTCTGGCATGTGTTTTTATCTCTGTTTTTATATCCTTGTCAGTTTTTTTACCAGATGCACTCAGGTGCAACCTATGCTTTTTTCCAGTTAATCACGGTTGTGTGTGTATGTGTGTTTTTTTGTAGGAATTTATCCTTTGGCTTATGGTATTATTTCCAAGGAAAGTGTTGATAATTGGCGTTGGTTTTTGGACAAGTTAAACTCTATATTGAGGACTTCTCGCCCGTTAACCTTCATCTCGGATTGCCATGATGGCCTTGTTTATGGTATTCCTGATGTCTTCCCTCAGTCACACCATGGTTTATGTTATCAACACTTGAAGAACAACGTTCGTACACAGATTAGGAAGAAGAAGGAGGATTATCATACTGCAATGGAATGTTTCATTCAGTGTTTCTATTCATCAACCATTGAAGGGTTTCGTGACAGTATGGCTAAGTTGAAGGAGATGGGTTGCGATGCTCTTCATGAATTCTTGAGTGATCTTCCTGTAGAATGCTGGTCAACATCACTTTGTAAAGGCTGTAGATTTGGAGATATGTGTTCAAATATTGCTGAATCGTTTAACAATTGGGTCACTTATGCGAGGAGTTTTCCTATTGCTGCTTTAGTGAATGAGATTCGTATCAAGATCATTGATCAGATGAATAAGAGACGACTGAAAGGTGCGGCTTGTTCAGGGTTTGTCTGTCCAAAGATTGAAAAAAGAATTCAAAAGTCTATTCATGATGGTGGCAGTTTGACAATTCCCAAGTGTGGCGACCTTATTTTTGAAGTACAAGGTGAACATTCATTTGTCGTTGATCTGAATAAGTGGTATTGCAGCTGTAATAAGTGGTTTACCGATCAGTTTCCATGTGATCATGCCATTCAGTGTATGACTTCATCTAAACTCTCCGTCTATAAGTTTCTGAATCCGTTTTTCAGCATCAGTTTCTTCAGGGCTTCGTATTCGTAGTCTATCAACCCAATTCCCAATCATAACAAGCCAAGAAGGGTTGCTGCAGGAGATATGGTCCTTCCACCTAATGTAACTGAGAAGCAACGGGGTAGGCGGCAGAAGAAAAGGAGCCCTAACACCGGTTCTATCTTCACGAGAGCTATTCGGTGCGGGAACTGCCACACTAAGGTCGGACACAATAGAACCACATGTCCCCATCCTCCTGCTAAGAAGCCTCGCCTTCTCCCCACTGCTTGAGAGAAATCACTTACTTTCTTATCTCTTCTATACAACCTAGTTGTGTTTTAGAGTAATTCATACACATTGATATTCCATTGTTCTTTAATATATTTGCTACAATGCATTTATCATTGATATAAATTCTAATGTAGTTTTTATTATGATTGCGAGAAGCTTCTTCAGTCATTATGTGTGTTTTGTACATACAGGAAGTTGGTTATCTGTCAGGATTTTTTGGTTTTCGCTGAGTTGCACCTGGGTGCATAATGCACAGTCTGACATGAAAATACTTTTTGCAAGTTGTACCTAGGTGCATAATGAGCAAACCTGACAAGATTCACAATTTACAAACGAAATATTTAAGTGCTAATTATCTGCCAAAAAAAATCCACAGTTTTCCTTGACATAAGAAACCATTAATAAGCATATTTCTTCACAATTAACTGATTGTTTAAGTCTTACAGGAACTCAAATAAAGAAATGTCTAACAAGATCTAAAAAACACTTCTGAACCTAACTAAACAACATTTCTACTCTTCTTTCTTCCAGCAACTTCCTTCATCTTGGAGAATTTCATACACAATTTGTACCTTTTCTGTCCTCACCTTCTCCATTATTTTAATCCCACAAAAATCTAGATAAACTTTAATACCATAAAAATTATGCTAAACTTGCACTGACATAGCAGGAAAGCTGAGGCCTCAGCAGAAATTTTAAATCGAATACTCTATACTTCTATTTTTAAGCTGAGTACAACTACGTACGTATTTAAAATCTCAAGATTAGGCCTCACTATACATGCATGGTTGTAGAAAATTTGTGTAATTCTAATTTTATACAGCGCACCCATCACCCATTCACCACAACACCTATTTTAGTTTGAACCTCACTTTGTTCAAAAATACACAGCTTCTTCTCCTCGTCAGTGAAATCAACGACAAATTTTTGACTAACCTGTTTATAACATGCACACAAGTGCATCTTAGTTTAACCAAATCCAACCAATTATGCACCCAGGTGCATCTTAGTTTAACCAAATCCAACCAATTTGCACCCAGGTGCATCTTAGTTTACATGAAAATCAAATTTTAAACAAATGATGCACCCAAGTGCATCTAGGCTTACAGCAAGATGGAAAACATGTAAAATTTGAAAACTTTGTTTTGCCTAGGTGCATCTAAGTGTTTGCTAATTTTAAATCTAACATATAAAAAGTAGTTGTTATCTTACTTGTTCTTTAGAAAGGGTCTCCAACATGCCTTCAAGTTCGGATGATCCATCGTACAAGTTCCACCTAGCAAACCTTTGAAAGTTGTCGGTGTTGGGTTTCCTTTTGATATCTTTAAGGTGTTCAAGAAACCAAAATTGCAAAAATGAAAAGAAAGAATATTCCTATCAAATTAGTTTGTACAAACTAAAAGTAAATAAATTAGTACTTATAATGAATGTTGCTGAGAAACTCACCAAAAGAAACACAGTACAACCAGTCACAATGTGCGGTTTACTTTTATTTCTTGTTACTGAAGCAATGCTTTCCATCAGATGCTTGTGGATTTCATCAGTCCATGATATCATATTCATTGTATCCACCGACTGCACGCAATTCAGGTACTTATAGTGAACATACGTCGAATTGCAGTTGGTAAAAAACAATGTGCAGAACATGTATAACACCAAAAGTTCCAAAAAATCTTCTTTTTTGCCTTCCTGTTTAGCAACACGCTTTATTCCTTTGAAGATGCGACTTTTCTCAAGTTTCACTTCACTTTTATTCTTCTATGGCTTCTTATTCAGATCTTCTTGTTCTACTTTCTTCTTCTTGGGCTTCTTCTTATTATTATTAGGTTCTTCAATTTCATCTTCTTCAGAATTTACTTCAATTAGGAAATACTCCTTGTAAAAATCAGAATCTCTAAGAGTAGGATCCTCTTTTGGCCCATACCTTTCTCTATCTGCTTCACTCATCTTGAATCTCTTCATTAAAAATATGACCGCCAGGTTGTCCGGACTTGACTCCAAAGTTTGACCAGCAACCTTGAAAGTATTGTCTTTAACAAAACTACTAATGATGTACTCTAAAACTTTGGGTGCTTTCCAAAAATCCATCTTGTTTAGTTCTTTGAGTGCACAAACCATACTCCCAAATTCAGTTTTCATTAACACTTCCAACTGTTTTGGTGTGAATGTCAATGAATTCAGTAGTGTCATTGTCGGTAACAAACTTGATCGAAATGCTTTCCTTACTTATTTTTTACTGACAGGATTTTCCACTCGCTAATTTACGATATCCACATTCACATTAACATCATGGATGTTCTTCGTTCTTAATTCGACAGTCTTCCTCTTGCCTTTGCTTCCTACAATAGAAAACAACAAAATGTATGTATCAAAACCAAATAGGATCAATATGCACCTAGGTGCATCTAAGTTTACTGCAACATGCAAACCAAACATACAAAATTTACTCAAGATGCACCCAGGTGCATCTGAGTTCTCTGCAACATGCAAACCAAACATAGCCAAAAAATACTCAAGATGCACCCAGGTGCATCTGGGTTCACTACAACATGAAACCCAAACATAATCAGTAACTAAGATATTAGTTTTCTCAAACCCAAAATTTGAGTGACAATCTACCAGATTTAGCAAGTTATGTAGATCCTTTTTTTTTTAAGAAACACAGTTTTCCAAAGGGTTTCAGATTCGTAATGATACAGTTAGTAAAAGAAACTTACATCTAACTGGAGTGGGTATTACCTACAAGGGCTAACTCAAACCCATCTAACCGCAGTATGGAAGGCTCACTCAAACCCATGTAATCATGCATAAATGTTCAAAAGGATATAATATACACAGAGAAATTAGACCTATGATAAACTGAGATACACTATTTCAATGCAAGACTCCACAAATATTTGAATGCAACAAATGTTCGAAATCCATCCATGTTCTAGTTAAAGCAGAAAATAAAGGATACAATTGATAGAAAACTAAGTGAACGAATTGCGTCATGCATGCTTCATATGCGTTACAAGTCTACATGATACAAAGATCCCATATATTGAATATAATCTCAATTTTTTCATCAAGATGCACCCAGGTGCATTTTAGTTTACTGCAACAGGAAACCCAAACATAACCAATTTTACCCAAACATACTCAATACTCAATATTCACCCAGGTGCATCTGAGTTGACTGCAACCTGCAAACCAAACTTACCCAAATTTACCCAAGATGCACCCAGGTGCATCTGAGTTTACAGTAACATATAAATCATTGAACTCACTGAATACAGTATGTTACATAACCAAGTTCAATTTAATCATGCAGTATTACCAGAAAAGTGTTCATGTTCAAAATAGATACCTAATTGATAACCTAATGTTCCATTTCCTAATTCAACAACCAAAAATTAAAAATTAGGGTTAGGAGCTTACGAGTTTTGGGTCCTTCGCTGTTCATCTTGTGAAATTGATGAAATAAACAGCCTCTTTGATCTTTATGGAAGAGTTGAATTGAAAATTAGGGCATCTGAAAAACAGCTTTAGGTCAGTTTTGATGGTGGTCTTGGTGTTGACGTCGACGATGAAGGAGGAGGAGAAGAAGATGAAGATGTTCGTGATGGTGGTGGTTGTTTTTCTCTGGAGAAACTAAGATGAAAATGGTGGAGAGAATCGTCGATACTGTCGACGATGGTGGTGAAAATAAATGTTTGGAAACAGATCGATATTACCGAAGTTGAAAATCATATAAACTGTCAGGGTATTCCGGTCTCTCTTTTTTTAATGTCCTTTTCACCTAGAAACATAGTTTAGCAGTCCAAGGTTACCAAGTTTCGGAAGGATAAACCCCAGCCGTCACATAGAAGACTTTAGCCTCCTTAAATTTTCTGAGGATTTTTAACCTTCTTAAATTTTCTGATGCATCTCACTTGAGAAGTGGATTTTTGCAACAAAGACGCTATCTATGAGGCCATTTATGATCATCCACCTACCCAGATCACCGATCTTCGTGATAGTTAATTCGTACATTATAACTTAAGAAAATGCATAGGTAAGTTGTACCATCTAGCTATAGATGATAGGTATCAGTAATACCCACAATAGGAGGACTCGTAAAGGTTGTTACCGTATCTTTTAGGTAGCGATCCTTAAAATGCTTACTTGCATCACCTATCCATGAAACATCGAAACATGGGGTCATTTATCTCATTCTTAGTGACAACTGCAAACTTCTTTTTCAGCCACTGGTGTTCTACATAAATATTTGAGACATTGTAAGAAAAAATGTAGCTCAAATGCACACACAAATATGGTAATTACATTTTAATTATAATAGGAAACAAAATAGCAGCTTTTGCCCCACTATTAACCACTTACGGATAATTTTGCAATCAAAACTGAAAATCAAGAAGAACCCAAATTCTGGAAAGTGCTGAAGATGTGAAAAGTCCAAACCTTTTGAAGAGAAAATGGATTTGGAACTGATTCAATATGTTCAAAAAAATAGGGAACTGAAATCAGAAACATGAAAAGGAGTAACTCAAATCCTAAATTTTACTTTTAATTCTTGTGGTTTCATTAACAATTAATTTCGCTAACATTGTAATTACGGCTATTTTCCAACCCATCCATCCCCTAATTTTAATTTTAATTTTTCCTAAATTGTAATTACGATTTTTCTTCACGTTATTATCAACATACAAAGTGAAATCTAGATTGTTAGTAAGATATAAACCATGCCTCTGCGAAACCCCTATATTATTGATAAATGTCCTATTATATGGACATAACAATCAAAAATGAAATCTGAAATTGCTACATATTACGCGTTATGGTGGCAAGTATTCCTAACAAATGTAACTATTTTTACGTTGATGCGCCACAAACCATATATTAATGTCTAGATAACCTTACCATTGCATCAACTAAACTGGATGGAACAAATCGATACTTTCTATTCTCCAAAACAATCACCCCTAGTATGTCAACAACCATTACTTAATAAAAGACCTGCACCTGCAGAAACCATTTTTAACAATAAGTTTTATAAAATAATCCCAATGATAAAAGAAAGGGATTCTAGCAAGCAAACCGGATGATGCCAAAATTAAATCTTATCATTTAAATTGAATCTATTTGTATAGCTCTCTCTCCAAAGATATTTGAACCGGACATTGAAGAAGGGGATATAACTTACCTTTCTCTAATTGACTAATGCCCTTTTTCTTTTGATGGAATTGGTAGTCTGGGAACCTATCAGAAAAACATTACAGAGTGAAAACTTAAGCAATCTGACCATTATAAATACACTTAAACATAAACCTTTATTTCTAAACTTGCCTAAATCCAAGAGCAATTACAAAAAAGAAAAAAAAAAGTTGAAGAATGTACCCAGTCCAAAATTTTCCCACAAACCTATTAAAAGTTGAACCATTTCACAGAGTAAAGCTATAAACATCTCCATTCATATACCTTTGAATCAACAGGATCAACCACAAATTGGATATTAGTAAAAAAAAATAAAAAAATAAAAAATAATGGGAATGTTATAAATACCCTCCATTTTTGTTGACTTTGCACAAATACCCCCAAGGGATAAAAAAACAATTTTTTTGGAGTTAACTTGAGAAAGTTGCTTCCACTTTTTGGAAACAACTTCTATAAAGTTGCGTCCACTTATGGAAGCAACTTGTGCTAGTTGCGTCCACTTCTGAAAGCAACCCGTGCTAGTTGCTTTCACTTTTCAGAAGGTAGAGGTATTTTCAAAAATTGAATAAGGGTATATTTTAAGGGGCGAATTTTGAGGGGTATTTAAATAATGTTCCCAAAAAAAACACAAATTGGATGGAAATGTCTCTAGCATTAGTGTGCAAAAAGTGACGGGCAAATTATGGAGGATTATTTTTTCACACAATACCATAGTTTTGCTTATTTCACTAACAATACAACTGATTTATGGTTTAGATTATGGGTCTGACCAGTAACAGAATAAACTTTTCCATTAGTTCTTTGAATGTTGTTATTCTCATCTGTTCACAGGATTCCGAGATTTGATAAATTTGAAGGTTAGAGTAGATTCAATTGTTGTGGCGAGTTAATACAGTTTGATGAAATGGTACTTCGTGATTACAAAAGAAACTTACCTCTATTACTGCACTTATCTTCTTAGAATTCAAATCGCCACCAAAAACGCAGTTATGCTACCCTGCATAAAATTTAACAAACTATCAGTAAAAGAGCATGATTGTGACTCTCATATTATGTTATTCAATTGAATAGAATAACGAAGTGGGGTATTGTAGTGCATTGCGATTTATTCAGTATGTACAGTTCTCACAATTACAAAATCTACTCACCACAATAGCACCCGATTACCCTTCTGTCAATACAATGAGTAATCTGAAAAACATACATCATGGTTTAATACCTCAGATAGTGCCAACCATTTTCAATGAGGACTTTGGTAGCGGTTGCGGAGAACATGAAGACATTAGAAGCATGCATACATTGCATAGCATACATTTAGAAAAACTGATTAAACCGATGGTGCAACATGGGAATTGAAGTACTTTTCTATGAGATGGAATGCAAAAATCACCGGGTATTTCCATTTTGCGCAAAGCAGCTGGGCGATGGTTTTATTATTATAAATATCCAAAATTTCAATTGATGCTTTCCTTTTCTTGGTTAGTGTTGTGGTGTTGATTCCAAGCACCTGAAAATATTAGGATAATCAAAATATAAGAGATTTAACAATGGCAAAGCACTATATTAATGTCTTTTGATGATGGTATGTGGGTAAATTGTGTATTCCTAAATTATTAATTGCGATCTCGGGCATTCTACTAGATTTCCACCGGCCCTTTGAAGTAGCTGGATGTTAGTGATGGTTTTTAGGAAGCCAACCACATCTGCAAAAAAAGGTTATAGAGGTCAGGAAATCATAACTGTATATAACACATCACTTGCAATCTTTCTTGTACCTGTAAACTTGAACTGCATTTTCAGCATCCTTGCTGGTAATTTTACTGGATGTCTTTAATACAACATACGTTCTCCTTATCTTTATATATTATAGAATGTCATATTAGGCATTTTTCAGGATCTCATGGGTACATGAGTCAGGATGTTTTGGGTTTTGGCAGTTGTATGGTTTGTTATCCTGCCTCTGGTTTTGTTGTATGGCTGTTTCGGCTGATGGTTTCTGCCTATAACTTCTGACGGCTAGGTATGTTGTTTTACCAACCATTTTTTGTGTTGCTGGAGCTTTGAAATGGAAATCTTCAAAATTTATTAGTTGGGCCACTAAGGAAATAACATACATCTAACTATCTATTTAATAACTTATTAGACGCAACCGTTATAAATGAAATGTAATGATCTCAGTATGGCCAGGAACATTACATTGGACAAATTGGAATAAGTTGTGTTTCAATATTTTGGGGACTCAAAACTGTTAATAACATTGGAAACAACATAGGTGTAATAAAAGTTACCTATAAGGTGTATGTTCCGAAGGTTCGATTCGACGGCTTCGAACTCCGTGAAACAAAATTTGTAGGGAATAATGGTTATCGGTCCCAACCTTCGACGTAAATCTGTCAATCTGAACACTCTAAAAATATTATTCAAAATAAAATAGGGATTCATCATAGAAGGTAAAGCATATATCCGGAACTATAAAAAAATTTACCAAACTAACCACTAACTGGAAAAAAGGGAAAATATTAAGGTAAATACCAACCTATCATGCATGACTACAACAAATGGTAAGTCAATATTGGGGTACACCCTTGTAAGTTTGGTGGAAGATAGAGCATAAATTTCCCTCCCTGTTACATGCATGAGCGAAAGACGTTTAAGGGGGAAAATCATTTAATCGAACAACAAATGTGATGAGAGACTTCATTAGTACTTGCACGTTGTTAGAGCATAGCCAGTTGAACCCACCAAGCGTTGGTATGTCAAGTTTGGTTGTCATATTTTAATGAGTCAAAACTCATCTAAGAGTTGCTTGATTATGTACTAGAGACAACTTCGTTTAAGTTAGACTTGAAAGTCTAGGAATGTTGAGACATACAAGTATTACTCGAAGACCTGAAGAATGTGAAGAAGCAACGAGCTAAAACGACGACATCATCCTTCCTCTTGAGGTTAGTAATATTGACTTGAACTGTTTCATTACTAACGTATCTTTCAAGTCGTGTTATATTGAAAACATAACTGCGAAGCTGTGTATGGATATATTATTCTAGTAGTGAGACATGATCATATGATCATAGTATTAGGGAATTAGACTACGAAGTATAACGCTTACATTCATGAACTTGTTTTATGAATCGAAAGGGAAATCGCTAGGCTTATTGGTACGGCTATTCATTGCAAATCTTTGGATTACCAATATGTGTGAGTTAGCAGAACCGATCGTAACTTTGTTATGTATCTTGGTACAACTAATCACAATGCCTGACTTATGATTTGGTATGACTAGTTTTGATTAATTAGTGTAACCGATCCTAAGTAATCACCTGAGATGGTATGATCGATATTTGTAATTGGTGTGACCGATCACAAAGAATTGTGTAATCGATCCTTGTAATTGGTGTAACCGGTCCTAGTAATTGGTGTAACCGATCCTGGTAATTGGTGTAACCGATCCTAGTGACTGGTGTGACCGATCACAAGCAATACCATGTGTATATGGTAACCGGTCCTGGTAATTGATGTAACCGATCCTGGTAACTGATGTAACTGGTCCTGGTAACTTGTGTGACCAATCACAAGTACTTCCATATTAGGGTATAACCGATCCCAGTGATTGGTAGAACCGATTGAACCCATGAATGTGATTTGATATTTGATACAGATGAACCAATTCTAAACTTGTTTGGAAGTGTGGTATAATCAATTCCAAGATTGTAAATATGAAAGAGGATTTTTTTTTTTTTTTTGCTAAGTCCAATAGTTTATTAAGAAAAAAATGTAATTACAAGAATTACAAGCAGGAGGCACAAGGCCTCCCTACCCCCATAAACCAAAGGGGTTAAAAATAAATAACTATTCTAAAAGCCAAAAAAAGCTCTAGAAACTCAAAACTGAAGAAACATAAACAGAGAAAAAAGAAGAAAAAAAGACTAAACGCCCAATTTTCTTCACTTTCTATAGCGCCAATGATTTCTAGCAAACACTCCTCTCAAAAAATGAGATTAAGTGTTTCCACCTCCTTTAGCTTTATTCTTTGGAGTCTTCATTCTTTTTGATTGATCTTGTGTTTCCTTGACATACTCCTTTCGAAAAGATAAATCCTTCAAATACTTTGTTGAGTATCAAATTTTGTAATTGTACAAAAAATCTCATGTTCTTCTTTTGTTAACTGAGTAGAAAAATTAGCACTCACCTTGGGTTGTGCTTCCCTAACCATATTTGCAATTTTCTCTTGCAAACCCAAGTTTGAGTCCGAGCAAGAGTCCGTGTAGTTTTAAAACTCCCTTTCACGAACAGAATCCAAGTACAGTAACTCTTATCTTTTATTGTTCAAAGATATTCCTTAGTACTCAATGAGATCCTGTTCCGAAATAAATTAAAAATCTTTTAATTAAGGTTATTAGTTTTATATGCTTTAATTACCAGCAATTAAATGCATATCTCTAGAGAATAAAAATTAGTAATGTGCATTTACTAATTGGAGATTTTCTATTGAGAGATTTCGGGAAATATTGGACAAAGCATTTACTGGAATTATGAAAACCGAATGGGCATTTATTGCCTATCTTGAGAATACTTTCGGTTTTGCAAATTCCTTAGTGTCCAAACATCCTTGGTCTATAAATACCTATGTTTGCATTTCTAGCAAACTATCCTAAGATCCATGCAAACTTCATGTTTTTGTTGTTTCTGGTGGAACCGTCTAATCAGAGAGGAAAGTACCCTAATTAAAGGCAAAATCTCTTACGACCGCTCATTCAAAGACTTCTGTGGGATCAAGAAGCTCTACGAGTACCGTTGATGGGAAACTAGATAATTGCAGTGTTATTAGTTTTCGATTGATTTGATTGACTAACGGTTGTTGAAACTTTGATTGCACCTAGTTTGTTTATTCTTGAGAATCTTCTCTTCTGATATAAGATTCACTCAAACTAGATCGAAGTATCGACAAGATATTTAGAACTGTTTGTAGATCTAAACACATCTTATGATAATCCATTATTAATAGACTTCGTTCTGTGCGTGATTGATCACAAGAGATTCAAGTGTTGTTGTGCAGGTTTTAATTACAGATTAAATAAGATTTGAAGACCAAAAAGATTTCCTATTGGTTTCTCATATCTTTGTGTTGCACAAACCTTGATCGGCTGGGATCCAACTAGAATCGAATTTATTCGATTGATTAGTTACGTGAGATCGGCATCCCATATCTTCGAGCCTCCCATTTTGTAATTCTTGTAATTACGTTTTTTTTTTGCTTTAATAAACCATTTTGACCTAGCAAAAAAAAAAGTTGCGTGAGATCGGCATCACTTTATAGTTTCTTGTTGGAATCTATATATTTTGACTGCGAATCTAAACTTGACTACTTTTGTAGTTATTGGATATATTGATCTAACCAGGCAAAGCAGTTTATTAGCTTAAACGGAAGTGCCTTTGCATATGACTTGAGATATCTTATCTTAAAGAATCGATAGAGTTGTTACCAAACAAATTTGTTGTTCCTTTACTGTTTGGAATATGATCCAAAGGAATTGTTCCAGTTCGTGCACTTATCGAAGTCGGAAACGCAGGAATACTGAGGAACCTAAGTGAACTAGCGGTAGTTGCTTGGTCTCAACTATACGAAGTTGGTATAGATTTTGTATAGCGGCTTAATTCTGAGAGTATTCAATTCTGGACTTGGTCCCGGGATTTTTCTGCATTTGCAATTTTCCTCGTTAACAAAATCTTGTTGTGTCATTTACTTTTCATTTCCGCAATTATAATTGTTGTTATTATAATTTAAAGTAAATTACACAAACGTTAACTCTGCTTTACTTGATAGTGATCCTATAGAGTTTGGTTAAGTCCGAACCTATTATCAAGTAATCACACTTTGGTAGTCGTATTGTCTCGATCTCGTATCCATAGACAATCACACAAAGTGTGAATACCGATTTGTAGTATTATCTCGACTTTGTCCATAGACAATCACTTTCAGTAAGAGGACTTATAGGTGGATAAATAAAAGATTGTGGTGTATTTGGGTACCCTCGTCTTTTCAATTGGTATCAGAGCATGCAAACACGAAAAGATTTAACAATCTGTGTTTGGTGCGATCCAACCTATAAGAAATGAACTCGAGTTCACATGAATCGATTTCAGTTAACGTACCGCTAAGATTTGACGGAACAAACTATATATGGTAGAAATCTTCTATGAGATATTTTCTTCAATCACTAGACTTTAATACTTGGCTATTAGTCGGCGATGGTTATAATCGCCCGAAAGTAAAAAATTCGGAAACTTAGTTCAAACGCTTAGTGGATTATACAATCGAAGAAAAGACTTTTGTAAAGCATAATTCAGATGGTTTGAATGCTATTATACATGTTGTAAGCCGTGATCTACAACATCATGTATCAACATGCCAAACTTCAAAGGAATCTTGGGATAATCTTCAGATCGTATTCAAGGGAAACACATCAGAAAAGGAAGCTAAACTTCAAACTCTCACTTCTGATTAGGAAAACCTTCGAATGGATGACAACGACACTTTTGAAGAGTTTCATATTAAACTCTCTGAGATAGTGAATGCCTATTTCTCTCTTGGAAAGTCTATTTCTGAAAAAGATATAGTATGCAAAATTCTCAGAACGTTTCCATCTAGATACGAATCTAAGAAACATGCAATCATAGAGGCAAATGATCTTTCAACACTTTCACGAAGCACACTCGTTGGAAAGTTAAAGATTTTTGATCATGAATCACAATCTATTCAAACTTAAGGAATTGCTTTTAAAGCTGCTAAACATCCAAAAGCTCATGTGGAGAAAGATAGATTGTTGAATGATTCTGATGAACTGATTATATGAGATTCTGATGATGAAATTGAACAGTCATTATCATTAATCACTAGACAGTTTCGAGATCTTTTAAAGAAGAGAAATAAGAGATTTATAAAAGATGCTCATTGATCTTCTCGACCCCATGATCGAGTTCCCGTCAAGAACAAAAAGGATCAAGAAGAAGATGATGAATATCAACCTCAGTGCTTTAAGTGTAAAGGTTTTAGTCACATGGATAAAGACTGTCCTAATCTTAGGAAATACACTGGGAGCAAGGCATTAGTTGTAACTCTAGACGAGACCTCTGATTCATATGATTCTGAAGAAGTGGAAACAACTAATATTGCACTAATTATTAATTTGATTCCCTCTTCCTCCATTAGTGATTTAACCATTATAAAAATGGACATGTCTTCCGATATTGAAAAATCATCTAGTGGTAAAGGGAAAAATAAGACAAAGTGTAAAACTGTCTCAAAAACAAGGATTGCTAAAAGGTGCATAGGCAACTCCAACCAATCTCAAGAAACTTCGTTAATTCGAGGTAACAAGAAAAGAGTTTTTCATACGATACTAGATCAAGAACACACTGGTTGTTCTAAATCCTGTGATGAGAGAAAATCTCTTACTAATACCGCCTAACCGGTATTAGAATTGCATCCTCACCTTGTGTGACGAATTTGTGTGTGAGGAAGCAATAAATCAAGGCACCTATGTGTATATTATGGGAATAAAATCTAGTAATTGAAAATATATTTAAGATATTCGTATTTATATGAATATTAAATTTTCGGAAGTACGAAAATATAAAAAGATCCTTCTCATTCTCTGGTCATTCCATGTCCGAACTATGAGTCAGGATCCGATGTCTTCTCTTGAAAAGGTGCTTGATCTGAAATATATCTTTAAGAATAAGTCTGCACCTTCTCTTGATGCTAAGAAACCTAAGAGGAAAATCAAAAAGATAGATTTTCTTAGCTAGAAGGAAAGAGAGAATATGCTGAAAATGGATCAGTGTATTGAGGTATTGATACACTTTTGTGTTCAATCAAAGAAAAAAATTACATATACTTGCAGAATCCTTCACGAAAACATCTCAACTGCAAGAAATTCTGGTCAAGCAACAAGGTTATGTACTTGAAGAAATTCACAAGCTGAAGACTGAAAGTAATAATCTACCTTCCACTAGTACCGATATGAAGGATTAAGTTGCTTATAAAATAAGAATAGACTCTTATTTGAGAAAAATAGACATCGGTTTTTGATTTATTTCGATTATTGTATAAGGTCTATTTTTGAATAAAACTATCATTATTTATGAATAAAATTATTATTTTATAATTTTTCTTGTGATAGTTTCCGATTATATAGCCTATGCTTGAATGTCTATATTTTTGCTATGTGTTTTCGGTTTATGGGATGTCTGATTTATGTTTTCACAACCTTAATATTCGATATCATATGTTGTGAACCCTTAGGTTTGTGTGACTTTTTGATTTAGCGGGATTAAGTTCTAGCCCATGTTGGTAGGCTTTATCAAAGGATCATAAGGTGCTCCGATTGAAACTCATATGTGAAAAGTCACAATATGTTGAATCAATTTATGTTTACATGAGTTGTGTTTAGCATAAACATATGTGTTTCGGGTTTTCAACTTTTGTTATTGGCACACAAACCGATTCAAGCTTTCTCTGGTAAAGGTTGCTCTTGTTGTTGTTCTTTTGTTCTTGCGAGAGGATAACAACATACTAGGGGAAAGTTCTTACTTGAACTTGCGCTTAATGATATATCTTTCTGGGGAAAAGAGGATGCGGAATCTGAGGTAACGAATTTGTTAGTTAATCGTTTTCCTGTTTAAGAAAAGCCTGTTTATGTTGCATATATTTTGATTTTGCTTAACAAAATTTCGGTTCAATTGATATATTCCATTATGATGTGTATGGATGTGTGTGCGTGATTCAATTGTTTCCGGTTAAGAAAAAACTATGTCAATTTGTTTGGCTTATTGTTTGGTATCTTCTTTATTGTTGGGTATCAAGTGTTTTTTCTTAACGAAATTTCGGTGCAATTGCGGTGCTATAATGTCTATGTTTGTTTCAATGGCTTCCGGTTAAGAAAATAATTATGCAAGTCAATTTATTTTGGTTTGTATGTATTGTTTATGGCTTAACAAAATACGGGATCATTTGTTTAGTCTAATTCGATTCCGGATAAGAGAAACTAAGTTAATTCTGATCTTAGTTAGACTTATCAAATTGAAGGATTCGGTTATTCAAGTCTAATCGAAAGCCTTGAAAAGAAAAACTAGTCAACTAACCTAGTGCTTGTCTTGTCTAAAGAGAAAGGTCTAAGTTATTTTCTGAATAATTATAGCCTGATGAGAGAAATAAAGTTAATTCTTATCTTTATTTCGGTCTTATCGAAATAAGCGATTGTATGTGTACAATCGGTTTAACAAGGGAATTAAGTTTCTTAGTCGATTTGTTGAACTATTAGGGAAAATTTATTCGGGCAATAGTTTTCCTTGATAACATATTAAAACTAAATTACTTGTAGTTTCGGTTTTAATATTGGTTATCTAAAGTGGTATATGAAATCTTCGTGCGTAACTCTTATAGGTTGTTTACAAGTCTTTTGGATTTGTAAGATCCTTTCGGTTTGACCTTTATTTGCTCGAACCTTTGTCATTTTATGACAAAAAGGGGGATAAATATATGGAGTAAACAAATGATTTGCAATCACTAAGGAAAGGACAATTGTGCTTAAACGTTATTTCTAACGAAAGAGTAAAGCATTGACTAAGGGGGAGAAACATATCATATTGCTGTGTAGTCATTCTGTACTGCAAAAGTGGAATAAAAAAGATGTTCGGATTGAATATCTACCTATCTTACCTTTAGGGAGAGTATAATCTTTGTTCCAACGGCTAAATTTCCAACGGCTCGATTTTCTTTCTCCTATAAATTCCATTCTTCCCATCTCCTAAATCACATCTTCTTCTTCGTCTTTTTTTCTAAAACTCTTAATCTCTCTCACTCTGCAGAAATGTCTGTTAGAAATCGCGGTGCAAAGTTTACTGAAGAAGAGGATATAACTATACGCAAAGCATATTTTTTCCATAGGGTAATCACTGGTATGGGCTCTTAAGACTGTTCTTTTTGGGAGAACGTTTTTCCAATGTTCGTCTCACTGTCGGGAAACCCAGGAAACCGAGATGCTCGTCGATTGCGTGCTCGTTTTCAATCTATTAGGCTTGCACTCCAGCCATTTCTTGCTCTGGTAATGGAAAATTGATCGAGAAAAGTTCATCGGTGTAACTGAACAAGAAGTGATCCAAACAGCTCTTGATAATTTGGAGGAAGCTATGGTAAACCTTTTCGTTACGAAGCATGTTTTAGAATTCTAAAATATGGTCCATCTCAAGCACATGTGTACTGCACTCGAATGCCTCTCCCGGTCTTTATAATGAAAGAAGATGTTACTATTGTTCGATCTTGGTTACATCGTATGATGAGACCAATGAACAATGATTATTTATGGGAAAGAGTATTGGGACATTTTGTAGCATCGCGGAACGAAACCATAAGAAATAGTAAGAGCCTAGAACTAAGAATTGCATTCATCACTAAGGAAGTCAATCATTATACAGAAGTTTTGTGGATGGTTCACCGTAGCAATTCTGGATTATCCAACGAAGAACTGGTGAGTATCTTACCTTTGTCCTCATGGACTCAACTGGATCATAAATATATGAACTTGTTGTTTATCTGTTATACAGAAAACCATCGCTCAGACCAAGTTTACTGAAGAAAGCGGAAGAGAGTTTAAGCATTTTGAATGCTATGAATTCTACAGAGAGAATGTCGCTGGATTTGATGTAGTTTGATGTTTTTGTTGTGGTTTATTAAAATGTAGTTTGATATTATTTGCAAGTTCAAATTGTAATAAATTTCGCTTAATCTGAAGTGGAAATCTATTTTAAAATCTTTAATATTTTCATTCATTGATATTACTGCCAATTCTTTTACAAGATATAAACTTATAGACAATAATAAAAAGTACTAAACAACTTCAATAAAAATCAAGTACAAGTTTTGGCCTCCTGTTTATCTTCATTTGACTATCTTCCATTCAACGCGCTCTTTGACAGTTTCGCCTTTGTTTTTGATTTTTTGTTGTTAACTTTCAAAACTGGAGCTCTTCTTTGCCTTTTAGCAGAACATTTTCTTGGAGCAACTTCAAAAACTTGCACTTCCCTCTTACAATTTTCAATCTTTTTAAAACTCCCACATATATTAGAAACATCAACGTCAAGTTTTGCATCGCAAAAGTGTGATCGCCTTTTCAGCCATTTCACCAACAATAAACTAAAAAATTGAAATAGATTTTAGAAGAGAAAATTCAAGAAAAGTGAATTTTGGTGTGAGTGAATTGTTTGAAGATGATGGTAATTTATAGAGGTAAAAAGTGAATTTTGAATTTTTAAAAAACTACCCGTTGGCGTTTTTGCCACAAACTCCAGCGGTCTACGTTCGAGCGCCGCGTTTATGCTTCGAACGCCAGCGCTTGTTCTTCCAATGCTGGCGATTTTTCTTCCAACGCTAGCGTGTGTCTCAAGTTCTGGCGCTTGATGATCAACCGTCCAATGCTTTACCATAGTGGAAAAACATGTTTGTTCATCCACCTTGCTCAACAAAAAAAAAAAAATTGTTCATTGCCATGGGAATTGCCTTTAGGATGTCAACCTTACTATTCCCACGGCTAGAGTAAAACTTACTACCGGTTGCTCGCTTTTGTTAAGGAAGTAATGCGTGAGTTCAATGGTAATCTAATCTTTTGCGAGGGTTCGTCGGCCTCCCACCGCACGCGGTCATCTAGTAAGTAAACTTCCATAACAAGTACTTATGCGGTTATGCCTAGTGAAGTTGAGTACAGCTAAGTTCAGTCACGGCAATGCTGCAAAATATCAGTAAAATTCAGTGGTTGGCTGTTTTTGCTTCACAGATCTCCGACATTTTCTTTCAACTTCCCCTCTCTTATCATCTTCCTCCATCAACCAAAGTAAGATTTTAAAACCCTAATTTTTTATTCTGTTTTGGGAGTTTTATATATACTTTTCTTGAGATGATTTATATATACTTTTCTTGAAATGATTCTAGGGTTTTAATTTGTTCTTTGATAGTTTTGAAACATTGGATGGAAATCTCAAACCTCAAAATCATATGTTTTCTGGCAAATTTGGTTATTGCAGAAGATTTTAGGGAGTTCATCTAGAGATCTATAAGAAAACTAGTTCTAGCAGAAGCAGTACAAGTTTAGGCGGGGGTTTCAGTTCTTGAATTAAGTCATCACAGATCTTGGAGGAAAGCTTTTTTTTTGTTGTTCGTTCTTCATACACTGATTGTATTAGCTGATACCGATTTCATTTATACAAATCTATATAATGTTGTCACTTATACAGAATTTTGTTGTGTACATGCAAGTTTTTTCAATTTCTACGGAGGGGTAGTTTTAAGTATTTAAGAGGTTCTTAGAGGTTTCGATTGCCAGGATATTAGTTTTAAGGTGTTGTTTGTACGAATTTTTACTGCTACACATTCTTCATTATTTTGTGACTTTTTTTTCTTTAAAAAAATAAAATAAAAATATTATGGAATTTCTACTATATTTCTATGCATTTGCTTTTTGTGGGGATTTTGTGCAGGTTTGCAATGGGAAGAAGGAAAACTGAAGAGGTTAATACAACAAAACCCAGTAAAACTACTACTAAAGATGAGAAGAAAGACAAGTGCTCTGTTCCGAGTTCGACTGGTAAGATGGAGTCTGCTGATGAACCAAAAAATCACTTCCCCGTCATTGCTAGCAAGCCAAAAGCTAAAGTAGCACCGAAATGTGAATCTTACATAGATGAGTCTTTGCTTCCACCATTAAGCGATGATGATTACTTTTCATCCGAGGAAGACCAAGATAATGCACCCGCTGGCAAGAAATGCAATCGTCGTCCTGATCTCAAACCTCTTGAATTTTCTATGAGTGAAAAGAATTTGAAAAAAAAAGAGATGAAGGAAATGCAAGCTATTGTGGCCGCTTATAACGCGAAACAAGAAGCTCTCAGGGAGGATCGTGATGCATTTACTGTTGCCATAAGTAACCGAGTTTCTGTCCTTGACGGGGAGCACAATGCATACGCTAATGTTAAGGACATTTCAGTTCATAATTTTTCTGTATCTGCACGAGGGATATTGCTTCTCAAGGACACATCTGTTACTATTGCTCATGGAAAGAAGTATGGTTTGGTTGGACCTAATGGAACAGGGAAATCCACATTACTGAAGCTTCTAGCTTGGAGGAAGATTCCTGTGCCCAAAAATATTGATGTTCATTTGGTTGAGCAAGAAGTGGTTGGTGATGACAGATCATCCCTTGAAGTAGTGATTTCTGCCAATGAAGAACTTGTCAGACTCCGTGAACAAGTTGTGGCTTTGCAGAATGTATCTGTTGATGGAAACGTCTATGATGATATTGCAGGGGAGAAGCTTGTTGCATTATATGACAGGTTGCGGATAATTGGGGCATACACAGCTGAGGCACAGGTATCAAAGATTCTAGCTGGGTTAGGTTTCACAAAAGATATGCAGGTGCGAGCTACTCGATCATTTAGTGGTGGATGGAGGATGAGAATCTCATTGGCTAGGGCGTTGTTCGTCCAACCAACCCTCTTACTACTTGATGAGCCCACCAACCATCTCGGCCTTCGTGCTGTTCTCTGGTTAGAAGAATACTTGTGTTGTTGGAACAAGACTCTTGTCATAGTCTCACATGACCGTGATTTCCTCAATGCTATCTGCGGTGATATTATTCATCTTCATGAACAGAAACTTCAATTGTATCGTGGCAATTTTGATGAGTTTGAAAGATCGTATGAGCAACGTCGCAGGGAGGTTAATAGAATATCCGAGACACATGAAAAACAGGTGAAGGCTGCTACAAGAGCTGGGAACATGGTTCAACTTCAAAAGGCGAATGCTCGAGTCAAGATCCTTGTAAGAAAAGAAGTATCTAGGGGTAAGGTGGACGAGGACAGCGAGCTGTTGGCAAATACCCCCAAAAAGTGGACAGATTACAGTGTAAAGTTCCACTTTCCGGGGCCAACCAAACTCAGGGCACCTCTGTTGCAGCTAATTAATGTCAATTTTAGCTATCCAAACAGGAATGACTTCAGGCTCTCTAATGTTGATGCTGGTATTGATATGGGAACCCGAGCAGCAATTGTTGGTCCAAACGGAGCTGGAAAATCTACATTTCTTAATCTTCTTGCTGGCAATTTAGTTCCCACGAGCGGGGAGGTTCGAAAGAGTCCGAAATTGAGGATTGGGAGGTATTCACAGCACTTCGCGGATCTTTTAACAATGGAGGAAACCCCGGTCAAATATCTTCTCCGTCTTCATCCTGATCAAGAAGGACCTAGCAAGGAAGAGGCTATTTGTGCAAAGCTTGGAAAGTTTGGTCTTCCCAGAAATAACCACTATATTCCAATAGTGAAACTTTCTGGAGGGCAAAAGTCTAGGGTTGTATTCACTTCAATCTCCATGTCAAAGCCCCACATATTGTTATTGGATGAGCCAACAAACCACTTGGATATGCAGAGCATTGATGCACTAGCTAATGCATTGAATGAGTTCACAGGGGGTGTTGTTCTAGTTACCCATGATTCCAGGCTAATTTCACAGGTCTGTAATGATGAAGAGGACAGTGAAATCTGGGTAGTAGAGAATGGGACTATTGAAGCTTTTCCAGGGACATTTGATGAGTACAAGAAAGAACTCCAGAGAGAAATTAAAGATGAGGCCGGTGAATGATGCTTAGTTGAAGGTTCAGGTATGTCTGAAGACCCAATTATAATCTACTGGGTATTTATTTTTTTGTAAAGATGAAAGGAGTTCAAGTTACGAAATAGATGAAATTCAAGGTTGATAGCTGATTTAGCATTGAAGGTTATGGAGTATCATCATCCTGACAATGAATTTCTAGTTAGAATATTCATGTACGTGAAACAAAATGGACTGTTTTTTCCAGAACTTCCTACTGGATTTGTGGTATGTACGTAAAACGATGATGTTGGAAATTTGGAATATATATAGATATAGGAAAGAGTTCCATTTTCAACCTTTAGTTCTTGTTTTTCACAAGTGTCTTTGTACTTGAACAGGATGGAACTTTCAAAATTGGGCTGGGCAGTATACACCAAATTGGGCTAATTGTTGATCAATTTTTCCGATTCCCTTGTTAGGAATTTGACTCCAGTGAATAGTGATGTGAGCTGAAAGATCTGAGCAAATAAGATTTTCTTCTAACATCCGACTTGATTAGCTGTATGTTATCAGGTCGTATCCCTACTTCTTTCGGTTTTTAAGTAATCTTTCAGTTCTTTAGCTTAATTGTTGTTCAGTTGTTCATCCTGTAAAGTTGCGCTTAAAAAGGATAATTGTATAGTCTGTATGTCCTCGACGAGTGCCCTTGCAAATCAACCCTACAGTGAAACTCCAGCTACTTGGGTCCTGATCAACTTACAGACCCTTTAGTTGTATACTACTCCATAAACAATAAGACTCTGTACTTGGGGCAAGGCACCAGGATTTATCTCATTCCAAATCTTCGGAGTGCTTCCCCACACCGAATCTTCTCACATATAAGTAGTAAAGATTTTGAGGGAGACAGTCCATTTTGTTTCATGCACTTGTAATATAAGACTAATTCCAATTACGGAAATTTAAAAATTCTCTCTATTTTGTAGCTCAAGCTTCTTCATAAACTATCAGTTTCTCTCATCCCGTGTTCTTTTGCCGGTGGTGTTAGATCTGGTTTCAAGTTATCTTTGCTTCCTCTGTAGCTTCTCCTTCCCCAGTTTTTTTGAATTCTACAGTGCGTTATTCAATACCATGTCCCCCCTTCAATTTATTCCAGTCCTGGTCTGCTCCGCCCTCACCGTATTCAATTTATCTCTCAGTCCTAGTCTGTTTCCTCTGCTCCCCGGCTGCTTTCCTGCTTCTTCTTTAGCATTAAATTATCGGGCCGTGAGTTATAAGCCCAAAGGTGTCACTATCTATGGACAAAAACTCCAACAAAACAAAATGTTCACAAAAACCCCATTTAACATAAACTGTCTATATTACCTTTCTAGTTTAAATCACCCCAACAAAAACAAAAATCAACCCCACTTTTAATTTTTATTATATTATCACCAACAACAACCCACCACCAGCAACTAGCAACACCACCGACCACCAACCACCGTCGCCGTCCACCACCACCGTGCCACCACCGCCGCCGACCACCACCACCACAGACCACCGCCGACGACTACCACCACCGCCGCCGAGCAACACCATCATTATCGCTGGCCACCACCACCACCAACCAACCGCCACCTCCACAAAAAATGAGTTTCATTGATCAGTATTCAACAAAATGAGAAAAAATGATGAAACCAAACAGAAAAAATGATGAAACCAAAATTTGGTTTCATCATTTTTCCACATATTGTCATTTCACCAACACAACTTCAATGATGAAACCAAACACGCCGACTTCCAAGTCAGGCCGAATAAACTAGGAAAAAATCAGGTGAAACCAAAATTTGGTTTCATCATAAAAGAAAGGAGAAGGAAGAAAGAAGAAAAAATAAAACACAATAAGAAGAAACCTACCACCACCGTCAACTGCACCACCCCCATCGCCGCCACAACCACCACTACCATTACCTCCTCAACTAAAATTAGTTTCAACAAAAAACAATCCACCTGTGTCTCACCATCAAAAATTGGTTTCATAGAGATCAATATTCAACAAAATGAAGAAAAAAATATGTCATCATTTTTCAATATATTGTCATTTAACCAACATAACATCAATGATGAAACCAAACACGTCGACTTCCAAGTCAGGCCGAATAAACTAGGCAAAAATCAGGTGAAACCAAACACATCGACTTCCAATATTTGGTTTCATCATAAACTTAATTTTCATCATTAAAATCTTTGGTTTCATGATAGAAAATAGGCAAGTTTATGATGAAACCAAATTTGGTTTCATCATAAATTTACTGTTTACACCAACCAAAACTGTCAGAATTGATGAAACCAATTTGAAGGTATTGGTGATAGTTTTAGATGATAGAAGGAGGAGGCAGAAGTAGTGTTGGTGGCGGATCTGACATGTAGTGGTGGGAAAAAACAGAAGTAAGAGGAGGCGGTGTTGTTGATGGAAAATCAGGACGTAGAAAGAGAAGAAGGTGATGATGGTGTTAATGGAGGAGACGGAGGTGCTGTTGGTGGCGGATCTGGACATAACGTCTGGTTTGGTGGTGGCGAAGCTACTGTTGGTGATAGATCTGAACATAAAAGTAAAAGAAAAGAGAAGGAGGTGTTTGTGGAGAAGATGGAGGTGTTGTTGGTGACGGATCTGGACATAACGTCTGGTTTGGTGGTGGCGGAGCTACTGTTAGTGATAGATCTGAACATAAAAGTAGAAGAAAAGAGACGGGGGTGTTCGTAGAGGAGACGAAGGCGTTCGTGGAGGAGACGGAGGTGTTGCTGCTGGTGGTGATGGTGGTGGGGAGAAGGAGACGGAAGAAAGAAGAAAAAAGAAAGGAAAGAAGAAGAAAAGATAAAAAGGGTATGTTTGGCTTTGTTTTAAGTAATAAAAACTAAATTTACTCATATTATTATTTGACCTAGAGTTTTTGTGCCACTTTTTAATCAAATGGTTTTTATTTATTAAAAATATTATGCATGGATGTTTTGTACCACTAGTTTGGTCACCTTGGTGTTTTATGACTAGTTTTGTTAAATTATTCTCATTATTATTCCTCCCCCGCCTTGTTAGCATCTCATACCAGCCCTCTCCTCCAGCTGTTTTGTGCCCGTCTTTATTACCTCTTCTCTGCCCTGTTAGTGGTAGACTTGCCCTTGAATTTAATTGAGTATGGTCACCCTCTGGGGCTCTTGTACCTGCTACTTTAATTCCTTCAAAACTTTGGTCAAAACTGAAGTAAATTTCATGTGGTGGTTTTACTGGTTCTGGTTATTTGCACTAGTCACAATGCTATCAAATTCATGGTGCAAAAAACTTAATATATCGCCTGAATGCTTAAAAACTCATAAAATATCTCTAACAATGAATGAGGAGAAATCAACAGAGGCATCAACTGAAGATATGCTGTCCAGTCTAGATAGCAACAGAGAATACAAGATGGATGAAAAAGAAATAGCTGTAAGCAGAGCCAAAACAAAGTTTTTAATCATTACAAAAATCAACTGTGAGTTCATGATCAGCAGGGAGAAAGCAATAAAAATAGTACAAGATGTCTAGAATCTTAATTACTCCCCGGAGTGTACCCTGATTTTCAAAGGAAATGAGAAAAACATCTTTGTTTTTGGCCTTGATTTCGCTAGTGAGGTACAATATGCACTTTCAAAGAACCTGTGGAGCATTGGTCCGTTCCTACTGGTGGTCCAAGAATATATATATGGGGTACCACCTGAATCAATCAATATGGACATCATCACGATGTGGACTCGCCTTATGGATCTTACACCTGAGTTAGCAATAGATCCGATGCCGTACAACATAGCAAGCTCAATGGCTACACGCCTTATGGTGGAACAACCATCCAGAAGCAAGTTATCTCTTTCTTGCCCAAGAGCTCTGGTGGAGATAAACGTCAACCAAAGATTATGGGACCACATTCCAGTCAATATTGGAAAAACTGATCCAGTTATAGTGAGGCTTTTCTTTGAAAAACTCCCAAAAGGTTTCTGCGCAGTGCAGGATTCTCAATCATCCAAAAAATAAGTGTGTGCAAACAACTCAGAGAGAGTTACCCCAAGATGTTCAAATGGAAGAGATGGGGGGAAAGAAGAAAAAGAAAACTTTGTACAAGATCAACTTCTATCTATCACAGCTGCTGCTTCTAAGGATTCACGGACCCCCACCTCCCCCCCCCCATTGCTGGCCAACTAATGGTGCTAAAATCTTCTTCAAGGGTGAATCTAGCAAGACTAAGCCAATGAATCAATCTCTAAAGATGGCGGAAGATAAGGAAGTGGAGGCAGTGGTGAAAGCACAACCAAGTTTCAAGTTAGGGGTACTTCTTAAAGAGACTCTGATAGAAGAAGAGGTAGCCTACACTAAAAGATCATCAACTGATGGGGATGAAATAGCACCAGCCAATAAAATCCAAAGGACAGATACTGAGATAGTGAGTGGAATGCATCGCTCCTCAGGCTCTAGCAGCTTCAGATTTGTGCATGGTCCACCAGCAGAAGTGAGTTTTGAAGCTCAAAAAGATTCAGTATTACACATGTTAGATCCGGGATCATTCACAAAGCCTCCATCGGGATTCGAAGAATTCAAGAAAACTACAAAGTCTACTCAGAGAGTCCAACTAGCAAATATTACCGGAATTGAAAAAGTGGGTAAGACTAAGACAGACAAGAGGAAAGGGAAGCAAACTGAAGAAACAAAAATGGTGAAGTATTGCATGGGAAGGAAAGGAAAAACAACTCTCTTAATAGAAGGCATTACAGGCAAAAGAATTTATCAGTTTGAACCCTTCCAATCTCAGCAGTATACACAAGAAAAATCGAAACTTTCTATTAGCACTGGAGCAAAGGCAAAAGTGAATCAGGTATAAATGAGATCAATGAAACATGCTGTTGGACAGCTCCCCTCAATCAATCCCAACAGACAGGCTCTAACCCAACAACACCAAAGGAGGAATGAAAATATCTCAAGAAAGACTAGGCTCGGGAAGAAGAAAAAGTTGAATGCAAGATTATCAACCAAAATCCTAAAGACTAATTTGGAGAAAGCACTGAAGCAAACAATGCTTAAACTCACTGAGGAAAAATAACAAAGGATGAAGGAAAAAGTAATCAACATGGACTTTAAACTCAATTCTAATGTGAAACTCCCTCATCAACTCATGCTCAAAAATCAAGAGAATGGAAGTGAAGTACCTGCTGAGGCTTTTCCCCACAACCAAACCCCAACCCTTCCACCAGTTCAAACCATACCAATTCCTCCTCTGCCAGCCTCCATATCTAGATCAAACCCCTTTACCATTCCCTTCCCATCTGCCTTGACCCCTGCTCAATCACCTGTGAATAATGACGCTTTGTTCGATCTGCCATTAAACATCCTTTTCCCATCCCCTGCTGATAGTAATGTGGGGTCAAGCAGCGAGAGACTTCAGATGCATCCCCTGCGAAGTTGCACAAAGGCACAAGATGAGAAGTGGACTACAGTTGTGAACTCTAACACAGCTAATGGATCTTCTAGCTCAAGTACAATGGGACCAAACTCGGAGGAGAATCAGGTAAATCGCAATCTAGTTCTTCAATCAGATAGTTTAACTTCTCAATCAGGTATCTTCAATTCTAATAGATCCATTTCGTTTAAAGTTATGTCTCTCAATATATTAGCATGGAACTGTCAGGGGTTAAATAAAAATACCAAAAAACATCTTGCAACTCTAATCAAAACCCAAAACCCAGACATCATTTTCCTTCAGGAAACTAAACACCATGAAAACTACATCAAACCTATAATTAAAACCCTTCAATACCTGGATATGATTGTTGTAAATCCGACTGGGGTAATTGGTACTGCTGGGGGAATGGTTTCGGTTTAGTCCTCCAATGTCTCTGTTCAACTTCTACACACCACGGATAATCAAATTGATGCTTTAGTCACCGATAGACCTAGAAATTTTGAGTGGATGTTGTCAGCAGTTCATGGATGTCCTTACAAGATTAGAAAACATCTTAGCTGGAATTATTTTCGAAACCTTGCTGAAATTGTTGATTTACCTTGGTTAGTTGTGGGAGATCTGGATTTTGTGATTCAAGATGGTGAGAAGAGAGGCGGAAAGAAATTGGATTCTGTTGAATCTCAATTCTTCTCCAATCTTATTGATGATGCGGGCCTAATGGATTTGGGCTTTGTAGGCTATGAATTTACCTGGTCTAACAAAAGAGTAGGTAAGGATTTCATAGAAACTAGGCTAGATAGAGCTTTGACTAACTCGGAATGGTTTGATATTTTTCCTAGAGCCGTGGTATATCACCTACCGGCAATGTGATCAGATCATAGTCCTTTGCTCATCAGAACATCCCATATTGGAAGGATGGAGCTAAACCATTTAAATTCTTTGGAATTTACCTGGAAGATCCGTCGTGTTTCAAAGTTATAGAAGAAGCATGGGAGTTAGAAGTCGATGGTTCGAGTGCGTTTAAATTTGTCTCCAAATTAAAAAACGTAAAGGAAAAGATTAAAATTTGGAATAGAGACCATTTTGGGAATATTCAAAATAATATTAAAAACATCAACCATACTCTCTTACATGCCAAAAACACTCTGAAACTCCCCGAGAACATCCCAAGGATAACCCACTTGCAGGAAGAATTGGAAAGATGGTATAATTTTGAAGAAGCTTTTTGGAAAATCAAAGCAACTGATAATAACTTAACACTAGGTGACAAGAATACCAGTTATTTTCATTCGGTGGCTAAAGTGAGGGTAAAGAAACTGAGGATTGAGGCAATAAAAAAGGACAATGGTGAATGGTGTCATAATCGAGCTGATATTGTTAATACTTTCTTCAAATACTTTGAAAAAATGGCGACTACTTCAAAACCTTTCTCTCAAGAGGAAATCATAAACATTATTCCAACAAGCATCACAAAGTTGGATAACATAAAACTTCTGAGAACTCCCACGGAGCTTGAGATAAAACTTATTGTTTTTGACATGCACCCAAATAAATCCCCGGGACCGGATGGTTTCCCAGCATCATTTTACCAAAAGAATTGGCATCTCCTTAAAGACGATGTTACTAGTCTGGTTAAACAATTTTTCGAGTCTAAACATCTTCTGAAAGAAATTAATGCCACTTTCATCACTCTAATACCCAAAAAAGATTCTATAGAGTCCCCAGCCGATTTTCGACCTATCTCGCTTTGCAATACCATATATAAGATAATCTCTAAATTGCTTGCAAACTGAATAAAGCCTTTCCTAGATAAATTCATCTCACCTTATCAATCGGCTTTTGTCCCTGACAGGCAAATCTCTGATAACATAGTGATAGCCCACGAAGTTATTCACACCATGAGAACTAAGAATACAAAAACAAGATATTTAGGGTTAAAACTTGATATGCCGAAGGATTTTGATAGAGTTGAGTGGAGTTTCTTAGCCGCGGTAATGAAAAATTTGGGTTTTAGCGACGAATGGATGGCCCTGCTAAGTCAATGCCTTAGCACTACCTCTAGTGCGGTTTTAATAAATGGTTCTCCGACGAGTTTCTTCAAACCAAGCCGTGGAATCCGTCAAGGCGATCCTTTATCCCCTACCTGTTCATTATCTGTATGGAGAGTCTTTCAAGAGTGCTAATCGAAGCAGAGAAAAGAAAATGGATAAATGGGGTTAGTTTCTCTAAGAATTCCTTCTCTATTTCCCATCTGCTTTTCGCGGATGACTGTCTAATTTTCACTAGAGCAAGCAAAAAGGAATGTCGGAGATTAATGGAAATCCTGGAAATGTTCAGTAAAGGGTCCGGGCAATTGATTAATTATGAAAAATCATGGATTTTCTTCAGCAAATCTGTCTCTAATAGGAAAGCTAGGGAAATAATAGACATTCTCAAAGTGGGACGAATAAAATTAGATGACAAATATTTAGGAGTCCCACTTTTCACCCACAAATCCAAAGTAAAATGTTTTGAAACTTCTTCAGCAAATCTGTCTATAATAGGAAAGCTAGGGAAATAATAGACATTCTCAAAGTGGGACGAATAAAATTAGACGACAAATATTTAGGAGTCCCACTTTTCACCCACAAATCCAAAGTAAAATGTTTTGAAACTGTAGCGGAGAAGCACAAATGTCGATTAGCGGGAAGGACAGGCAAACTCCTATCTGGGGCTGGAAAGGGCATTATGATCAAACACGTGGCGGATTCGTTACCAACCTACCACGTGACGTTCTTCATAATACCTAAAACTATCACTAAGAGAATGGATAAGCGAAATAGAGCCTATTGGTGGGGACACAAAAGGGATGATGGGAGGGGATATTGTCCTAAGCGATGGAAATATGTGTGTATTTCAAAATAATTTGGAGGAATGGGATTTAAAAACTTCGAAAAGTTCAACAAAGCCTTAATCACAAAAACAGCTTGGAGAATGGTGCAAAACAAAAATCAGCTATGGGCAAGAGTCATGGAGGAAAAATACTTCAAAGGTATATCTCCGTTGTGTATAGACAAATTGAAATCAAATAGCTTCTGGCTCTGGAAGTGTCTGAATGTTGGATTGGAGATAATAAAGAAGTGGGGTACTTGGCAAATAGGAACAAGTGAAAGGATACAAATCTGGAAACACTCTTGGTTCCCTAGAAATCACCCAAACCAGCTCACTGAAGAGCAGACTAAACCTATCATACAAAATACCCTCTCCCATGTGAGTGATGTGATAGATGAGCAAACAAGACAGTGGAATGTTTCATTTCTAAAGCAAGTTTTCCACCAGGCTACAGTGGAAAATATCCTGACAATACAGCTCAATGCCTATGCAAATCAACATGATAGACTAATTTGGCCATATATCCATAATGGAACCCTGAGCATTAGGTTTGTCTATAAGTGCCTCACTGAGATGGATCAGACGACTATGCAATTAGCTCAACCTAATCCCATCTGGAAAAAGATTTGGAAACTAGAGGTCCTTCATAGAATTCAGGTGTTTGTTTGGAAATGCTATAGTGACATTCTCCCAGTTAAGTCCAAATTGTCCTCCCATATGGCAAATATCTCCCCTTTGTGTGATCTGTGTAATGTCCAGGATGAAACTTTATCTCATTTGCTTCTTCACTGTTCTTTCAGTAGGGCAGTCTAGTTCGAACTAGGATGTAGAGCCCCAACTGATGATACTGAAACAATCCATCAGAGGATTGAAAATTGGTTTGTAAATACAGGCATGTCCACTAAAGATACTATAAAGAGAAGACGCATTGAAGCTATGGCCTGCTGGTGCATATGTAAATATCGATGTGCCAAAAGCCTCCAAGCAGTTTCGATCAAACCGGAAACAACAATCACTCAAATAAAACAACTTATGATACAAACCGAGCCGCTACCCAATACATATATATACAACAGACACCCAACAACAATCCAATTGCACACAATGCAACTGAGAATTCAACAGAAAATGAGGACTGTTGTCATATATTCTAACTACCAAGCTCACCCCAGACTCTCTTTGGTAATTGTTATTTTTGCAGATGAAGAAAATTCAATCGAAGACTGCAAAGTCTTCAATTGCAGAGTAGAAACTCACCAACAAGGCAATACACTGGGTCTCCTAGCAGCTCTGAAGTGGAAACAACAACATCACGAAAGACATTGCAGGATCCAGATGGACGATAAGAAGCTTATGAAGGAGGTCAAGAAGAAGTGGAGCAACAACCAATACCAGTCCAACAACAAGATAGTTGATAACTATATAGATTACCTCTCTTATTTCCGCAAGTTTGATTTAATTTCCCTAAGGCAGATGTGGTTCCGAAGATTGCAAAAAATAGCCTCAAACTGTAACTCAAACCCACGACTGTTTGAGCTAAGAGAGCTCTTTCCAGACAATGATGAACTTGTAAGACAATTCGGTTATCAGGGCGTTTTACCTGGCTAAGTTTTAGTAAGATCTTTCTTTTCAAATATATATATATATATATATAAGACTAGATTTTGTGCCCGTGCTACGCACCGGGTGGACCCCAAAACCATCCACCATCTTTTTTTTTCTGCTCAATCAATTCCAATTTTATTACTCATTATGGAAAAATTACAATTGTCAAGAGTCAAAAATGAGAAAAACTCACAACTAAAAAGAAAAAAACTGAAAAAGACTAAAACACGAATTACAAGCCCAGTAGCCCATTAAAATCAGCAAAACATGTAATATATTTGATCAGGCGATTCCATAGCAGAAATAAAGCTTGATCTTGTCGTGAAAAACTAACTTACCCCCCTCTCCAAGCTTGCACCTTTCTTTGCCAGAGCATCAGCAGTAAAATTTATTTCTCTCAAACTATGTACAAACCGAATACTCCATATTCTTTTATTCTACTCCATCTCGCCTGAATGATCCAAGGTAGCTTCCTAGAGATATATGCCTTTACTGCTGCATTAGAATCCCAGTTAATGCAAAGATTATATTTACTGTCCTGCAAAGCCCATTCTGCAGCCTCAATAATAGCCATAATTTCTGCAATGAAATTGGTTGCAATACCCAGTCCTTTAGCTTCAGCATATAAAAACTCCCCCTGATCACCTCTGCATACAAATCCATTGCTTGCTACTCCTGGATTACCTCTAGAAGCACCATCACAACAAATAAGTGTTTGATTTATTGCAGGGAGATGAAATCTAACTTCCACAATCCTCTGTAGTTTTATTGGTTGGTTTTTCAATTCAACTTTTTTGAAAACCATGAAATCATAACTACAATCCCACGTGAAATTTTTTATTCTCACTGCACAGTCTTTTGTGTATTGTATTATTCTCTTCTTGAGCTTCCCCATATCCACTTTCTCATCTTCCAAACATATCCCGTTTCTTAAGAACCAAAGTTCCATCATTGTTATTGAAGCTACCAGGATCCGGACATCTTCAAAACCATCCACCATCGTTTGGTCAATGTGTGCTACATCGGGCATCTTTTTCTTTTAACCATATTTTTGATTTGGTAAAGCTCGACTTCGGCTTCACCTCGCCCCGTTCTAATTTGATTTGGTGTGGCGAGGCAAATGAGAAGAACGGATGAATATCACTCTAACCATATTCTTGGTTTGGTGTGACGTGGCTTCGCCTCGCCCCGTCGTGCATTTTTGACTTGGTGTCGTGGGGCTTCGCCCCGCCCCGTCATGCATTTTTAATTTGGGGTGGCTCAGGTCCGCTTCGCCCTGTCACTTAGGATTTTTTATTTGGTATGGCTCGGCTATGCCTCCCCCTGTCACTTAGGATTTTTGATTGGGTGTGGCTCGGCTTCGCCTCTTCCCCGTCCCGATGCATTTTTGATTTATGAAAGGAAAAGCCAATTGAATCCATTCTAAACTATCAATTGGATCTTTTGGGTGCATCTTACTAAGTAGTTCCGTTCAAAGTTGCAGAGCTGGAACAAAAAGAGAAAAATGCATAAATAAAAGCATACTAACTAAATGCAGTTATGCAGTGTCGTAGCGGCATAGTCGTTGCAGCAGCAAGGCCATGATAGGGCTGCAACGATGCCGACCCGAGTGAACATAGTTGAACATCACATATAAGTCGGCTTTATCAAACACCATCTTGATCTCCTCCTGTAAATTGTAGAACATAAATCATATAATTAACTAACAACATCATACTGATTAGGGTATGGGTGAACGAAACTACAACCACTACATAAATTTTACTCCATTTATATAATCCAATGTGAAATTTCCTAACAACATCATACTGATTCAGAATAATAGCTACCATAGCATAAACATTAAAACATAATTAGATAAATTAGAAATTAACAAAATTTAATTGCAGTGCAGTAGTTAATTCTGGAATTATAAATGTGGTTCGTTCTCCACAAATCCGGTCTCTCGCGGTCTGTGTTTTGAGCATTTTTGAGCATGTTCCCATTCTTGAGCAATTTTTCTAGTGCCTCGTTTTTAAATTAACCCACTCTTACGCGTTCACTTCCAGTAAAGAATTGTAGAATTAGATGCCCAACATAATACCATTAGTTATTTAGTAATCAGAAAGATGGGATTTTTTTTTAGCAAATCTAAAATTGTTGTGGTACGCATTCACCCACTCTTACGCATTCACTTCCTGCTGTAAATATTTCTTAAGGAATAGGTACACAATACTCCGACAAAGTACCCCGTAATGTACAATACCAATTTAGTACCCGTCCACTCACTCTTACATTATCTAATGTCATTCACCTCCTGTATAGAATTGTAGAATTAGATGCCCAACATAATACTATTACTTATATGGTAATCAGCAAGATGAAAAGAAAAATTGACAAATCTTTCCTCCTGCTCTTTTCCTCATCCTATAAAACCTTATGCAGTAAATGTTTCTCAAGGAACAGGTACACAACACTCCGACGAAGTACCCAGTAATGTAAAGTATCGATGAATTAAGTACCCGTGGGTTATATCTGGTGAAAGGCAAGCCAGCCTGAATATGATTGTCGGATAACATTAATGAGAAAGCTAGCATTTTTCATACCTAAAACCTTTAAGGTCTAACATCATCAAATAAATACCTACTGCGATGTAATTGGCCAAGTTGATATAGACAAAAGCAACATAAATTAGTAACAACAACTGCAATATAATAATGTTCTAATTTTTTCCTTTTATGTTCACCTTATAAGCACTTCATGTGATTGAGCCAAGTAGTACTATGTTCCATGGGTCAACAGAGTAATCACTTTCAACCTCAATGAACAACACCCAAAATTCAAAACAAAGCAAAATGATTCAATTCTCAAGAAATGATATAGCTACCTCAGTATAAGCTCTAGTAGCAGCAGCCAACATTCTTTACGAATATAAAATTACCATCATATTTTAGGAGTTCAGCTGTTGATTTCCACCACTACCACCTAGTTCTCTTTTTTCACTTTGTACTCTCCTTTGCTTTTGTACAGATACTAATATACTAATTAGATATATAATCAGAGATAATGATTTTTGAAAAATAAAATGGAAGTCAGTGTACCTGGATTAAGATGAAGATAATTTCACCAGCGCCAATTACGAATCTACTAATGCTGTAACGGAGCGCAAATAATAATTAGTGTCGACATTCAAATCATAATTAGTATGCAACATTAACTGGAGCACAAATCAAGCCTGGAAATCCAAAGCTCTAATCAGACCAAAAATTGTAAGATAAAAAAACACACCTGCAATGGTCGGATCGCAACTTCAGTTGTTGGTATTGATGTCAGGCAAAAACACCATCTTACTCCAAGGAAGAGTATCTACAGAAGCAATTAGAGAAATGAGGAGGCAATGAGTTCGTTATCGTTCATGTATAACCATACCTGAAACACACCATAACACCAAATAAATTAGGATACAACGTGAATCGTATGTCGGAAAAGCCAATGAACAAAATAACATGGAGGTTAAAATGTATCATAATACTTAAGTTAAGACTTGAATATCATATTCTTTTATCTACTTCAGTAAGAAGAAGTGCTCCTTTGTTTTTTCCACCTGATTGGACATCTAGGAATGTCAATGATGGAAGATTAGCATGACTATATAGTAAATAATAGACAATCAAAGAGAAAGCGGAAAAAAGTGTGTTTTTGTGCTGAACTGGAAGCAACACAAACAAATTTATAAGGGTACGGCAATCAGGCATCATGAACAACCAATACTTAAATCCCAACCAAGCTAGTTCAGTATTTAACACACCCAATTACTAAGAAATCAATTTTCAAGAAAGGAAAAAACAACTAATTTCAATATCTAAGGTTAATTGTTTAATGTTCCACCATAAGCTCATAGAGAAATACCGGCAGTTCATTAGGGTCCAGAGAGATCAACCGTCACATGCAAAAACATGATGCGTTATAAAAAAATAAGCCAGTTCAAGAATCCAAACTACAACATGAGCATGAAGTTTCTTTCTCGAGCTCAACTATTTGAGAAGTTGCTCTATACAATACGCCAGTTTCGTTTGCATTGACAAATTAGCTTAGTCTTTCCAATCCCAAAAACTCATAAATAAACTGAATTTATGATACATCTGTAACCAGTTTTTGTTTCACGCGGAAGAGAATAGGGTTAGGGATTACCATTTGTTTCACAAAACAAATCCGAGAAGACATTAGTAACATCAAAAGACAAATACTTGTAAACAACAGCGAATTTGGAAAATAGTTTGATTTTCCC
The DNA here is from genome assembly GCA_023531105.1 of Papaver atlanticum. Taxonomy (NCBI): domain Eukaryota; kingdom Viridiplantae; phylum Streptophyta; class Magnoliopsida; order Ranunculales; family Papaveraceae; genus Papaver; species Papaver atlanticum. Next base: position 180,557 of record JAJJMB010012240.1, read on the forward strand.
AATTGTAGAATTTGGGTTTACCTAAATCCAACAATATCTTGATCTTCACCAACTCAGTGCTGTGAACTACTAATAACATTATTGAATTAGGTATGACTCAAACTGCGGAAAATGGAAAGACTGATTTACAAAGCAGTTAAATCGTATCAAAATAAAAATTCTCAATGAACAGTCAATAACATCAATAACTAAATGCTTAAAAAAAATCAACAACTAAACTAAACTAAAATCAAATCAAAATATTCTTGTTCGATGCATACTATCAATCAATATTATGAACCAAAAACCCTAGGCAAAATAAATTTCTGAGAAACTACCTGAAACTCGAGAAATTGACCTCTTTGAAAATTGCTGAAACTTTAATTGGAACTCCTTTGATCAGCAATCGGCGGGGGAGGAAAAAAAAACAAAAGGGTTAGGTTCATAGATTCAGAGAATCAAAGAGACATAAATAAAAGGGTTAGGGTTTACCAACAGAAAATATCGTTCCTGCAAAATAAAACCAAACAAAAATAATTATAAGAAAATAAATAACGAACAACCAAATCTTTTCTGATGAACATAGAGATGGAGAATGAGAACAGAGAGAGAAAAAGGAGAAAAGAGACGAAAGTAAAAAAAAAAAAAACGTCTGTTAGGTTAGTTTTTCTTTTTCTCTCGGATTTTTTTTTTCTTTTGCAGGATTTTCTTTATTCTCCCGCATAAATTTGTTAATTTTGTGAGAAAAAAGAGGATTTGCTCTCGTTTAAAGGATTGGTTTTTGGAGCAAAATTAGAGGAGAGAGAAATTTTAGAGCAAAATGGTGAGGGAGGTGGTGTTCACTTCTAACGTATAGGGGAGTTTTTGTTACCGCGCGACGTGGGGCTCATATGACTTGGGAGTTCATAGGTATTGATTTAGAACATCAATACTGTTACGTAAATTTGGAAACTGTATCTAAAAAGACAATCACACTGCAGTGGGTATAATTAGCTTTTTTTAAGGGAACATTATCTATACCAGATATTGCGCCCATGCGTCGCACTGGCCTAAATAATTTGTAGAGAAAAGTATATTTCGGTGCTAATGAGTTTTTAGCGATCCGAAATTTAAAATATGAACAAAAAAAAATAGTCAATAAAAATATTCAATTACTAAAAATGGTAATATTAAAATAATCCATTTATAAAATTAAAAATAGAGATTAGTAAAACTGTTTAAAAATAATAAAATCTAACATGAAAATATTTTATAGATATCTCTAATATCGTGTACAGTGATCTTTTTGTGCTCACATGAGACTAGTAAAATATTTTATAGATATCTCTAATATCTCTAATAACATGAAAATCTAACATGAAAATATTTGCACAAATGAGCAAATAGTATGCTCATTTGTGCTCTACAACAAATGTTGTGGTTTCCGTGGGACCCGTGATTACCATTTTTAGTAGCGACAACTGTAGTGACCTGTTTGCTGGTAACCTGCTTCGAGCTGATATAGCAAATTAGCGGTACAATAGGGTGAATGATACGCTCCCTTGTGCTCCACATCAAATGTTGTGGTCCCCGTGCAATCCGCAACCACCATTTTCAATCTTAAGTATACCAATTTAAATAATTATAAGCAAGTTATTATTGTGCTTAATATGGTTAGCGACTTATTTACCTTGGTTCCGTCTCAACATACTGTACAACAAGGAAGATTTTCCGTTTCCAGAAGCTCCTAGCTGCAAGATGCATGTCTTATATGTCGTTTGCGTAGCTTGCTCTTTTTAAAATGCATGTCTAGTCGTTGCCAATAGAAAACTGTAATGGTAGTATCATACACCAGGTTCAATTTTCTTCTTAAAATTACATGAAATTAAGCAAATAAAATACTGCTAATAAGACCAAAAACTAATCTTGTTTAAGCAATTGAGATCAAATTTAAAGAAATCCAAACTGTTAAAACCGTTAACAAAATGATTAAAAACTTAGTGTGCAACAAATAAAAAAAAATAATACATCCAAATGCAGGCTTATAATAGAAGTTTTCTATGAGAGTTTTCGGAAATATGGTTTGTTAATTAATTGGTTAATGTGCTAGACTAATAATAGAAGTTTTCTATGAGAGTTTTCGGAAATATGGTTTGCTAATTAATTGGAAATAGGAAAACCGAAATTAGGTACTTCAATGTGAATATCTTGAGAATATTTTCGGTTTTGGAATTTCCTTGTTGTCCAAACAACCTTGGTGTATAATACTTGAGTTTGCATTTCTTGCAAACTATCCTAAGAGCCAGGCAAACTTCATTCTTGTTGTTTCTAGTGGAACCGTCTATCTGGAGAGGAAAGTACTCTAATTAGGCGAAATCTCTTACGACCGCTCATTTAAAGACCTCTGTGGGATCAAGAAGCTCTACGAGTTCCGTTGGTGGGAAACTAGATAATTGCATTGTTATTGTATTTTTCGATTATTGATTTGACTAACGGTTGTTGAAACTTTGATTGCACCTAGTTTTTTTATTCTTGAGAACCTTCTCTTCTGATATAAGGCTCACTCAAACTAGATCAAAGTATTGACAAGATCTTTAGAACCATTTTCGGATCTAAAGACATCTTGTGATAATCCATTGTTAACAGACTCCGTTTTATGCGTGATTGATCACAATAGAATTCAAGTGGTGTTGTGCAGGTTATTATTGAAGACAAACGAAGATTTGAAGACGACAAAGTTTTTTCTTATTATTTTTTGTATCTTGTGAATTGTGTGCACAAACCTTGATCGGTTGGGATCCAACTAGAATCGTGTTTATCTTTGATAGACTTGATTGGCTAGTTGCGTGAGATCAGCATCACCTTATAGTTTCTCTTTGAGATCTATATTGATTGATTGCGATCTAGAGTTTGATTATTTCGGTAGTCAAAGTTTAGATTGATCTAACCAGACAAAGGAGTTTATTAGATTAAACAGAAGAGCCTTTGTCAACGACTCATTAATATCTTTTACCAAGATTGAATAGAGTGGTTACCAAACAGATTTATCCTTTACTGTTTGGAATACGATCTAAAAGATTGGTGATTCATGTGCGTGACTCTAGAAGTCGAAAGCGCAGGGATACTGAGGAAACTAAGTATCTAGGGGTAGTCTATTTGGTCTCAACTATAAGAAGTTGGTATTAGATTTTGTATAACGGCTTAATTCTGAGAGTATTCAAAACTGGACTAGGTCCCGGGGGTTTTCTGCATTTGCGGTTTCCTCGTTAACAAAATCTTGTTGTGTCATTTACTTTGTTTTCCGCATTATAATTTTTATTATAATTAAGTAAATTACACACGTACGTTAATCCGAATTACTTGACTTTGATCCAAATAGTCTATCGGTTATTACTGTAACTATTATCAAGTAAATATCTTTTTGTCGTATTGTTTCGACCTCGTCCATAAACAATCATACAAGGTATATGAATTAAGTTGTATTTTCTCAACTATGTCCATACACGATCACTTAAGAAACCGGACTTATAGGTTGATATTCGAAAGATTATGGTTTATTTGGGTACCCTCGTCTTTTCAGATTCAGAATCCAGCGAAGATGAGGGTAGTAGCTCGGTAAGTGATAGTGACAAACCCAACTCTCAAACAACTCGAAGGACAGAAAAGTAAGTTTCCACCTTGCTATAATCTTATACTTTCATAAAAATATTATTTGAATAGAATAATTAATCCAAATTCATGAAAGCTATGTAAGACTTCGTTGTCAGAAAATTTCAGATGCTAAACCCTTTATTAGAATTGTTGTAGAATCTTGATACGAACTCGGATTTTGATGGTTGGCCCCAGCATTTTGATGACAAGAGAATTTCCTATATGCTTTTTTTTATAAGTCAAAAAATATATTAATAAATAGCAATACTCGGTTGTAATCAATATTAGTTGATCAAAACTATTTCTTGATTTATCGTCTACTAAGTCAAGTCTCGGACCATGTTAGAATTTGGTAGTTGAGTACCAACCATCACCCTCGAAGACTGAAGATCGTCGAAGACATTTGGACAACTTCTTTTATCAGGTATGTGAAGGCCGAACCATTCTATTTTACTCACTATCTTACCATTCTATCATTTGATACTATGTTGTATAACTTCTAGCAGATTCACGAAAAAGAAATTTCGAGTCAAGCTTGTCTTGTTAAAAATCTCGAAATATGATTCCAGCATAGATGTTCAAAGGTTTATGGATCAATTGAAAATCGCCCATACAATTGATTTTATCATTTGGAAATATTTCAAAACATCATAAGAGAGTAATTCAGAACTTATGATATTTCTGCTCGGGGTAGGTTGGCAAACCAGTTTGCAAACTATAGATATTTGAGTTTCAGATATACAAGGAAGGTTGGCGAACGAGTTGGCAAACTACAATTTCAGTTGGGAATAATTCACGAACCGTGGTAAACTGAATCTTTGGTGTTGGTATAAACGGCTTAAGGTTGGCGAACCCAGCTCACAAACTGTGTCCATCTGAGTTCACAAACCAAGTACAGTTGGCAAACCTAGTTCGTGAACAATGTACATCTGAGTTCTCGAGCTGAGTAGGGTTGGCGAACCCGGTTCAAGAACCGTAGCAACCTGACTTGTGAATTTTAGCCTTACGGTTCACGAACCGTTTCACCAACGGTCCCAGTAGAATTTAGCAGATGCTCAAAGATTTATTTATTTTTTAAATATGTTTAGAATTGTTATGACTCTCTTAAACACTTCTAAGACTTCATTGATCACTAAAACACTAATGTGTGTGCATCATAATTAAACTCTTAAGTGTTTGAATAAACATCAATTTTCTTATAGTTCGAAAGGCATATTTTACAAAACAGAACGGTCTTTATATACGGTTCTGTAACCGGAGCATAGTGTATATTCTTCTATTGCATTTTCTAGACAAATTTCTCACATGCTTATTTAAAACCCTAACTAGAGTTTCATCTGAGTTATCTTAGCTTGAATTCTAAGCAACCCTAATTTATTTATTTATTTTAAAGAGAAGCTCCGAGAGCATTTATTGAAAAGGAATAAAAAACAGAAGGGGGCGAAACCTGACCTCCAAAGACAAGAGAGGAGTAAACAAAAAGCAAAAGATATTACAATTAGTAAATCTGTAATTGGCAGGCTAGACTTGTCTATGCCAAGTTTATATCTCGTAAAAGCAGGGGGATGATCCCACCATCTAGACTCCACCGAAGCTCCATGTTTTGCTAGGATATCTGCCACTGCATTGCCTTCACGAAATATGTGAGATATCTAAACTCGATGGCCGAGAGGAATCTCATATAATTGGACCACTGTATAGACAATTTCCAAGGGATTAATCTTGGGTTATCAATGGCAGCAAGAATAGATGTAGAGTCACATTCAATCCAAAGTCTTCGAAACCCTCTAGTTTGCGTCACTCTAAATGCATGAATTGCACCCCCAATATTCAGCAGACATAGAAGTATCAGTACCAATACTTTTAGCTAAACAGCCACGAACCTGTTATGTTGTCAATGTTTTAGGAAGGTTCTAGAATTTTCTAGAATCGTCTAGGTGTTTCCTTATTTTGGTTTAGCTAGAGGTTTCCTTATTTAGTTAAACTCAAGGTTTTCTTTCTTAGCTATGTCTAGGTTTCCTAGTATAACTCATATACTTGGAAGACAAGTTTGTAACCTATATAAATAGGTGTATAAGTCTTAGGGAAACACACACAATACAATCTAGAGAAGAGTTCTCATAACTAGAGAATTTTAGGGTTTAGAACGTTTTGTTCATAAAGAATTGTTTGGGGTTTGTGAACAACATTCTGCTGGTCATCGTTGTGGTTTAATTCTTTGTAATTTGTTCTATAATAAGAGTTGACCGTAGCCGTTTGTGGACGTGGCATATTGCCGAACCACGTTAAATCTTATGTCTTTCTTGTTTCGTTTAGTGCATCTAGTTTCTGTTTTCTTTAGTTCTACATTGATCCAAAGAACTATTAGTATCTTGTGGAGGTCTTAAACCTAACAAGTGGTGCGGTGAGCGTGGAGAGGATCATAGTTAGAAGTGAAGATGTCTAGTTCTACTTTAGGTGGATTTTCGAAGGTGCATGGATTTGACATTATCAAGTTCAATGGGAAGAATAATTTCACATCATGAAAAACTGATGTAAAAGATATTCTTGTTAGTATGAAACAAATCAAAGCAATCAAGGAGAAGCCAGCTGTGTTGCCAAAGGATTGGACTGATGAGAAGTGGGCTGACCTTGATTTGATGGCGTGTTCAACTATTCGTTTATGTTTGTCAAAGGAGATCACTCATAACATTTCGAGTGAAATCTCTGCAAAGGTATTGTGGGAGAAGTTAGAGAAGCTCTACTTACAAAAGGATTTGACTTCTGAATTTTACTTGAAGCGTAGACTCCATGCCTTTAGGATGTCTCCAGGTAAGTCTATGGTTAATCATATTAATGAGTTTAATAAGATCTGTTCTGATTTGTCTAATATCAATGTTACTATCTCTGATACAGATAAATCCATGATATTATTATGTTCTTTGCCTCCGTCGTATGATGCTTTCGTTGACTATTTGTTGAGTGGGAAAACCGATGAAGACGACGATGAAGATTATTTGGTTTTTGATGATGTGGTCTCTGCTTTACAAGCTAAGGCGTTAAGGAAACAAGAGTTTAGCAATGAAGCACAAGTCGAGGGCTTGTTTGTTGATAGAGGAAAGAATGGTAATAAGAAGTCGAAGTCAAAGAATCATTCCAAAAAGAGCGATATTGAGTGTTATTATTGTCGAAAAACTGGTCATATTAGGGCTGATTGTCTCAAGCTCAAGGAAAGAGATGAGAAACGTGAGAAATCAGATTCGAAGAATATTGTTGCTTCGGTTGCTGAAGGCAGTGAAGTTTTAGAAGACCCAATGTGTGGTTTTGATGAGGAAGTGTTAACCGTTACATCAAAGAGTTATCTCAATGATGGTTGGATGTTTGACTCTGGTGCTTCGTATCATATGTGTCCTTCAAAGGATTGTTTCACTACTTACAGAGAGGTGAATGGTGGTACTGTTATGATGGGCAATTCTAATGCATGTAAAAAAGTTGGAGTTGGTACGGTACAGGTTCGTTCGCATGGTGTTATCATAACACTTTCATAGGTTAGACATGTTCCAGATTTGAGGAAGAGTTTGATTTCGTTAGGAGTACTTGAATCTCTTGGATACAAGTATGTTGATGAATATGTATTCTCGAAGGTATTCTATAATGGTAGTTTGAAGATGACCGGTGAAAGACATGTTAATCTATATTTCTTACAAGGAGATATAGTTTGTGGTGGAGCTATGGTTTCTCAATCAATTGATGAGAAACAGGTGGAGTCAACACGTTTATGGCATATGCGTCTTGGGCATATGAGTGAGAAAGGTATGTCCGTGTTGAGTGGTAAAGGCTTGCTTGGTGGTGAGAAAACTTGCAAGCTTGATTTCTGTGAGCATTGTATCTTTAAGAAGCAATGTAGGAGCAGTTTTGGTACCGCTGTTCAGCACACGCAGGGTATGTTAGATTACATCCATTCGGATGCTTGGGGTCCCTCTCGTACAATTTCTAAGGGAGGTGCTAGGTGGTTTGTGACCTTTATCGATGACTTTTCGAGGAGAGTTTGGCTTTACACCATGAAGCATAAGAATGAAGTCACCGAGGTGTTTAAGAAGTGGAAGACCATGGTAGAGAAAAAACTTGGTCGTGTGGTTAAGAAAATACGTTCCGATAGTGGCGGTGAATACATCGAAGACCCACTAAAGGAGTTTTGTGAGGAACAAGGTATCGTTAGGCACTTCACAGTCAAGGGTACACCATAACAAAATGAAGTAGCGGAGAGAATGAATCTAACGTTACTTGAGAGAGCACGATGCATGTTGTCAAACGCAAGTTTAGACAAGATTTAGTGGGCTGAAGCAGTGAATACGGAGTGCTATTTAGTGAATCGATCACCATCAACAACTATTAAGTGTAAGTCACCTATGGAAGTATGGATTGGTAATCCCGCGAACTATTCTAATTTAAGGGTGTTTGGTTGTCCAGCCTATTTTCATGTAAAAGAAGATAAGTTGGGTGCTAGGGCCAAGAAAGAAATTTTCTTAGGTTATCCATTAGGTGTGAAAGGATATCGTCTATGGTGTCCAGAATTGAATAAGTTCATAATTAGTCGTGATGTGACCTTTAATGAGAAAGCGATGCTTGATTCAAAGAAGTTCACAGGTTGGGACTCTCGAATTGAAAGTGAAAGTGAAAGTAGTAACGGTGTTGAAGATGATTCGATGCAGGTGGAGTAAAGAGTTCCTAGTTCATCTACTATAGAATAAGAAAAATAAACTCTTGTAGAAGATGAAGTTGAGTTTGGGGTTCCTAATAAGGAATCTACACAACAACAAGTTAAGAATATTCCGTCCTTGACGTTTCAACGTGAGAGACGTGCACATGTCCGTTATGGTTTTGATGAGTATGCGTCTTACGCATTATCTGTTTTTGAGGATGAGCCGTTTACCTTTGAGGAGGCAATGAGTAGTACTCATGCCATTGAGTGGAAAACGTCCATGGATAAGGAGATGAAGTCTCTTCACAAGAATCACACTTGGGAACTTGTTAAGTTACCTAAGGATCGAAAGAAGATTGGGTGCAAGTGGGTCTATACGGTAAAGGATGGAATTCCAGATTCCAAGGGTATCGTTAGTGGTGTACGATACAAAGAAAGGTTAGTGGCTAAGGGATATGCACAAAGGGAAGGTGTGGATTATAATGAAGTTTTCTCTCTGGTTGTTAAACACACTTCTATCGAGTCCTTTTAGCATTTGTGGCGTAGTTTGACTTAGAGCTCGAGCAATTAGATGTCAAGACGGCATTCTTGCATGGAGATTTGGAGGAAGACATTTATATGTCACAACCCATTGGTTATGAATTTGCTGGTAAGGAAGATTATGTGTGTCAACTTGAGAAATCATTGTATGGTTTGAAGCAATCACCAAGACAATGGTACAAGAGGTTTGATACGTTTACGTTGCAGCAAAAGTATACTCGTAGTAAATACGATCAGTGTGTGTACTTTAAGAAGTTTCAAGATGGAAGTTTTATTTATCTTTTACTCTATGTGGATGACATGCTCATAGCTGTTAAGACCAAGTCAGAAATTAATGTTTTGAAGAAACAGTTGAGTTTAGAGTTTGAGATGAAGGATTTGGGTCCGGCCAAGAAGATTTTGGGTATGGAGATAAATCGAGATAGGGTAAAGGGGAAGTTATGTCTTACTCAGAAATCCTATCTTGAGAAGGTTCTTCGTCGCTTTGGAATGCATAACTCCAAAGCTATTAGTGTTCCAATACCGCCTACAGTTAAGTTATCAAGACAGTTGTGTCCTACTACAACTGAGGAGAAGGAGTTTATGTCAAAGGTTCCCTATGCTAATGCGGTAGGTTCTTTGATGTATGATATAGTTTGTACTCGTCCTGATATTGCACAAGCAGTTAGTTTAGTTAGTCGTTATATGGCTAACCCTGGGAGAGCACATTGGCATGCGGTGAAGGGAATTTTTAGATATCTTAATGGGATCTTGGATATTGGTTTAGTGTTTGAGAAGGAGAAAAGTTTGAAGTTCTGTGGATTTGTTGATTCAGATTATGCGGGTGATAGATATAAGTGTCGTTCTACTTCGGGGTATTATTTTACATTGAGTGGAGGACCTATCAGCTGGAGGTCTATGTTATAATCAATTGTAGCTTTGTCTACTACGGAGGCAGAGTATATTGCCGTGACAGAGGCTGTTAAGGAAGTATTGTGGCTTCGTGGTTTAGCTGAATACTTGGGGATTATACAACGGAGTGTTGTTGTGAACTGTGATAGTCAAAGTGCTATTCATTTAGCTAAGAACCAAGTTTTTCATGCACGTACCAAGCATAATTATGTTCGTTATCATAAGGTACGAGAAGTGGTTGATAACGGATTAGTACAACTATTGAAGGTTGATACTGAAGATAATTCAGCAGATATGTTGACGAAAGTCGTTCCGAAGGTCAAGTTTGAGAAGTTTCTCAGCTTGATCAATGCTGCTCGTTGTTAAGGCCCTATGGGCATTTGAGGCTACGGTTAACTTGTGAAGATCAAGCTCAGTTTGGTGGAAACATCGGCAAGGTGGAGAATTGTTATGTTGTCAATGTTTTAGGAAGGTTTTAGAATTTTCTAGAGTCGTCTAGGTGTTTCCTTATTTTGGATTAGCTAGAGGTTTCCTGATTTAGTTAAACTCAAGGTTTCCTTTCCTATCTATGTTTAGGTTTCCTAGTATAACTCATATACTTGGAAGACAAGTTTGTAACCTATATAAATAGGTGTATAAGTCTTAGAGAAACACACATAACACAATCTAGAGAATAGTTCTCATAACTGGAGAATTTTAGGGTTTAGAACGTTTTGTTCATAAAGAATTGTTTGTGGTTTGTGAACAGCATCCTGCTGGTCATAGTTGTGGTTTAATTCTCTATAATTTGTTCAATAATAAGAGTTGATCGTAGCAGTTTTTGGACGTAGGCATATTGCCGAACCACGTTAAATCTTGTGTCTTTCTTGTTTCGTTTAGTGCATCTATTTTCTATTTTCTTTAGTTCTACATTGATCCAAAGGACTATTAGTGTTTTGTGGAGGTCTTAATCCTAACAGAACCAAGCTGTTATGATCACGAAAAACCATACCACAACCAGCAGGGATGGGATTCCCGAAGGCACAACCATCCATATTAACCTTAATCCAACCAAAGAGAGGAAGTAGCCACCTGACTTTTAAAATACGCGGAGCTTTGTGAGGACGACATTGCATAAGCAACCCTCAGTCTTGAAAAAAACTATAAATGGGGATGCTCTTTCAATTGGGAAGTTAAATCCCTGAAATTTTATGTCCTAGTTGGTAGCTAGAGTCGTACTATATGAACATAGGTTTTCTCTGAGAAACATAATTAGGTTAACAACTGAAATACTTCTCTTTGGGGATTCGTGAAGATAGGTCTGACTATCTTTACCTTGATAGTTCATGTATCCTGATCTTGCTTTTCTGTTATCGAGGTTCTCATGATCTCTTTCAGGCAAGATAGATAGAAATAACAAAGTTCTCTTCATCCTAGACTTTGTGATTCCTCAAGATAGATATCTGAAAATTGTCTTAAATGATAAGTTGATGATTGTTCTTGAGAGGTGGTAAAAGATCCAGGCTTCTCATTTAAATGATTATAAGAGTTATGGATTGTGAGGTTTGCTAGCTTTGTCTATTGCAAACAGGTTTCCAAGCCTTAATCTTTGATCTAAAGGGAAATCAAATAGGCTTATCTGTTAGAGGCAGATTGGTTTAAAAAGTCTTCACTGAGGTTGAAGCAATTCTTAGGATATAAAGGACGTCAGCTAAGGGAATCAATTGCGTAGAATTTTACGAGGTTCAAGAGACGTTAGGAGCGCGACTGATGAGGTGTCAAACTTACAAAAGATATATTCCTTACTTTTCTTACACTAATGAATAGCACAATGATAAGCAGGTTCGTTCCTAAGGAAGAGTTGAGCTAAAGTTGTTGATTCAATTTCTGAAAATATGAATAATGCAAAAACCACAAAACAAATATTAATGCAAACAATGAGGATGTGAATGATTAGGGGTTCTTTCTCCACTAGTGAACATGAATCTTCTTCAAAATACGTTTACTAATAATCCTAGACAAGTTATAAGTTCAACAAGTCCATTAAACTCCAAAGTCACTTCATAGAATAAGTTCTCTACTCGTGTTTAGTCAATCAAGCCACTTTGAATAAGCTCTCTAGTGTAACTTAACTAAGCGATATGTTTTATGATTCGAATTGATCCTAACTATATGCTCGTAAGTTCGACATGTTAACTTAGGGTTGTCAAATACACATCAAAATCCACAACATCCCATTACAACGTTGATGCTTTGCTACTTATGATTAAATCACCATAACAATTACGTATTACGACTCAATAGTCTAGCATTAGTATCGCAAACAATTTATTTGATTGGCCACTCAAACACCCTGCAAACAATCCATGGTCATAAACACGGTAAAAGGCAAACAATAAAACAATATTGTAAAGAAAGATTAACTTGGATAAAGTATCAAAGACACGTCACATAGTTTTGAAATAACCCTAACCAAACAAGAATTAGCTGCACATGGAGTTCATAATATTCAAATTCAAAGAAAGAAAAAGCTGTAAAACCGAAGATTTTCGAATTCAAACCACTGGTGCTGGTGGCCTCCTTCTATGATGTGCTAGGTCTCCTTGCTGTTAGTACCAACAAGTAGAGATCAGGTACAGGTTCTTCACTTCTCTTCCCTGGATTATACGAACTGGATTGTAGCGCTGGTGATATGAGCTGGTGGTATGGACAGTGAACTCCCCAAGCTGGACTATAGGCAAACTGCAGCTGTGATGGTGACGTTTCGAACCGATGATGGAAAGTGGATAGTGATTTTGGTCTGTGATGGTGCTGTTGTGTGCTTCAAGTACAAGTTCAGGCACTTGTATTGCTGTAAATTGGTGCAAGTAATTGATGGACCTGCGAACTGGTGGTTGAGATGGGTATGTAGTGAATGGATGATGAAGTATGCTGTGTGTATGATGCTGATGTAGGTGATGTATGAGATGTATGCAGTGGATGGATGAATGATGGAGAAGATTGGTGTATGCAAGTGGTATGAGAAGGTGTTGATGGAAGAGTTTGGAGAGGAGCAGAGAGCTCCTATCTGCTGGTAGATGGAAGCAGTCGCAGAGGGTATGAGATGATTGTATGTAGCTTTAGGTTTGAGCTTTTATAACTTCTTTTCTTGGTGAGAACTTGCATCCTACGCCAACCCAATTTCCTATTTCATCTCAGCTTCTAAACAAAGTCTCGATCTATACCATTCATTACTGAGTCTATGGCAACAATCTTACTTCCCTGGCTTATCGGCCAAACTAAATCCAAGAATCCGTTTCTGTCTCGACTTCAAAAATATGTACTGACCCTCAGCAGTCACTTCCTTGCCTTGTATTCTCGGTTTAAAACTCTTTACAATATTGTACGCATATCTCCTTTTCTTGTCAGTGTCAAAAATATCTCCTAGCCTCTGCGAAAGGGAAAAAAACGATTTAGTCCAAAATCCCATCCAAAAGTACTGTTTAGTCTAGCCCGAGCTGACTAGGTGCAGATTAGTCCAAAAAATATGCAAAGACATTAATATCCTTTGCACGGTTTTTGTAATCCACACGTGCTGCGAATTAAAACCGTTATTCTTCTCAAAAACTGGAAAAAGAAAGAATAGAAAAAAATCAAAAAAAATCATTTAACCGAGAGAAAAAGAAACAGAAATTAGTGAAGATTCAAATCAAAACCCTAGCTATGGATGAACATCGCAGCAGCAGTAACATCATGATGAAGGAGATGCAATAACAAAACAGTCCTCATCTAAATCGAAATCAATGATTGAAAACAAATCAAGAGCTTCAAAGAGAACAAAACAACAACAAGCATTAGATTCAACATCTAATTAGGTATCAAAAGATCCAAAACCATCGTCATCTAAAAGGAAATCGGCGATTGAAGAGAAATCAAGACATTCAAAGAAGAAAAAAAAAACAACAAAAAGAAGATTCAACATCTATTCAAGTAACAAAAGGTAAGATCATTTTCTACTTTCATATATTGGATTGTTATGTGTGTACGAATGCTATTTTGTTAGATTTGTTCTGATGGTATACAAATCTGTACACCGACGTGCTGTTTCAGGGATGTATGACATGTTATGTGTGTATGAATGCTATTTTTATTAGATTTGTTATAATTGTGTAAAGATCTGTACACAGGCATGCTGTTTCAGGGATGTATGGTTTGTTATGTGTGTATGTATGTTATTTTTATTTGATTTTTGTGATAGTGTACAGATCTGTACACCGCAGTGTTGTTTCAGAGATTCATGGACTATTCTGTGTGTATGAATATCGTTTTTGTTAGACTTTTTGTAATAGTGTAAAGTTTTGTACACCGCAGTACTGTTTCAGGGATGTATGGATTGTTTTTGTGGGCATGAATGTTGGCAGTATACATATTTGTTATGGTAGTGTACAGATTTATACACCATAATGCTATTTCAGGGGTCTATGGACTGTTATGTGGGCATGAATGTTTTGTTTGTTAGATTTATTGTAGTTGTGTACATATCTATACACCATAATTTTATTTCAGGGGTGTATGGACTAATATGTGGCATGGATGTTGTCTTTGTTAGAGTTTTTTTAGTTGTGACAAATTTGTACAACAACACATGCTATTTCAGGGGTGTATGGACTGTTATGTGAGTATAAATTTTATTTTACTTAGATAGTTGTGGTTGTGTACAGATTTTGACACATGTATGATATCTCATGGATGTATGACTTGTTCAGTGAGCATGAATGTTATTTTTGTTAGATTTATTATGATAGTGTACAGATCTGTACACCGTCATGCTGTTTCAGGGATGTATGACCTGTTATATGTCTATGAATGTTGTTTTTGTTAGATATTTTGTGATAGTGTACAGATCTGTACACTGGCGTTCTGTTTCAGGGTTGTATGGACTGTTCTGTTGGCATGAATATTGTTTTTGTTAGTTTTGTTGTGGTAGTGTACATATTTGTATACAAGAATGTTATTTCGGGGGTGTGTGAACTGTTATGTGGACATGGATGTTATTTTTGTTAGATTTGTTGTAGTTGTGTACAGATTTGTACAACAACATGCCATTTCAGGGGTATATGTAATGTTATGGGAGTATGAATTCTATTTTACTTGAATTAGTTGTGGTTGTATGCAGATTTGTACACATGTATGACAGCTCAAGGATGTATGGGTTATTTCGTGGGCGTGCATGTTTTTTTTATAGATTTCTTCAGGAGGGTACATACTTGTATGCCGTTATATAATGTTGTAGGCATATGATCTGTTTTTTTTGTTTTGAATATTGGAGTTTTGACATTTCTGTAGGTGTGTACATACTTGTACACTGTTGTATCATGTCATGAACATATATAACATGTTTTGTGTGAGCGTGTATGTTGGATTTGTTAAATTTCTGTAGGTGTGTACATACTTGTACACTGATGTATCATCTCATGGGAGTATGACCTGTTTTGTGGTTTTGAATATTAGATTGTGTCATTTGTATAGGTGTGTACATACATGTACACTGTTGTATCATGTCATGGACATATGACCTATCTTGTGTGAGCATGAATATTTGATTTGTAAGATTTCTGTAGGTGTGTACATACTTGCACACTAGTATGTTATATCATGGATATATGATCTGTTTTGTGGGTATGGATGTCACGGGTTCTATAATTTTCGAAGTATGGATGTCATGGTATACATACTAGTACACTGGTAAGCTATCTCATGGATATATGGCATGTTTCATAATTTTTGAAGTTGGATTTGTTTGATTTTTGTAGGTGTGTACATACTTGTTGGAGATGGTAGCATCAGAACCTGCAGAAACCTGTCGGTGGTCCTGCCAAGCTGTAGAATATCGCAAAAGATAAATAATACCAAGATTGGCATGCGAGTAGGAGAGAAACAACTTGATTTATGTTTAAAACTTGCTTAAGTTGTTTGTAACTTTCTTAAACTTTTGACAACTATGTTTCTTAACTTTCTTAAACAAATATTATTACTAGTAAAATATTGATGTTTTAAATATAGATTTTTCTCAGATTTACAGGGTATATTATAGGTAATTTTTTTCCTTCATGTGTACATGATGGTGCACATCTACTGACAGGTTAGAAAATTAAAGTGCACATGAATATGTACTGACATGTCAAAAAATTATTCATACCTGCAGAAATAAAGACACATACTGAAGTAAAAACCAAACTGAATTCTTAAAATTAATAAGATAGTAACATTCACTGTAACAATCTACATGAAAAAAAAGGGTACAAAGTCGTAAGCAAGAAGGGTAGTAAATCATCAAGGAAGGTGCAAGTAAAGCACTCAGTGCACATCATAGGTCTTCTTTACTTCTCTCTATCAATTTTAATGTGTTGATTTCTTCGTCTTCCAAATAGAGTCTTAGATATGGGACTAATGAGTCTATTTATAAGAGCTTTTACCTGTCTCTTAGACATCAACATGATAATATTCAACCTGGAAAATAATACATAAGCACCAATGAAATGATCTGGAAAAAACAAAACAACATAAAGTTGCAGAACTATGCGCAGATTCAAAAACAATAAACATGTGTATAAATATGTTTACATTAACAAAAAGCATGTGTACAACTATGCACACTTAGTTGCAGAACTATGCACATCTTCAAAACGATCAACCGGTGCACATCCATACCCATAGAAATGCGATATATAAATGAGACATGACAACGTGCACAATTTTATACACACATACAACTTGAATCGTGCCTAAGCAACAATATCACTACCCATATTGAATAAAATCATTTTGAGCTTATGAGTCCCTAAATTTAATACATATAAAATCAAATAATACTTAATGAGTCTGAAGTGTGACATATCATCAACCCGAATATCATCCACATCATTACTAGGGTTAACTATGCTCAAAATAAGGTTTCAAGTTTAATTGTGAAGGTAAAGAAACTTACCCAAGTGACATCCACCGTTTATAAATAGAATAATCAAGAGGTAATCATCTCTTCGTCGTATTCATGTCCAACAATCTTCGTTAACTGCGAGCAAATGATTCATGCACCCTAGTAATACAGTCCATAAAGTCAAAAATATGTACAACAACATACACCCAAAAATATGTTCCCGAAAATCTTAAAGTCAAAAATAAACTTCAAAATAATCATTACAGAGCATACAAGTGTACAAATATGTACACCTCTATAGAAACGTAACAAACTCTAGCGTACATACTCACATGATATGCAATCAAATCATCACAGAGCATACTAGTATACAAACATGTACAATTATACAAAAATCTAACTAAAGAAACATCCACACCCACAAAAAGACCATAAAATTATGAGTGAGCATAATGGTGAACGACTATGTATACACCTATAAAAATCCAACATCCATACTCCTAAAGCATGCCATATAATAATGACACATCACAATGGTATACAACTATGTACACACCTTCAAAAATGCAACTAATCCAACATCCATACCCACAAAACAGAACATAAAATCATGAGAGAGTATATACTAGCGTATGGATGAATACTCACCATGATTCAAAAATAGCATACACAACTTTCGCAGATATATGGTTGATACCTAATATATTACAAAAACCATATATAAAAAACATATACGGTGTACATTAAAGTGCATGAACATGCTATGCAAACTGAAACAAAATTTTGTGTGCAAACATTTACACCTCTATAGAAAACTAACAAATGCTAGCATCATACCAACTGGACATGTCATGCATTCATTAAAGAGCATCCTAGTGTACAAAACATGTACACTCTACAAAAACCTAACAAAATATAACATCCATACCCACATGACAGACCATATACTCATCACTGAGCATTTTAGTGTACAAAAATGTACACATCTACAGAAAAATACCAAAATCTAGCATATATACCAGCAAAACAGGTCTTGCATCCATCACAGAGCATTCTAGTATACAAAGTAAGTAAATATATTTACATGAAGATAACAAAATAGAGCAATGGTTCAAATAAAAAAACCCATGCATTCATCATAGATAAATTACCGTACAAATGTGTACAAATGTACCAAATAGGGTCGAATGCTCACCATGATTCGAGATAACATACACAATCTTCCTAAACATGGTTAATACCCTGCATTTTACAAAAAAAAACATATATCAAAAACACATAAATGAAGACATCAAAGATCTAAACCACATGCAAAAGATCTCAAAAGTAGCATTCTTAGGTTTAATCAACACACAAATGATAAATAAAAAAACTAATAAAATAAATCCGAGTCACATCTAAAAGATTTCAAAATCGAATTCTCTAACACAGAGATTTAACATCAAAAAGATTTGAATCATATTTAAATTTATATGAGAATTAATTTTTCGAATCAACCTTAAAATCACAATAAATCGAAATATGTATAGTGTACAAGAAAGTACACATTCTGTACAGTCAAAAAATGAAAGAAATCAACTACTCTATCAGTTAATAACAATGAATAACTTTAAACTCGATTATAAAACATCCAAAGAGTTCAATTATTCGAAAGAAAAAATCGAAAATAAAAAATCAAAGAACAAATTAAGATCGAATCGATTTCATATCATACATCAAAAAAAAAATCAAAACCAAAAACATAAACCAAAAGAGTTTCATGAAAACCAAATCCTAACAGATAACAAAATCAAAAACAGAAATCAAAAGACAAATCAATTTCATATTATGCATTTAAAAAAAAAATAGAAAAATGGGATTGAAATCCAGGAAACAGATAAAAACGAAAAAGAAATGGGAGTGAAATCGGAGATCTCTAACCTGGGATCGAAATTTGATGAAGAAACGATTGAATCTAAGAAATCGCCTCGAAATCTCTCTCATTTCTCTCTGAATCTCTCTTAATTAGAAATCTTAGATCTAAAACTAAAAAGTCTCACTCATATCTCTGTATCATTTGAAGAAAGGGTAATTAAGGTATTGGAAAATTCTGAATCGTTGGGTGTTTGGACTAACTCGTCCATATTTGGACTAAACTGTTGGACGCGGGGTTTATTTGGACTAGGGAGTACTAGGCTTCAGATGAATGGACTAAAGCGTCCAAAGCCCACTAACTTTGGGACTAAACGTCAATTTCTACTTTGCGAAATAGTCCCCATGCCCTGCTATCGAACCATGGCTACAGCAGCACAATACCAAGGCAGACTAACCCACCTTTCTTCCCTTACTTCTTGATTCAAACACAAAGCCAAGACCACTATAACTTCGAGCACAAACTCCGTGTCTTGCTCCGCTTCCTGATATGTCCCAGCCCATTCCAGAACAACGTACAGGCTCATGTCTATCAGCTGCACAACTTAGCCCAAGAACTGATCACTCAAGCATTTCTACAAACACCTTATGCACAATCTTTTGATGCTTCAGAGATGAAATCTCTGCCAATTTCTAAGACCCAATTCTTTCTCCTTCCTGCATTACCATCAAATTCCATACAAAACCCATTCATTCTGATCATTCATAATCTCAAAATTTCACTTCAATCTTCTCCATCATTCAATCTGTATAGCAACCAAGACATAAGACTGCAACTGATTTTCTCGGCTTAGAACATCATGACAAATTCGTACCAAAACCACCACAAGTTCAAGCCACTTCTGCCTTGTTTTTACCAGACTCCTAAAGCACTTCGAATCCCTGTCCTAATCTCCTCTGTTCATCATGATTCTCAACGACAGTAGCTTAGTTCTTCTTCCCTGTCGCACAAAACAGAACCCAAACTATCACAGACTCGTACCCATCTTCCCATTTCCAGTGAACGTATATAATTTCTTCAATCTCTCTCGGACCATGGCTTGCTGGCGCATCTTGGATAGGGACTTGGTCTTCAACAAGAGAACTATGACTCTGTATAAGAAACTGTTCGTGACATGACTTGGGCTTCAGCTAATTTGGTACAAGGAAGGAGGTGGCTGCCTTAAGTAACTGAACGTCTGCCTTTAGCTGTTCTTTGGGCTTCAGCTGATTACCCCTTATCCTCAGCTGGGCTCTTAATAGCTCTTTCCTATGAAACGGTAAATCTGCGGCTTTTGCTGCTGTTTCTTCTTGTTTTACTCCGAGGACTCCAAAATGCATATAAAACTCAAAAGCAACGTAAAATACATAATTCACATGAAAATAGCAAAGAAAGCATAACTGATTGATAGTAAATCAAGGTGTTTAAGGCACCTATTAGCAACTATAGCTGAATCTCTTGGAGGGTGGATTTGGTCTCAACTACATTCCAGTCCGAAGTCTGATAATATGCTAGTGTATATAGCGGCTTAATACAGTTTGGTGTTCAAATTTGGACGACGTCCCATGGTTTTTCTGCAGTTGCGGTTATCTCGTTAACGAAACTTCTGGTGTCTTGTGTTTTTCCTTTTCCGCATTATATTGTTTATCTTTATAATTGGATTTACGCAAGTGGTACGTATTCAATCTTAGTAGATATTAGAGCATTGCTCGGTCGAACTCGCAAGTGTTGCTATCTCAAGCTTGTTTGTTAAGTTTAGGTGATCAAAACTATAAGTCTTGATTTCTAGTCTACTTATAGCTATGTCTCGGATTAGTATAGAATGTGTAGTTGATCTTTAGACTTCACGGCGTTCATCGATTGAAGACGAAGATCTACTGAGGAGAGCTTGGAGGAACTTCATCAACAAAAATGACTAAGAATCTTTGATTCACGATTCAATATACGATGCGATTCTCAAAATTCAAAAACCGATTCGCGTTGCGATTTACGATTTCACAACCTTGCGTATAGCTATATAGACTTTTATATTATACACCTTTGATATTTCGAGTCGAGTTTAATCGCTTATATATTTCTCAAAATATGTGTTCGAAGCTTTTTTCTTTAGCTACGTTCATCATTATTCTTAACGAGTTTAGTTGGACAAAATTTATTTGTTGGAAACTAAATAATAAGTCAAAAGATGATCATGTGAAAAGTGCCTTGAAACATCTTACATGATTTGTGTGAGACAGTCATTTGATGTCGACTCAGAAAGTTTCGTATTGATCATTCGATCACTTGAAAATTACTTATAAGCTAATAGTTTGTGTGAGACATCTATTGTCGTCTTCTAAGGATGTTTCAATGATTGAAATGGGAGTTTAGAACAACTAACCTTTGTCTGGATACAACACAGTATGCAAACTGTTGTGGTATGATTCAGGTCCGGAAACCTTGTTTGCATACCAGTATGCGAACGGTTTTAACTGTTAAAGTCTGGGAATCAAGTTTGCATACCAGTATGCGAACGGTTCTACCTGAGTTAAGGTCCGGGACAACAATATGCATACCGGTTTACAAACTGCCTGACAAGACCAAAGTTCGGAACTAAAGTTTGCGTACCCGTTTGCGAACTTAGTGGTTAAAGTTCTAAAATCGGTTAAGTATGTTTTCATACTCATGAACAAATACATTTATGAATTAAGGAATGCAATCTTTGCAAACCATGGCTTAATGTTCATAAATTGATTCTTGTATAAGTACTTTGTACAATCATGAATCAAATCCGATTTTGCTTCAATTGTTTCTTATATACTTCTATGAGATATATATAATTCAACAACTCTACGAGTAACACAATTAGATTCATTTGATTATCTTTCATAGTTGATTGATCATCATATTTGATCTAGAAGTGTTAGATGAATTTGGTTAAGACAAAAGTGTTCATATGGCTAACTTTGGTTAAGCCAACTCAATATACACGTTTAGGTACGGTTACTCATATCCAAATAAAGGTATATTTCATGAGTGTATAACAAGCTAAGACCATCTAACGGTGAAGAGATTTTGCTTTGGTTTTAGGAAAACTTATCTTGAATCTTAAATCAGGTTTTCATCTAACGGTGAATATTGAATGCTTGTTTCTAAGCTAACCTAGCTTTGATTATAAGCAAACCCTGATTTGAAAGACTATATAAGGGAGAACTTTAGCAACTGGAAAATCTAATCCCGACACTTTCCTGTGTCCTAGTTGCGACTAAATTCGATTCTCCTTTAACCTAGGTTATTCCAAAACCATTATAGGTTAACGACTTGAAGACTTCATTTGGGATTCGTGAAGCCAGACCTAACTATTGTCTATGTAGTTGCGTGTTCTGATCTTACTTGTTCTATCGTATTGAGTACTATCTTCTCTAAGATTCGCTCGAGATTTATCTCTGATAGGTAAGATATAAAAAGTAATCACAAAGCTCTTCGTCCCATTCTTTGTGATTCCACAATAACTTCTTCTACTACCATATAGTTAAGTTATTGTGAGGTGATTGATATTTCTAGGCTGTTTTTCGGGAATATAAGACCGGATTATCAATTGGTTCCTGTTCACCTTGGTTTATGAAAAGACGGAACAAAAACTTCATACATACTTATGTGGGAGACATATTCATCTATCAGAATAGAATTATTTGTGGGAGACAGATTTTTTATCAGTCTTCAACTTTGGGTCGTAGCAACTCTTAGTTATGGGTGAGATCAGCTAATGGAATCAAGTGTGTAGAGTCCTGCCGGTATTCAGAGACGTAAGGAACACGACTGTACCTTAATCGGTGTGAGACTTGGTTAGGGCTCAACTACATTCTAGTCCGAAGTTCACTTGTAGTAGGCTAGTGTCTGTAGCGTCTTAATACAGTGTGGTGTTCAAAACTGGACTAGGTCCCGAGGTTTTTCTGCATTTGCGGTTTCCTCGTTAAAAAAATTTCGGGTGTCTGTGTTATTTCTTTTACGCATTATATTTGTTTATGTAATTGAAATATTACAGGTTGTGCGTAGTTCAATCAATTGGTAAATCCAACCTTTGGTTGTTGATATAAATTCATCGACACTTGAACATTGGTCTTTGGTACCGTTCAAGTTATTCTCATACCAATCAGTTCACGGATTTCATCATGTTGATTTGATGATTGATTTGAGAAAGAGATATAACTCTTGGATATCTTTCATTGATTGAGTCTGACTGTCTAGTTGATTCTCTTGGAATTATATTGGAGTTAGTCCATATAGATTTTCGAACGAAATATTGGGTGTGGTTGTTAGATCCCCGCTTTTTCAATTGGTCAGGAAAACACGTTTAAGACCTCATAAGTCTGTGTTTGTAGCAATCTGACTCTATGGAAAGAAGTGCTATCTTTATAAACGTACCGCCAGTCTTCGATGGCTCAAACTACTTATGGTAGAAAATTGTTATGCGTGCCTAAAAAAGCGTGGGGTCTAACAACCACGCCCAATATTTTGTTTAGGCAATCTGTATTTCGTTTAAGCCGCTATAGACACTAGCCTACTGCAAATTAACTTCGGACTAGAATGTAGTTTAGCCCTAACCAATCTCACACTGATCAAGGTACAGTCGCGTTCCTTACGCCTTTGAATCCCAGCAGGACTCTACGCACTTGATTCCCTTAACTGATCTCACCCACAACTAAGAGTTGCTACGACCCAAAGTCGGAGACTTGATAAACATATCTATCTCACACAGAAAAGTCTATTGAATAGATTAATCTGTCTCCCACAGAAATACCTACGAGTTTTTGTTCCGTCTTTTGATAATTCAAGGTGAACATGAACCAATTGATACACCAGACTTATATTCCCGAAGAACATCCTAGTAATATCAATCACCTCACAATAATCTTAATCGTATGGAGGCGAAACAAGATATTGTGGAATCACAAACGATGAGACGAAGATGTTTGTGAATACTTTTTATCTTACCTATCGGAGATTAAATATCAAGCAAATCTTAGAGAAGATAGTACTCAATACGATAGAATAAAGCAAGATCAGAACACGCAACTACAGAGAAAATAGTTGGGTCTGGCTTCACAATCCCAATGAAGTCTTTAAGTCGTTAACCTATAATGGCTTTAGAAAAAAACCTAGGTTAAAGGAGAATCGACTCTAGTCGCAACTAGTATCACACAGGAGGTGTGGGGATTAGGTTTCCCAGTTGCTATAGTTCTCCTTTATATAGTCTTCAAATCAGGGTTTGCAATCAATGTTACCTTGGTAACAAAGCATTCAATATTCACCGTTAGATAAAAACCTGATTAGACTCAAGCTAATATCTTTCAACCGTTAGATCGAACTTAGTTTGTTACACACAAATGAAAATTGATTTCATTTAGATATGGGTAACCGTACCTAAACGTGTACACCTTGTTGGCTCAACAATAGTTAACCGAAGTTAGCCATATGAACACTTTCATATCAACCTTGTTCATCTTAACACAACTAGTTCAAATGACTCAAATGAAACTAGTTCTAGAGTTATTCAATTGTTTATATTCTCATAGAAGTATACAAGACACAATCGAAGCAAAATCGATTTTGATTCACTCGAATCAATTCATGAACATTATATCCACGGTTTGTAAAAGATTGCATTCCTTATTTTATAAATGTATTAGTTCATGAACAAAACGATTTTAGAACATAACCCACTCAAATATGCAAATGGGTACGCATACCTAAGTAGCCGGACTTGGTCTGGGTTCGCCAGTATGCGAACGGGTACGCATACTGTCGTACACCACCAAACTCAGTTTAATTCCCGTACTTGAACTTTATGCCGGTACGCATACGTGTATGCATACTAGGTTCCCGGACTTCAACTAACAAACCAGTACGCATACGGGTATGCATACTATAGTTCCCGGACTTTGAATAACTTGCAACAGTTAGCATACAAGTACTCATACTGTGCTATATCCAATTATGGTTAATTTTTCTAAACTCCCATTTCAATCATTGAAACATTCTTAGAAGACGACAATAACTGTCTCACACAAACTATTAGTTTCAAAGCAATTTTCAAGTGATCAAATGATCAATACGAAACATTCCGAGTCTACACCAAATGAATGTCTCACACAAATCATATAAGATGTTACCAAGCGATTTTCACATGATCATCTTTTGACTTTCGTCAAGAATATAAGATGAACTTGGTTAAAGCGAAAGCTTACCATCACATATTTCGAGAAATATGTAAGCAAGTTAAAGTTGGCTCGAAATATCAAATGTGTATAATCGAAGTCTATATAGCTATACGACTTTTGTCTCAAATAGGAGATAGAGTAGAAATAGACTTTTGAGTGATAGATGAGTTCAAGTCTCCACATACCTTTTGTTGATGAAGTTCCACAAGATCCCCTTAGTAGTTATTCGTCTTCAATCGATGAACGCCTTGAAGTCTAAAGCTCAACTGCATATTATATCCTAATCCGAGACTTAGCTATAAGTAGAATAGAAATCAAGACTTATAGTTTTGACAACTAAACTTGACAAACAAGCTTGAGATAGCAACGCTTGCGAGTTCGACCGAGCAGTGCTCTAACAGTGCCTTTATCCAAGCACGTGATTTTCAATCATGGGTTCGTGTTGTTAATGGCTATAATCCTCCAATGGTTACAGTAAACGGTGTAACTGCTCCAAAGTATATTGGTGCGTATGAACCTGACGAGATTCTCGCTGCAAAGCAAAATTATGACGGTATGAATACGATCATCCATGCCATTACCCTAGATCTTCAGCACCATGTGACCACATGTAATAAGTCTAAAGATGCTTGGGATATCTTAGAAACCGTATTTGAAGGGAATACCTCTGAAGAGGAAGCTAGGCTTCAAAACCTAAATTATGATTGGGAAAACCTTCGTATGGATGATGAAGATTCATTTGATGATTTTAATCACAAAGTGTCTGAAATTATTAATGCTTCTTTTGCATTAGGTAAGACCATTCCTGAAAAGGACATTGTGATGAAAATTCTCATATCGTTGCCAGTTAGATACAATTATAAGAAACAAGCCATCGTTGAGGGAAATAACCTTGAAACACTTTCCAGAAATACTCTTGTTTGGAAGTTAAAGATCTTTGATCATGAGCATACATCCAAATCTGGAAAGGATATTGCTTTCAAAGCACAAAAGAACACTAAATTACTGGATAAGAGTAAGAGTGTTGGCAACTCTGTAGTTGATCCTATTGAGACTGATTCATCAGATAAATATCTTGACAACTTAGTCCTACTGATCACAAGACATTTTAGAGATCTTCTTTTGATGAGAAGTAAACGGTTCATCAGAGATAAACCCATGTCATCAGTTAAACCTCATGATCATGTCCCTCCTAAAAGCAGGGACACTGTCGACACTGATGATGAGGAAGTGCCACAGTGCTTCAAGTGTAAAGGTTTTGGTCATTTTGCTAATGAGTGTCCAAATCGTAGAAAATACACTGGTAACAAAGGTCTTGCTGCAACTCTTGATAAAATGTCTGATCACTATGATTCAGATGAAGATGAAAAATCAAGTGTAGCACTCCTTGATGAAAATATTAATTTTGATCAGTGTAGCAATACGTACATCAATCTTGATATTCTTCCTGGAGAAACTTCTTCAACCACTTTGGAGGATAAAATGGATTTTACCATGTCTACTGAAAATTCTATCTCAATTTGTTTTGCAGCATGCTCGGCTATGGCGCCTGAACCGTCCTCCACATTGACATGTTCTTATTGTACTATTAAGGGTCACGAACTCTCTAATTATTTCAAGTACAAACATAAAATAAGATATGTCAACAAACTTCAACGGAGAGCAAATCGATTAGCAAACAAGCTCAAACTTGTTCAGAAGTCGAATTCATCTGAGATATGTAAATTTAACTCATCTCCAAAGAAGTTAATTTCTAAAGAAAAAGATAGACCTCTACAGAAAAGAACCAGGTCTAAACAATCTATGAAAAAAGGTACTAAGAATTCCGTATAAGGATCATATGGTGTACAAATTATCTTGTCTCATGTTCCCGAATTCAAGAAACAAGAGTTATGCACAATCGGGTTTTAGGAAAAGAAAATAATTTTTTTATTTTTCTTTTTGTTTTCTGGAATTCTGTTGATCTTTTCATATCCTCAATTGATATTGAAAAGGTTTACCCTGTTTTGATTATTAAAAGAGGGTTAAAATCGATAACTCTACTTTTTTAGGGTTATGAGTTGGTCGTACGTGAATCCTACTTAATTTGTATATAGGTTACGTAACCCTACATTCCTTTTTCCTTCTCTAAAACTCTTTTTATCAAAAGATTGCTTGTGGAGCTAGTTTTGTGTATTTCTTTCACAATTCCAAATCTTAATGGAGACTCCAAGCATCATATCTTCTAATGGAAATGATGTTAACATGATTGTTAAGCCGTCAATCATAAAGGAAAAAGGTAAATCTCATTCCTCTGCAACTTTGAAGAGAAAAAGGAAGAATATGAAGAAACCAATTGCTAACTCCTCAAATCTTCAGAAGTTTTCTGGTGTTCTTGAAGAGTTGAAAGAAACAAGGATGGAGATTCAGCAAATAAAGGCTATTGTTCTAAGATCTCTTGAAATTCAGAAGGCCCTGTTTCAGCATCAGTCAAGAAGGTTTGTTGGAATTGACTCCTTTCTTCACGAACCTTATGTTCCAATGTCTGTTGACGACAAGGAGTTCGGGGACGATACAGAATTTTTCAAGAATCTTAATGTTTAGGAAACTTCTTATGAGAATTTATTCTTGTGTTTTTAATAAGGATAACTAGGTTTGGAATAACAAATATTGTGATTACACATAACTATTTCCAACGATTTTCATCTTGCAATGTTTTAGATTTATTTATTTAAATTCTAAAATTTATTTGGAAGATGATTTTGTAGTATTAATCTTTATATGTTTTATATATTGCAAAAATATTTTATGGGATATGTGTGTTTACGTCCATGAACTATGAGTATCTCATATGTATCAAAAGTTAAGTCTATTATGTCTTTATGCAAATATGGATAAAAGATAGAATGAACTTTTGAATATTCCGCAGTATTGATCTTTCCCTGATCCACTTCTATGTGAAAGTACTGTGTGGCTCCGTAAGTTTTCTTATGTTGAGTATTTCTGATTAAATTAATCATTAAGATCATCTTGTGGTTAATTTATTCGAGTTTTTTGGATACAAATTCATGTTTCGTATAATTTGTCAATGTCCAAAGAAATCCTTATTTTCTTGTAAAAGTGAGGTCGCTCTTGTTGTTCTTTCGGGAATGACATTTCATGGGGGAGAGTTCTTAATTGAACTTGTGCTTAATTGCCAAATCTTTATGGGGAGTGCAGTGCGGCTGTGGAATATTGTAGGAGTTATCTTGTATATTTATAAACTCTTTGATGAATACACTAAGTTTCGACTATGTGAAATCATCGAAACCAAGTTGATGTGTTCTCTTTTAATCATGAATTATCTCTTTGAGAATTTCATTATGATCCCGCTAGTTTTCGTACCTTTGCCAATTTATATTGACAAAAAGGGGGAGAATTATTTTGTAGTTCACACTACATACACATGGTTTACAGATCATTATGCAAGGGGGGGGGGGGGGGTAATTTTCATTGTGTGATGAAGTATTGACTAAGGGGGAGTGATACATATCACCGTAGTATTATTGTCAAAGTTGTGATACAATTGAACTTTGATGTTGTGTAATAATACTATGACACTGTATAACAATAATTGAGAACAATTGTTTTCTTATTGTTATGGCTACGGATCTTCAACAACAATGATGCTGAGTTGAACACGTTCAGAATCGCTGAAGTACTTGAAGTGACGAAGAATTCAAGGAATGTTGAAGAACCAACGAAATCAAGCATGTTGGATGAGAAGCTACAAAGTTTATTTATTTTGTAATTCATATGTATTGATAGTTTTGTCAATAAAATTGACAAAATGGGAGATTGTTAGAGCATTGATCGGTCGAACTCGCAAGCGTTGCTATCTCAAGCTTGTTTGTCAAGTTTAGGTGATCAAAACTATAAGTCTTGATTTCTAGTCTACTTATAGCTATGTCTCGGATTAGGATAGAATGTGTAATTGAGCTTTAGACTTCACGACGTTCATCGATTGAAGACGAAGATCTACTGAGGAGAGCTTGGAGGAACTTCATCAACAAAAGGTATGTGGAGACTAAAACTTATCTATCACTCAGAAGTCTATTCTATTCTATCTCCTATTGAGACTAAGTGGTATAGTTATATAGACTTTTATATTATACACATTTGATATTTCGAGCCGAGTTTAACTCGCTTATATATTTCTCGAAATATGTGTTAGAAGCTTTTTTCTTTAGCTACGTTAATCAATATTCTTGACGAGTTTAGTTGTGAAAAGACGAGGGTACCCAAATACACCACAATCTTTAATTTATCCACCTATAAGTCCTCTTACTGAAAGTGATTGTCTATGGAAAAAGTCGAGACAATACTACAAATCGGTATTCTCACTTTGTGTGGTTGTCTATGGATACGAGATCGAGACAATACGACTACCAAAGTGTGATTACTTGATAATAGGTTCGAACTTAACCAAACTCTATAGGATCACTATCAACTAAAACGGAGTTAACGTTTGTGTATTTTACTTCTAATAATAATACACAATTATAATTACGGAAATAGAAAAGTAAAAGACACAATAAGATTTTGTTAACGAGGAAACCGCAAATGCAGAAAACCCTCGGGACCTAGTCCGAATTGAATACTCTCAGAATTAAGCCGCTATACAAAATCTAAACCAACTTCGTATAGTTGAGACCAAGCAACTAACCCTAATTCACTTAGTTTCCTCAGTATCCATGCGCTTCCGACTTTGATGAGTGCATGCATTGGAACAATTCCTTTGGATCGTATTCAAAACAGTAAAGTAACAACAAATCTGTTTGATAACAACTCTATTGATTCTTTAAGATAAGATATCTCAAGTCATATGCAAAGGCTCTTCCGTTTAAGCTAATAAACTCTTTTGCCTGGTTAGATCAATCTATCCACTAACTACAAAAGTAGTCAAGTTTAGATTCGCAATCAATCCAAATAAATCTCAAAGAGATATATTGTGAATGCCGATCTCATGCAACTAATCAATCGAATAAATTCGATTCTAGTTGGATCCCAGCCGATCAAGGTTACAAAGATATGAGAAACCAATAAGAAATCTTCTTCATTTTCAAATCTTCTTTAATCTTCAATTAAAACCTGCACAACACCACTTGAATCTCTTGTGATCAATCACGCACAGAACGGAGTCTGTTAACAATGGATTATCACAAGATGTCTTTATATCTACAAATAGTTCTGAAGATCCCGTCGATACTTCGATCTAGTTTGAGTGAATCTTATATCAGAAGAGAAGATTCTCAAGAATAAACAAACTAGGTGAATCAAAGTTTCAACAACTGTTAGTCAATCAAATCAATCGAAAACTAATAACACTGCAATTATCTAGTTTCCCACCAACGTTACTCGTAGAGCTTCACAAAAGTCTTTAAACGAGCGGTCGTAAGAGATTTCGCCTAATTAGGATTCTTTCCTCTCCGATTAGATGGCTCCACCTGAAACAACAAAAAGATGAAGTTTGCCTGGATTTTGGGATAGTTTACTAGAAATGCAAAATTATTTTATAGACCAAGGAAGTTTGGACACCAAGGAATTTCCAAAACCGAAAGTATTCTCAAGATATGCAATAAATGCCCATTCGGTTTTCATAATTCCAGTAAATGCTTTGTCCAATATTTCCCGAAATCTCTCAATATAAAACCTCCAATTAGTAAATGCACATTACTAATTTTTATTATCTAGAGATATGCATTTAATTGCTGGTAATTAAAGCATATAAAATTAATAACCTTAATTAAAAGATTCTTAATTTATTTCGGAACAGGATTTCCTTGAGTATTATGGAATATCTTTAAACAATAAAAGATAAGAGTTATTGTACATGTTCAGAGAATGTTGACATCTCTTCTTTGTAAATCCTCTCTCATATTTACAATCTTGGAATCGATTATACCACACTTCCAAACAAGTTTAGAATTGGTTCATCTGTATTCCAAGATAACTATGTGATTGATCAAATATCAAATAACATCTATGGGTTCAATCGGTTCTACCAATCACTGGGATCGGTTATACCCTAATATGGAAGCACTTGTGATCAGTCACATAAGTTACCAGGACCGGTTATATCAGTTACCAGGATCGGATACATCAATTACCAGGACCGGTTACCATATACACATGGTATTGCCTGTGATCGGTCACACCAGTTTCTAGGATCGGTTACACCAATTAATAGGATCGGTTACACCAATTGCAAGGATCGATTACACAACTTCTCTGTGATCGGTCACACCAATTACTAGGATCGGTCACACCAATTACAAATATCGATCATACCATCTCAGGTGATTACTTAGGATCGGTTACACTAATTAATCAAAACTAGTCATACCAAATCATAAGTCAGGCATTGTGATTAGTTGTACCAAGATACATAATAAAGTTACGATCTGTTCTACCATCTCACACATATTGGTAATCCAAAGATATGCAATGAATAGCCGTACCAATAAGCCTAGCGATTTCCCTTTCGATTCATAAAACAAGTTCATGAATGTACTTCCTTTAAACAAATGTAAAACATTGTTTCCTAGGATGAATTCTTCACCTTTACCCATTCACATAATCATAACAGCATTCATAAGATTATGTCGATGTCAAATCTTCGAAGTTCAAAAGATAAGCGTTATACTTCGTAGTCTAATTCCCTAATGCTATGATCATGTGATCATGTCTCACTACTAGAGTAATATATATCCATACACAGCTTCGCAGTTATGTTTTCAATATATCACGACTTGAAAGATACGCTAGGAATGAAACAGTTCAAGTCAATATTACTAACCTCAAGAGGAAGGATGATGTCGTCGTTGTAGCTCGTTGCTTCTTTACATTCTTCAGGTCTTCGAGTAATACTTGTATGTCTCAACATTCCTAGACTTTCTAGTCTAACCTAAACGAAGTGGTTACTATTACATAATCAAGCGACTCTTAGATGAGTTTTGACTCACTAAAATATGACAACCAAACTTGACATACCAACGCTTGGTGGGTTCAACCGAGCTATGCTCTAACAAGTTGAAAACAATTTTTTTGTTGGAAACTAGATAATAAGTCAAAAGATGATCATATGAAAATTGCCTTAAAACATCTTACATGATTTGTGTGAGATAGTCATTTGATGTCGACTCGGAAAGTTTCGTATTGATCATTCGATCACTTGAAAATTACTTGTAAGCTAATAGTTTGTGTGAGACAGCTATTGTCGTCTTCTAAGGATGTTTCAATGATTGAAATGGGAGTTTAGAACAATTAACCTTTGTATGGATACATCACAGTATGCATACCAGTATGAAAACTATTGTGGTATGATTCAGGTCCGGAAACCTTGTTTGCATACTAGTATGCGAGCGGTTCTACCTGAGTTAAGGTCCGGGACAGTAGTATGCATACCGGTTTGCAAACTGCTGGACAAGACCTAAGTCCGGAACTAAAGTTTGCGTACGCATTTGCAAACTTTGTGGTTAAAGTTCTAAAATCGGTTAAGTATGTTTTCTTACTCATGAGCAAATACATTATGAATTAAGGAATGCAATCTTTGCAAACCGTGGCTTAATGTTCATGAATTGATTCTTGTATAAGTACTTTGTACAATCATGAATCAAATCCGATTTTGCTTCAATTGTTTCTTATATACTTCTATGAGATATATACAATTGAACAACTCTATGAGTAACACAATTAGATTCATTTGATTATCTTTCATAATTGATTGATCATCATATTTGATCTAGAAGTGTTAGATGAATGTGGTTAAGACAAAAGTGTTCATATGGCTAACTTCGGTTAACTATTGTTGAGCCAACTCAATATACACGTTTAGGTATGGTTACCCATATCTAAATGAAGGTATATTAGATTTGTGTGTAACAAGTTAAGAGCATCTAGCGGTGAAGAGATATTGCTTTGGTTTTAAGCAAACTTAGCTTGAATCTTAAATCAGGTTTTCATCTAACGGTGAATATTGAATGCTTTGTTTCTAAGTTAACCTAGCTTTGATTGTAAGCAAACCCTGATTTGAAAGACTATATAAGGGAGAGCTCTAGCAACTGGAAAATCTAATCCCGACACTTTCCTGTGTCCTAGTTGCGACTAGAGTCGATTCTCCTTTAACCAAGGTTTTTCCAAAACCATTATAGGTTAACGACTTACAGACTTCATCTGAGATTCGTGAAGCTAGACCCAACTATTTTCTCTGTAGTTGTGTGTTCTAATCTTACTTGTTCTATCGTATTAAGTACTATCTTCTCTAAGATTTGCTCAAGATTTATCTCCGATAGGTAAGATATATAAAGTAATCACAAAGCTCTTCGTCTCATTCTTTGTGATTCCACAATAACTTCTTCTACTACCATATAGTTAAGTTATTGTGAGGTGATTCATATTTATAGGCTGTTCTTCGGGAATATAAGACCTGATTATCAATTGGTTCCTGTTCACCTTAATTTATGAAAAGACGGAACAAAAACTTCATAGGTACTTTTGTGGGAGACAGATTTTTTTATCAGAATAGACTTATCTGTGGGAGACAAATTTGTTTATAAGTCTTTGACTTTGGGTCGTAGCAACTCATAGTTGTGGGTGAGATCAGCTAAGGGAATCAAGTGCGTAGAGTCCTGCTGGGATTCAGAGACGTAAGGAACGCGACTGTACCTTGATCGATGTGAGACTTGGTTAGGGATCAACTACATTCCAGTCCGAAGTTAACTTGTAGTAGGCTAGTGTATGCAGCGGCTTAATACAGTGTGGTGTTCAAAATGTGACTAGGTCCCGGGGTTTTTCTGCATTTGCGGTTTCCTCGTTAACAAAATTTCTGGTGTCTGTGTTATTTCTTTTCCGCATTATATTTGTTTATATAATTGAAATATCACAGGTTGTGCGTAGTTCAATCAATTGATATATCCAACCTTTGGTTGTTGATATAAATTGATTGACACTTGAACATTGGTCTTTGGTACCGTTCAAGTTATTCTCATACCAATCAGTTCACGGATTTCATCATGTTGATTTGATGATTGATTTGAGAAAGAGATATAACTCTTGGATATCTTTCCTTGATTGAGTCTGACTGTCTAGTTGATTCTCTTGGAATTATATTGGAGTTAGTCCATACAGACTGTCGAACGAAATATTGGGTGTGGTTGTTAGACCCCCGCTTTTTCAGTAGATACGCCCATACAATAATAATCGACTACGAGACTTGTTTCCTATAGAATTTGTATCTTGAAAGATAGATAACAAGTTTACTTGGCTGAATTCCGATTGGATTATTTGGATACAACTATATTGATATTGGATATTGATTTTTGGATCGTCTAATCACTCTTCTTAACAATCAGGTTTACGAACTCCTTTATCTATACATACTGATTGAGAAGAGATAAGAATATAAACTCTATATACATATTGTCAAGGATCATTAAGTTAGTGTTCTTGCAATTGTATTAGTTTTTATCCATACAGATTGCTGAACAAAAAAGTTGGTGGTATACTTGGTACCCTCTCCTATTCAATTGGTATCAGAGCAGGCAAACACCTTTTAGACCTAATGAGTCTGTGTTTGTGGAGATATGAGTTATGGACAAGAGTATATGGATTCCATCAATGAGACAGGATCCCCTTCCCTCTCAGGATTGGATGAACATTATGTTCCCAGAAAGCAATCCGTTGTTGATAATTTTATACCTGCTATTTTACCGATGTGTCTGAATCAGAAGTGGAAATGGAAGCAACCAAGGAAAGTGTTGAGATTCTCAAATATCTTGGAGTTCAGGCTTCCGAGGTCAATCGGCTGAAAAACAAAGTCAACAATCTTATTTGTAAGGTTAATGAAAAGGATTCAAGAATTAGGATTCTTCTCAAAGAAAATGATGAAGTGGATATGCAAATTATGTTACTTGAGTCTCAACTTGATAAAAATGTCCTGAAACTTCAACGTCTATTGGATACTCCTCCAACTCCATGTAGCACATGTGGATCTGAAAAATTATCCTTATTTATGGATTTTTTTAAAAATAGAAGAGTTAAAGGAAGTGATTGCCAATGGTGCT
The DNA here is from genome assembly GCA_023531105.1 of Papaver atlanticum. NCBI lineage: Eukaryota > Viridiplantae > Streptophyta > Magnoliopsida > Ranunculales > Papaveraceae > Papaver > Papaver atlanticum. The sequence continues at coordinate 215,346 of JAJJMB010012240.1, forward strand.
CACGATAACTCAAGTAAATCTCTTTTAAAAGGTCATGTTCGAAGTATGACTAATTTGGCAAATGATGACCAATTATGTTTCTCTGACCAAGAAAAAACTGTATCTCTAAGAAGAAGAGTAAAAAGGAAACATGGAAATGTCTCTCATGATGAGTATGGAAATACCCATCTTGGTGTTTTGTAAGCAATGAGACAGTAATCCTCATCCTCTTAAAAATCCTGTAAGATGGGGATTTAAATAACGGGTGTTCTATTTGTCTCAAATAGTTCTGCTATATGACTTCTTACTTTTTGACTCTCCTAGGGGTATTTGCTGTACATTACTATGATCATCAAGGATCCACAGATGAAGCTAAAGATAATGTAGGTTACTTGTTGAGCCTTGCCCCAACAAATTAAATGTTGTCTTTATGTACTATTCATGATATTTCTGATCATGTTTTGGTTTGACTAAGACTTAAAGGATATTGTGCAAAAAAATTCTCTCAGGATTAGGAAGAGAGTTCGTGAGTCTCTAAAGGTAATTCATGTTTTTTTTCCTTGAGGAATGAAATCTGATTCACGAACTGTATCCTCTTTTAACTCAATCTCTAAAAAAAAAAAAGGGTCAAGAAACGGAGTTTTTTTGGAAACTACTCTGTGTCCACCAATATAAATACCGCATACTTGAGTTGAGTCTTGTCATTCAAATATTTTCTTCATTCAACCAAGTCTCTTATGGCCGGTTCTCACAAAAACATGGTAGAAGCTCTTGATAACAACTGCAGTGGTATCTGGTTTGAAGAGAACAAGAAAAGAACTCTGTGAGAAGATGAAGTTTAAAACTTTAATTCTTTGAGGATCATCCCAATGTCAATTGCTACTTTGCGTATGACCATCAAGATAGAGAACAAGAAGAGATGGTCTCTGCTAATGTTGTTTATGATTTTCTTAAACAATTTGAAGAAACAAAGATTAAACTTGTTGAGGCCTTGAAAAGTCAAGACATGCTAAGAACTGAGTTAAAAAAGGTTTATTCTGACCTTGTTCTCATGAAATTGCATGTCAATGACCTTCTCAATAGAGAGATTTTTCCTGAGGAGTTCGTGGATGCTGTTGAAGACACAACTCAAAGGTCTTAAAAGCAATGATGTTTTTACTGGTATCTAATTACATGTTTCTTCTTCTTTATTTTTACTTGTTAACTCCTTGTAGGAATTTATTCTTATTGTTGAACACTAGCTTTTGGAGTAGTTTTTATGTGTTACATAGCTATTCCAAATACTATCATCTTGCATGTTTAAAGTTTATTTATTTAAATTTTATTTTGGAAGATGACTTGCAATACCTAATCTTCATGGATTATATATATGTATTGCTTATTTTGTGAAATTCGTTCTTTGCTATCATATTCTGGCGATTAGAACATATATCTCATATTTTCTCATAGGTTAAGCTCTTAACCCTTGCAAAAGAGGAGTAAACTATTTTGAGAATTGCGGTATTGATCTCTCCATGATTACACTTTTGTGAATATACTGTTACAGGATTCCGTAAGATTTTTTTTAGGAATCTACTTACTTACTTGATTGCATAACCGCCAGGAATAAGTGGTGAACATTAATCTTCACGTTCGTACATGGATAGAATAGTTATAATTCTTATGTTGAGTCATATCGCATTAATTATTCTCTTGTTCATAACTGGCACAGTGAATAGTTTTTGTCGATGATTATTTTTCTCATGAAAATCTTGTATCTTAGTTCCTCTAATATTAAGTTCGTTATTTTTAACTTCTTTGTTCGTAACTGGCGAAAAGTGAGAAAAATATTGGGATACCTATCTACTTTATTCGTAAATGGCGAGTAAATTTGTTAATGTCCAAGAAAATATTTCTCTTGTGATTAGAGTAAAGGTTGACCATGTTGTTCTTTCGGGAATGGCATCAAATGGGGGAGAGTTCTTTTGAACTTGTGCTTAAATGTAATATCTTTGTCGGGAAAGCGGATGTGGAATTGTAGGATATGCTTGTACCTATATATCTCCTTGATGAAATCGCCAAGTTTCTTGGTGAAATCTTCTAAACTAAAACCCGGTATAGGTTCTCTAGTCTTGAATACTCTTTTGTTGAGATTCATTACGATCCCAATTTTGTTGACAAAAAGAGGGAGAATATATTAAGTAGTATCTTACTACAATATATGGATTCTCGGAGCATTACGTAAGGGGGTGTGGATTACTATCTGTAAGTTTTACCTATTTTTCAAAAGGTATTGACTAAGGGGGAGACAATATCACCCTAGTATTGCTTCAAAGTTGAGGTGCAATTGAACTTTAAGGAAGGTATCAATACTATGTTTCTATATGACAACCAATGAGTAGAGTGATTTTTTTTCATTCTAACAAAGCTCTTTTTGATTATTCTCATAAGTTGTTATTGCTACGGATTTTCAACAACAAAGGTGCTGAACGAACACATGCAGAACCATAGAAGAACTTGAAGTACAAATAATTCAAGACGTTTGTTGAAGAACCAAGGAAATCAAGAATAGTGGATTGTGAGCAGAGAAGTTTATTTATCACTAAAATTGACAAATGGGGAGATTGTTAGAGCAATGTCGGTTGAACCCACAAGTTTTGCTATCTCAAGCTTGTTGTCAATATTGGTCAAAACTATTTCCTGATTTCTAGTCTACTAAGTCAAGTCTCGGGCTAGGTTAAAATTTGGTAGTTGAGTATTAGACATCACCCTCGAAAACTGAAGATCGACAAAGACATTTGGATAACTTTTTTTATCAGGCATGTAAAGACTAAACCATTCTATTTTACTCACTATCTTATCATGCTATCATTTGAGACTATGTAGTATGACTTTTAGTAGATTCATAAAGAAGAAATTTCGAGTCAAGCTTGTCTTGTTAAAAATATCGAAATATAATTCAAGCATAGATGTTCAAAGTTCCTTTACAATATTAGTTCGATACAATTTATTGTTCGGGAATTAATTTTTGGATCAATTGAAAATTGCCCATACAATTGATTTTATTATTTGGGAAAGTTTCAAACACCATAAGAGAGAAATTCAGAACTTCTGATATTTCTACTCAGGGTAGGTTAGCAAACCAGTTTCAGATATACATGGAAGGTTGGCGAACCAGTTCGCAAACCACAAGTTTAGTTGGGAACAGTTCACAAACCCGGTTAATGAACCGTGGTGAACTGAATCTTTGGGGTTGGTATAAAAGGCTTAAGGTTTGCAAACCCAGTTCACGAAATGTGTCCTTCTGATTTCACAAACCGAGTATAGTTGGCGAGCGCAGTTCGCAAACAGTATACATCTGAGTTCTCAAGCCGAGTAGGGTTGGCGAACCCGGTCACGAACCGTAGCAACCTGACTCGTGAACTTTAGCCTTACGGTTCACGAACCATTTTACCACCGGTCCCATGAGAATTTAGCAGATGCTCAAAGACTTATTTTTTTAAAATATGTTTAGCATTGCTATGTCTCTCTTAAGCACTTCTAAGACTTCATTGATCACTAAAACACTTATGTGTGCGCATCATAATTAAACTTTTAAGTGTTTGAATGAACATCAATTTTCTTATAGTTCGAAAGGCATGTTTGCCAAAAAAGAACGGTCGTTATACACGGTCTGTAACCGGTCCAGAGTGTATATTCTTATATTGTATTTTCAATACAAATTTCTCACATGTTTATTTGAAACCCTAACTAGAGTTTCACCTAAACAGAGAAAATGTTTGCTGGATTCTCAAGTTATCTTAGCTTGAATTCTAAGCAACCCTCAATGTTGAAAAACTATAAATAGGGATGCTCTTTCAACTGCAAAATTCAATCCCTGACACTTTGTGTCCTAGCTAATAGATAGATTGGTCCTCTATGAACCTGGGTTTTCTCTGAGAAACATAATTAGGTTTACGATTGAAAGACTTCGCTTTGGGGATTCGTGAATCAATGTCCGACTATCTTTATCTTGATAGTTCGTGTATCCCGATCTTGCTTTTCTGTTATCGAGGTTCTAGTAATCTCTTTCAGGCAAGATAGATAGAAATCACAAAGTTCTCTTTGTCTCAGACTTTGTGATTCCTCAAGATAGATATCTGAAAATTGTTCTTAAGAGATAAGTTGAAGATTGTTCTTGAGAGGTGGTAAAAGATATAGTCTTCTCATCTAAGTAAGTGTAAGTGTTCCGGATTCTGAGGTTTGCTAGTGTTGATGGTGGTTTTTAGTTCAGGGATAAAATCGTAAAACCCTGTATTTAATGAGCCGTTATTCTGCAAAGAGACTGAGCCATTCAAAAGTAATGAGTGTCCAGACCTCTTTACTTACACATGTATTGAGCAATTCAACATATTTATGAAATTTATCCAGAATGGTGCATGAAGCAACAATCCCATATATTCTGTAAATTTTAACCGACTGTATTACTCACTAATGCATTGACCTGCCTAGTATTTTCCTATGCAATGTTCCCAGCCGAACTCTCAATATTGGCATGACATGACGATTAATGTTCACTCATAGCGGAGTAGCATGAATCTCCCAAAGTGTCGGTATTGAGACCTGCATGAAAACACTCACATAGGCTACACCACCCTCTGACAAAGAGATCAGCGTGTTTACACACTTTTTGATTAAAAATTAGCGCGATCGAACGCGTTTAAATTCCTTAAGTAAAATCTAGACTGTCCATATCAGTCTTTAAAAAAACCGATCACGACCACACGATTTTGCCACACAATTCAACAGGTCTAGCCCACTCCTAGCGGAACTAGACGATCATCATGATGACCACCGGCGGGCCCACTAACATCCCGACCGATCGGATTTCTTCTAGTACACCCACAACGCCTTTCAATGCTAACCCTAACATGGGTGATCGCGCTGTTGAAAGATGAGCTCAAACGAGCTAAGACCGGAAAAAACGGTCTCAAAAACATCACGACCGCCCAACTTGGCTAGCCTAGTTGGACGGCCTAGATCTTCCCTCGAATGATCAAAAGGGTACTAGCGTGTTCACCGGTGACCCAACTACATTCTTGGTAAATCGACTTGCCCACGACAAACAAGAAACGTGTTGAATCGCTCGCCCAAAGAAGGGTGATCGCGCGATTTTTAAAACCCTAAAATTAAGTCATCGGCGTTATGCAACTGCCACAAATCGATCGTGTCCATCCATCTTCGCCATCTTGGTCGAACAACTTAGATCGGATTCTAGATGGACAACGGCGTGGCACTGTGATCACCGGTCACCCATTTTCCATGAGGAGTGATCGTCCAAGCCATGGCTTGCTCATATGGCCTTCGAACGATCACCCAAAAGAGGCTGGTCGCGCTGCTTGCATAATCCAACGGCAGTACACAACTGCCGCAAATCATCTCGTCCATCCAACTTCGTTATCCTAGTCGGATGGTTTAGATTTATTTTTAGGAGGCCAAAAGGGTAACGCTGTGATCATCGGCCACCCATCCTCCACAGGGAGCGATCGACCAAGTGGTAGTTCACCTATAGGGTTCTCAAACGATCGCCCAAAGGTGGCCGGTCACGCAACCTTTTTAAGACGTTCAATTCGCGACAAATTTGAACAAACTCTAAAACAACGATGTTTCCTACACATCGATTATTTTCAGCTGCTTGTTTGAAAGCGATGCTTTATATACATCGATTATAAGCGATGTTTTATAAATATCAATTTCACAAATAATTTTATTATTTGACTTAAAAGCACTATGTGCTGCTTTTAGCGGCGAGTCTCACGACTTGACCCATTTACTAGAGACATCAAATATGTCACAAACTGGGGGATGCTCACTAGGGTATTGGTCTAGCGGTTTACAGCGTGCAGTGTGCAACGCGCCCATTACGAGAAAGTGTCAGGAAAGAACGGACGGCTAACAGTATTGAGAGTAGTGGGTGAAAGTGTGACCAGTTTTCCATCATAATGGAAACGTGGTGATCACCACTTTTTACACGACCCTAGCTCTCCAATGCTTAATCTCCTTCACTTCCTATGAGATCTGGGTGTGCTCGAACGTCACTTGTATAAATAAGATTTCAACCTATTTCGAAAACGACAAGTGTTATCAACACAAGTATCCAGAAAACACCAAGAACTGATAGCCTACGTTCTGCAAGCCAGTTCCACATTCTCATACAAGTCATAAAACAGCCACACCTTCATAATTCAACATTCTGATCTCAATAACCTTCTTTGCTTCTCTCCCTAAGATCAACCCTTCTCCTTCACTTTATGACCGAATTGAATCTGGAACGACCATTTCTTGGTTTAGGCCAGAGTCTTACAGATTGATCTCTCGAATCTAAAAGTACTCCCGTGCAGTGCATTTGTTTAGGGTTTGAATTCGTTTCTCATCAACACACCCAAATTTACCAAAAACAGCAGAATCAGTTTTTACCCCAAAACAGCTAGCTTTGTATATTGCAAACAGATTTCCAAGCCTTGATCTTTGATCTAAAAGGAAATGAAATAGGCTTATCTGTTAGAGGCAGATTGGTATCAAAAGTCTTTACTGATATTGAAGCAACTCTTAGTCTGTAAAGGACGTCATCTAAGGGAATCAATTGCGTAGTTACCTACGAGGTTCAAGAGACATAAGGAGTGCGACTGTAACTGAATTACTTAGAGGATGGATTCGGTCTAAACTACACTCCAGTCCGAAGTCTGATAGTAGGCTAGTGTCCGTAATGACTTAATACAGTTTGGTGTTCAAATCTAGACGAGGTTCCGGGGTTTTGTTTGTTTTTTTTCAATTGTGGTTTCCCCGTTATAAAAACTTTTGGTGTCTTGTGTTTTTCCTTTTTCGCATTATATTGTTTATCTTTATCATTGGATTTACACAAGTAGTATGTATTCAATCTTAGTAGATACGTTCATCAATCATAATCGATTACGAGACTTGTTTCTTGTAAAATTTGTATCTTGAAAGATAGATAACAGGTTTTATTACTTGGGTTGGATTATTTGGATACGACTAGATTGATCTTGGATATTCATTTTTTGGTTCGTCCAAGTACTCTTCTTCACAATCAGGTTTACGGACTCATTTGTCTATACATATTGATTAGGAAGAGATAGAGATATGAACTCTATATGCATATTGTAAAGAATCATTTAATTGGTCTGCTTGCAATTGCATTAGGTTTTGTCCATACAGGTTCCCTAACAAAAAAGTTGTTGGTGTACTTGGTACCCTCTCCTTTTCAGGGGGACAGAATGACCTAATATTAAATAAATAAATAAAATGAAGAAGAATTCAGGATTTTTTTTCTTCAATTTACAGATGTGCCATAGTCAACCATTTCGGGTATATTTTTTAGCTCGTTCATCTGATTGACATGAATTTTTAGTTTGTCATATTAGATATCCGTACGACCTTTGGTATATATCTCATGTTCGAATTCTTTATTAATTGCTCCTAGTTCCTGTTTTCGTAGTTGAAAAGACTAGGGTTCCCAAATACACCACAATCTTTTTGTTTAAACCTATAAGTCCTCTACCGAATGTGATCGTCTAATTCGGTTCACACTTCGTGTGATTGTCTATGGATACGAGATCGATACAATAAAAAAACAAGATAACTTGTGTGATTGACTATGGATACAAGATTGAGACAATACTACAACAAAGTGTGTTACTTGATAATAGGTTCAGTAATAACCAAACTCTATAGGATCATTATCAAGTAATGCTGGTACGTGTGATCTCTGTACCTTGGTGACTATTATTATAGAGGAGGAATTCATAATAATAATAGACGAAAACTAAAAAACAGAACACACTAGAAACCAGATTCGAAGAAATATATCTTCTCTAGATTATGAACAAGAGAACTATTACAATTCTCTATTTGTTACGCTCACAATTTCTCTAGGTAAATAACCTTAAACTATTTGCTAAACTTGCTTTTACAATAATCTAGTATTGCCTCACAAACTTCTCTCTAGGTATGTGTGTTAAACCTCCTTTTTTTAGGTGTCAAACCACACTCTCTAGATGTCTAGGTGTGTCTGTATCATAGACCACACTCTAGATATCCTTAGCTATGAGCTAAAAATCTCTATTTATAGCTTTAACGGTTTCCCAAACCTTCTAGGAATTTATTTCCTTATCTAGGAATAATTCCTTTTCTAGGTATATTTCCTTATCTAGGAATATTACCTTGTCTAGGAATATTCCTTATCTAGGAATAATTCTTTTTCTAAGCATATTTCTTTATCCAGGAATAATACCTTGTCTAGAAAATATTTCTTTTCTAGGTATATTTCCTTATCTAGGAATATTACCTTTTCTAGGAATATTTTCTTATCTAGGAATACTGCCTTAAAATAAATAATCCCTCATAAATTACAATTTTATCCTCAATGCGTCTTGAGGATCACTAGTTCCCGAAGAGAGGAAGATACACATGTATCATGCGCCCCCACTCAAGAACTTGAACTCCTGTGAAAGTTAGATTTGGAGGTTAGGGAACTCGGGGGTTCCTTTCACCCTGCTGGAAACTTGACCTTGACGTCTAATTTGAAAAGCGTCCATATATCCCCGTCTCGTCTTAGTCACTCTTCGCTCCATAATGCAATCTTCTTCGAGTGGTTTTTCTTTTTTCTCGTTCTTTTCTTCAAAAGCACCAGATGAAGATGTAGTCTTTTTCTTCGCCTTCGGCTTGGGTGTATGAGACTTCATGTCTGTAGCGTAGCCACCTTTTCTTTCGTAGTTTGTGGTTCACTTTGCTAAGGATCATCAACTGACTTTCCCATCCTTGGTTCCCTTATTCTCCTAACGTATTCCAATTTTCGAGTAACTCACCAAGTTGTCGTAGAGAGATCTAGTGAAGACCATAAACCACTGGAATCTTCCCTAAAGGTAACGAACCTTGCTCTGATACCAACTTGGTATGTGTGATCTCTGTACCTTGGTGACTATTACTATAGAGGCGGAATTCAGAATAATAGTAGACGAAAACTAGAAAACAGAACACACTAGAAACCAAATCCGAGGAAATATATCTTCTTTAGATTATGAACAAGAAAACTATTACAATTTTCTCTTTGTTACGCTCACAATCTCTCTAGGTAAATAACCTTAAACTATTTGCTAAGCTTGCTTTTACAATAATCTAGTATTGCCTCACAAGCTTCTCTCTAGGTATGTGTGTTAAACCTCCTTTTTTTAGGTGTCAAAACCACACTCTCTAGATGTCTAGGTGTGTCTGTATCACATACCACACTCTAGATATCCTTAGCTATGAGCTAAACATCTCTATTTATAGCTTTAACGGTTTCCCAAACCTTCTAGGAATTTATTTCCTTATCTAGGAATAATTCCTTTTCTAGGTATATTTCCTTATCTAGGAATAATTCTTTTTCTAAATATATTTCCTTATCTAGGAATAATACCTTGTCTAGGAAATATTTCTTCTCTAGGTATATTACCTTGTCTTGGAATATTTTCTTACCTAGGAATACTGCATTAAAATCAGTAATCCCTCATAAATTACAATTCTATCCTCAATGTGTCTTGAGGATCACTAGTTCTCGAATAGAGGAGATACACATGTATCAAATGCGGAGTTAACGTATATGTGTATTTGACTTTATTATAATAAATAATTATAATGCGGAAATCAAAGTAAAAGACACAACAAGATTTTGTTAACGAGGAAACCGCAAATGCAGAAAACCCCCGAGACCTAGTCCAGTTTTTAATACTCTAATAATTAATCCGCTATACAAAATCTAATACCAACTTCGTATAGTTGAGACCATGCAGACTACCCCTAGCTACTTAGTTTCCTCAGTATCCCCGCGCCTTCGACTTCTAGAGTCACGCACGTGAATAGCAAGTCCTTTGGATCGTATTTCAAATAACAAAGGAAGAATCTGTTTGGTAACCACTCTAATCAATATTGCTACAAGATTTAGATGAGTCGTTGACAAAGGCTCTTCCGTTTAATCTAATAAACTCCTTTGTGTGGTTAGATCAATCTAATTTTAACTAACGAAATAGTCAAGTATAGATTCGCACTCAAACAATATAGATCTCAAAGAGATATATATAGAATGATGATCTCAGGAAACTAATCCATCGAATAAATCTGATTCTAGTTGGATCCCAATCGATCAAGGTTTGTGAACACGATTCACAAGATACGAAAACTAATAAGAAATCTTTTTCGTCTTCAAATCTTCTTTAATCTTCAATAACCTGCAAAACACCAATTGAATCTCTTGTGATCAGTCATGCACAGAATGGAGTCTGTTAACAATGGATTATCACAAGATGTCTTTAGATCTAACAACAGTTCTAAAGATCCCGTCGATACTTCGATCTAGTTTGAGTGAATCTTATATCAGAAGAGAAGATTCTCAAGCATAAACAAACTAGGTACAATCGAAGTTTCAACAACCGTTAGTCAATCAAATCAATCGAAAACTAATAACACTGCAATTATCTAGTTTCCCACCAACGGTACTCATAGAGCTTCTTGATCTCACAGACGTCTTTAAACGAGCGATTGTAAAAGATTTCACCTAATTAGGATACTTTCCTCTCCAAATAGACGGCTCCACCAGAAACAACAAGAAATGAAGTTTGCCTGGTGTTGATGGTGGTTTTTAGTTCAGGGCTAAAATTGTAAAACCCTGTAATTAATGCGCCGCCTACAAAAGGACTGAGCCATTAAAAAGTAATGAGTGCCCGGGCCTCTCTACTAACACATGTATTCAGCAATTAAGTATATTATTAAGAATGGTGCATATAGCAACAATCCCAGACATTCTGTGAAACTCTCGCCTGCATTACTCATTAGTGTATGGTTTATTGAATATTTTACAATGTTATGTTCCCCAGCTGAACCCTTAGTATTGGTATGACGTGACAATCAGTGTTCACTCGCAGCTGAGTAACATGAATTTCCCAAAGTATCAAAATTAAGGTCTGCATAAAAATGCTCAATCAGAAGACGCGCTAACTGCTCTCTGAGAATAGAAGAATTTTGTGTCAACACGCAGAATTTATTAAATTTGTTTAATTTTGTGATAACTCACAAGATTCAAGTTTTCGGCCTAATTAATTGTCAAAATTAGGTCTTTTGCACCTTGTGCAAATATCTCGAACCCTATTGGTCGAGGCCGAACCTAGGTAAGCTAGGAAACTGATCCTCCATGGAGCTAGTAGGAGCAAAATCCTACCAGAAAACAAGAAACAAAAGAGGAACTGTGGCAAACAGGAGCAATGACAAAGGAGGCGTGGCCACGCAAAATAGCCGGCCAAACCACCCCAATGGGTGCCGCTTGTGGCCGTTGGCCACGCTCCATGTTTCTCTTACCGGCCCCCTCTCCCATCAACCAATCAGATCGCTCAAAACCCGCCACACGCACTTTTAATAAAGTTGGAAGTTGGTGGGTCGATGCGCCTAATTCCATTAGGAATCTAATATAGACGGCCCAAGCCAGTCTCCAAAAAATAATCATGGTCGTACAATTGTGCCACTTGATTTATTAAGTTTAGCCACTTCCCAACGCGACCAAATAGGAATCACCATCCCAAACCCTAATTTTGCAAGGGCCATTACGCCGCCCCATGCCAAATAGCATCACCTAGGCATTAAGTTCGATGTGGCAACTAGAGCTTATATCATTAATCCATATTTGGATCCAACACCAATATGCCAAGATGTAGTAGGCGCCACTTTGACCGCTACGCCATTGGCAGGCGCCACCTTGCCACTACGCCATTGGCAGGTGCCACCTTGCCACTACACCATTGGCAAGCATCACCTCGCCACATAGCCATTAACAGGCGCCACATTGACGCCACTAACAGGCGCCACATTTCCATTGTGCCACTAACAGGCGCCATATTTCCATTGTGCCACTAAAAGGCGCCACTATGCCATTATGCTGCCTAGCTTGCGTGCGATTGGTCAGAATAATTGGGTCTTGCACATTAGACCCACTCAGCAACTTGTTGCACATTTTTCCACGAAACACTCTAGACATCAAACATGTCACAAACTGGGGGATACTCATCAGGGTATTGGTCTGGCGGTTTACAGCGTGCGGCGTGTAATGCGCCCATTACAAGAAAGTGTCAGGAAAGAGCGGACGGTTAAATAGCAGTAAGAGAATAGTGGGTGTAAGGCTGGCCAGTTTCCCCTCACAATGGGAACGTGATGGCAAACCGCTTCTACACAACCCCATTTCTCCACTACTTAACTGTCTCCACTTCCTACGAGATCAAGGGTGCTCAATGACTTGTATAAATAGGTTTTCAAACTATTTCGACAAACAACACAGTTTTTGTTATTAACACAAGTATCCATAAAAAATACCAAGAACTGATAGCTTACATTCCACAAGCTAGTTCCATATTCTGATACAAGTCATAAAATAGCCACACCTTCAGAGTTAACCATTCTGATCTCAACACCTTCTTCGCTTCCCTCCCTAAGATCAACCCTTCTCCTTCACTTTGTGACCGAAGCAAGACTGGAACGACCATTTCTTTGTTTAGGCCAGGATTTTACAGATTGATCTCCCGAATCTAAAGTACTCCCATGCAGTGCATTTGTTTAAGGTTTGAATTCGTTTCTCATCAATACACCCAAATTTACCAAAACCAGCAGAATCAGTTTTTACCCCAAAACAACTGGCGACCACAGTGGGAGGTTAATCTCTCGGTTGCAAAATCAGTTTCTCAATTTTCATTCCAGTTTCTCAATTTCGAAAGGGTAGGTTTTAGACCTAAGCCAGTCATTAACCAAAAACTCATTTCAATCACCAATTCCAACTTTATATCTTATTATGTACCCGGGTCAGCCAAACTCTTCCAAAACCACGAATGCTCGAGATCCGATCACTACGGAAGATATGACGGAGATGCTAGAAGACGTTATCTCAAATTAAACCAATATTGTCAAGTTGCAAAATAAGACGCTTCGTGTACTAAAGAACATGGCAAGCCGATTGTGGCAAAGATCAGTGAACGTTAGCTCGGAGAACGCCACCATCTTTAGAAGTGACACAAAAGGTGTTGAGTCTTCGTATGAGGTCTGTGCCTCCGCCAACAACAATGCAGACAGAGTACGTAGCCGCATCGGACAGGAGCAAAAGGAAAATGACCAACTAAACCCAGCCAATGACAAAGAGCTGAGGCAATTTCACAAGGCCAAAGGAAGAGACCCGCCAGGTGCATCACAATGTTTGCAAGGTAAAGGTAAGGAGCCGGCTTACGAAGCTTTATTGGAAAACTTATACCTCCAAATCTTGCGGAAGTTCAGAAAGTCGTCCGACAGCCTGCATCCATGACTGCTCTTACATTACTAAATAAAGAAGCGCCAGAGGAAGGGGAAATTCACCAATACATCCATGAAGATGGGAACTGCACCGATGAACAGTATTCAGTCCAATCGCTTCACGCTGCCATCACTAATGCATAACCCTCAAGAGGACTTGCGTTTCAACAAAGTTGCCGAATTAAACGACCTGCGCCTGAGTCAACATTCGCAGTCTCGACTCCACCCTCGAAACGAGCTTCGCGTCAAAGTATACAAGAGTTTCCACGACAACAGTTTCCAACACAAGAGAAGCCATACTCGAAATACCCGCGTTTTTCGCTCCCTATCAGGAAAATTCTGGAGTTACTGGGAGTTTGGGTATGAAATGGAGTGGTTCATTTGCTGCCCGTATGGCGCCCACCAACTGATCAAGAGATGTTAGACTCAAGATATTGCCACTATCACAGGTTCATCCATCATCCTACCAGTGAATGCAATGGCCTAAAGCGCATTGTCCAAGAAAAAATCAATTCGGGAGAATTATGCCTGGGAACTGAAGATCCTCCACTTTACTGCGAATCGACATAAAGATGTTATTACATGGACGCCTCATATGATTTCATACTTTGCAAGGACAATAATGCGACATGTGACTTTTATTGTTATGGCTTCGTCACACAATGGATTTCAATTTGAAACAATTTCAGTTATCTGAGAAGATTCGGTTTTGTTGGGAAGCTTCGCAGACGAGTAAGTTTCATCAAACAATGTTTGCACGTCCAATTGTTTTGAAATTTGCTGGAGAGTTGACACAGATGCCATTCTTATTCTGATAATAAGAGCTAATAACCCAATTATTTTGAAAAACATCGTATCATTTAATTATTTCCCTTTTCATGCAATGTTTACAGTTTCTCTTAAAGTGGTTGCATTATTCATTCATGATTCCAACTTACTAGTTATCTAAATATCATTCAGAAAATTACCCACGAAATCATTTCAGAAACAAACCAATTCAAAGATTTTCACAAAGCAATTACCTACTAGTTCAAAACCATAAAATCCAACCACAAAAGAGGCGTCTCTTGCCTTCTCAAAAAAAAATCTAAGAGGAGAAAGGTTCAAAAAACAAAAGCATTCAAGGGAAATCATTCAGCAGCAATTCATTCTTCTTAGAGAAAGCCTCCTTCATGCTTTAGAGAGCATCCTGTTTCAACTTAAATTCCTGGGATAACTTCTCGAACTCCGCTTCTCGTTGATTAATGAAATCCAAGGAGGGGATCTTGCTCATTTCAGTATGCAGCTTTTTGATTTCGGAAAACCCTTCACAGAACCAGGAGACATTAAACTCAAAGTTCACACACATGTCCCGAAGGAACTTCCAACTTGAGATTACATCTCCGCGCTTAACCAATGAAAAGCGACTATCAATCTTCCTGGTCGTAGCAATGTGTCCATACTTTTCCCATATTCGAGTGTACAACTCCGCATACTTAGATGGTACGCTGAATCCTCCAATCAACACATGATCAGTAAAGGGATCCATGAATGAAGGGTCGAAGATAGCACCTGCAGCCGGATATTTGATTAGTGCGGCTCCTTCAACTCCAGAAAGTTCTCTGGAAACAATTGCTCTCGCAGTCACAGATAGGGTTTCTACTATTGAAGGCACAACGATACCCTCATCATGATCAATCCCCATCTTAGGGTTATCTACAGCTTCCATGGTCGAAGGCGCAACCACATCTTCATTATGATTGGTCTCCATCTCAGGGTTATCTCCAGGTGCAGTTTCTTTCTGTAATACCACCAATTGGATATTTATTCCATGAAAAAGAATGAATAAAGAAGAAAAGCGTGTGGGAGACTTACCAATTTATTTGTTGGCCCACTGGAGGAGTTAGATTCACTATTACACTCAGAAGCGCTTTTCTGATCACCACTGGATCCCGAACTTTCTTCTCCTTCATCCTCGCCTTCAGAAGACTCAGCATCGCTGGATTCTTCTTCTTGAAGTGCCACCTTTTGGCCACGGGAAAGTCTGGCAAAGGCGTTCATGCTCTCGCCCCATGGTTTCAAAAAAAAAAGAGGATACTCCGTGAAATTAGCAAAAAAAAAAAATCTGGCTGGACAAAAAGAAACGCATACATACCTGCATATTTGAAGAGTTGAAGACCACTAAGGCTGTTGAACCTGACCGAATACCATCTGCTCGAATTTTCGACCTCTTCTCCTTTATCTGGGGACTGTCTTCACCTTGGTCAGAAAGTTTTCATTTACGCGAAGGGAGCGGCTTCAACAACTTATGTTTTTCTAAGGTATTGGAAGAGGGCTTTTCACGAGGACTCTTCACGAACTGATGAAGAGCGAGAAACTTCTCTTGCCAGCATTCCTTATACTTGGGGGTCATCATCGGTTTTCTTTCTGGAATCAAGAATGGGAGGCTCTTTTTTGTTGCGAAAACGCTACTATCAAAAACAGACGGCAAAAGATCATCTGAAGGCGTCGACGGACGATGGAACGGAATTCCCTGGTCAAAGCCCATATGATGAGCAGCTCTATCAATATTATAAGGAACCACCTCAAAAGATCCTCTGAAGATGGGACATATCCAGGTATGCAGCTTCGCATGAACACGATTTCCCCAATGCTCATGTCCTTTCCGTAAGAATGCAACGTTATGCCTGGAGCGGATGCAAAAGTATTGGGATGGACTATAGATGTGTGAACTGGTGCTCAGGTACGAAAGTCAATTGAATACACATTGTCAAGAAAATCGACAAGCCTTAAGCCAGGTCTTGCACGTTTCTTCAACCAACGAAGTATCCTCACTCCTCCAAATGTCCTAGAAAGTGAAGTCGCAGGATTAGGAGCATAACCTTTGAAATGCTCCCACAACCACGCTTGGATAAAGGAAATGTGAACGTATGAGTCCACCTTTATACATCCGTTGGAGGCGTACATATCTGCTGCTAGACAATCTAGATGGGTATATAAGGAACCAAGGAACAAGCTGCCAATGGGGAGAGCAATACCTTGCGCCAGCCTAATAACAAATTTGACGAGTTTCTATCTTATTTCATTCTTTCCAGATCCATCATCAAAAACATCCCTAGATAGCCACAAGGATAAAAGGGCAGCGACACAGAGCGTATCATTCAATTCCTGATCCAGTTTCGGTTTTGCGGGGAACCATTCAGACACCCACCAAGTATAGAAGCATTTCTCATCCTTCCCCTTCCGATTATATTCTTCATTCTTCTCGATTAGAGCAACATGCATTGTTTCTTCTTCCTCGGATAAGCTAAAGTCAATATTTTCTATAACCGGAAGATTCAACATAACAACTACACTCTCCAAAGTGATAGTCATCTCGCCCCATCTACATATGGACATATGGGTGGACATGTTCCATCTAGAAATTAAAGTAGTCAATCCTGCAGTATCCTTTCTAATGCAAAGTGTTGTAGACGCCATGACAACATCCACAATTTGCGCCTTAATCAAATTGTTCCTGACACTATCATTACTCATCATGTATTTCATCCATTCATCATAAGCGTGCAATGGGTTATGACAAATTTTGAAATCAATGGGAGAGGCCGGATACTCATTCCTTTGAAGACAAAACCTTATCACATGTTCCGGAGAAATCAATTGAGCAGTCTCTTCATTTTCTGAACCAGTAAGGGGGGTTATTACATGGCTGGGGTGTGTTCTTAAAACTATGAAAGACTTTGTGAAGAACTCATCATCCACATTTGGCTTATTTTTCGAGCCGTTAATACTTCCCAGTCTGGCCACAGAAGCATCTCCAGGTGACATCTTAACAAGAATCTCTTAAGTTCTCTTTTGAATAACTACAACGAACAAGATAGAAAAGGCCACTACATCGGCAGAACCATATGTGCAAAATTTTGTCGAAACTCAATACGGTCATTAATGGTTGGGTTTACATGAGGTAACATGGAGATCGTGCGCCAATGTCAATACCTTCTACAGGGAAGAACAAAATTTGGCCGTAGGAATTATACCCGCGGCCGAAAACCTAAAACTAGGTTTCTGAAAAAGAGGAAGAAGCAGCAGCGGTGTTTACCTAAAATTCCCGCTAGCCTTGTTATGATCTTACTCCGCTTCGCTACTGATGTTCAACTCCAACACTATCATCAAAGAAGATCTACTTCGGATCAAACAGAGTTTCAGAAGTTATAAAAGCAGCCAATACAAGAGTTCACACTTGCAAAAAAAAAAAGAGAAACGAAGTGCTTACTTTGCGGCTGGCGGACACAACCTTGCTGATGCAGCTCTTGATCGCGTCGATGAAGGAAGGCCAGCTACCACAGGTGGAGCACTGCGTATTAAAAAAAAAAAAAGCACAGACGGGTGAGCAAACAAAACAAGGAAAGAGAAAGGGGCGATCCCCTTTTATACGCATAATGCTTTTGGAGTTTGAATAGAAACGGGGTTTCCTTTTTGTGCCACGCCCGGAGAAAGGAAGTTGGCCACGCGGTGCCATCGCTCCAAGGCCGAACAAGCAGCGCGCCAGGATCACCGCTTCAAGGCCGAACAAGCAGCGCGCCAAGATCACCGGCCACCCGTACCTATTGCCAAAGAGAGGTCAGACTATTCCTGGTAATCTCTAGATGTCTTGCCTTTTCGATTTTATCTTTATCTGTCACCATCTAGTGCTTACCTCGCAACAATGTCACTGTTCCGTGCTAAGCAAGGGACTTAATGTTGATGGTGGTTTTTAGTTCAGGGCTAAAATTGTAAAACCTTGTATTTAATGCGCCGTCTGTAAAAGGACTGAGCCATTTAAAAGTAATGAGTACCCAGGCCTCTCTACTCACACATGTATTGAGCAATTCAGTATATTTATTCAGAATGGTGCATGTAGCAACAATCCCAGACATTCTCTTAAACTCTCGCTTGCATTACTTATTAGTGTATGGTTTATTGAGTATTTTACTATGCTATGTTCCCTAGCTGAACCCTTAGTATTGGTATGACATGAATTAGTGTTCACTCGCAGCGGAGTAACATGAATTTCCCGAAGTATCAAAATTAAGGTCTGCATAAAAATGCTCAATCAGAAGACGCGCTAACTGCTCTCTGAGAATAAAAGAATTTTGTGTCAACACGCATAATTTATTAAATTTGTTCAATTTTGTGATAACTCACAAGATTCAAGTTTTCGGCTAATTAATTTGCAAAATTAGGCCTTTTGCGCCTTGTGCAAATATCTCGAACCCTATTGGTCGAGGCCGAACCTAGGTAAGCTAGGAAACTGATCCGCCATGGAGCTAGTAGGAGCAAAATCCTACCAGAAAACTAGAAACAAAAGAGGAACTGTGGCAAACAGGAGCAATGACAAAGGAGGCGTGGCCACGCCATATAGCCGGCCAAACTGCCCCAATGGGTGCCGCCTGTGGCCGTTGGCCACGCTCCATGTTTCTCTTTCCGGCCCCCTCTCCCATCAACCAATCAGATCGCTCAAAACCAGCCACACGCACTTTTAATAAAGTTGGAAGTTGGTGGGTCGATGCGCCTAATTCCATTAGGAATCTAATCTAGACGGCCCAAGCCAGTCTCCAAAAAACAATCATGGCCGTACAATTTGACCACTTGATTTATTAAGTTTAGCCGCTTCCAATAAAGTTGGAAGTTGGTGGGTCGATGCGCCTAATTCCATTAGGAATCTAATCTAGACGGCCCAAGCCAGTCTCCAAAAAACAATCATGGCCGTACAATTTGACCACTTGATTTATTAAGTTTAGCCGCTTCCCAACGCGACCAAATAGGCATCACCATGCCACCACAAGTAGCGTGCCAACACCGTTGCTGCATTCTGCGCCCAAGTGTTGGGATCATCTACAAACCATCCCAAACCGCGCCTGGTAATCATCATAGGCGCCATGCCAATTAGCTAGCCAACCTGCCAAATCGTGCCAGTATGCCAATTGGTAGGCCATGCCATTCCGCGGCAGTAATATGCCAATGGCTTTGGTCAAACCAAAGGGAAACCCTATTTTTCTAGTCATGGCCCAATTATTCCACTCTGGGCCCACAACATGCCACAAGCCATATGGGACCCAGAAGACCCTAAAGAATGGCACCCGCACCATATTATGATTACCCATGATCGTCCATGGACATGCCCACGTTATGGCCTTGCCATGTTTTCTTTGATCAAAACGGCCAAGGCAGTATTTGCCAAGATGCCACCGTGCCGCGCCACCTAGTCGCGCGCTACTTAGGGTTTTGATATGCCAAACCCTAATTTGGCAAGGGCCATTACACCGCCCCATTCCAGATAGTATCACCTAGGCATTAAGTTCGATGTGGCAACTAGAGCTAATATCATTAAGCCATATTTGGATCCAACACCAATATGCCAAGATGTAGCAGGCACCACTTTGACCGCTACGCCATTGGCAGGCATCACCTCGCCACTTAGCCATTAACAGGCGCCATATTGCCATTGTGCCACTAACAGGCGCCACATTGCAATTGTGCCACTAACAGGCTCCACATTGCCATTGTGCCACTAATAGGCGCCACTATGCCATTATGCTTCCTAGATTGCATGCGATTGGTCAGAATAATTGGATCTTGCAAATTAGACCCACTCGGCAACTTGTTGCACATTTTTCCACGAAACACTCGAGACATCAAACATGTCACAAACTGGGGGATACTCATCGGGGTATTGGTCTGGCGGTTTACAGCGTGCGGCGTGCAATGCACCCATTACAAAAAAGTGTCAGGAAAGATCGGACGGTTAAACAGCAGTAAGAGGATAGTGGGTGTAAGGCTGACCAGTTTCCCCTCACAATGGGAACGTGATGGTAAACCGCTTCTACACAACCCCACTTCTCCACTACTTAACTGTCTCCACTTCCTACGAGATCAAGGGTGCTCAATGACTTGTATAAATAGGTTTTCAAACTATTTCGACAAACAACACAGTTTTGGTTATCAACACAAGTATCCAGAAAAAATACCAAGAATTGATAGCTTACATTCCGCAAGCCAGTTCCATATTCTGATACAAGTCATAAAATAGCCACACTTTTAGAGTTAACCATTCTGATCTCAACACCTTCTTCGCTTCCCTCCCTAAGATTAACCCTTCTCATTCACTTTGTGACCGAAGCAAGACTTGAATGACCATTTCTTGGTTTAGGCCAGGATTGTACAGATTGATCTCTCGAATCTAAAGTACTCCCGTGCAGTGCATTTATTTAAGGTTTGAATTCGTTTCTCATCAATACACCCAAATTTACCAAAACCAGCAGAATCAGTTTTTACACCAAAACACCTGGCTGTTAGGATAGTTTGCTAGAAATACAAACTTAGGTATTTATAGACCAAGGATGTTTGGACACCAGGGAATTTCCAAAACCGAAAATATTCTCAAGATATGCAATGAATGGAAAAATTTCGGTTTTCCTAATTCCAATAAATGCTTGTCCAATATTTCCGAAATCTCTCAATAGAAAATCTCCAATTAGTAAATGCACATTACTAATTTTTATTCTCTAGAGATATGCATTAATTGCTGGTAATTAAAACATATAAAACCAAAAACCTTAATTAAAAGATTATTAATTTATTTCGGCACAGGATCACCTTAAGTACTAAGGAATATCTTTGTGCAATTAATGATAAGAGTTACTGCTCGTGTTCAAAGTATGTTGACATCTTTTCACTACAAATCCTTATTTCATATTTACATGGATTTGCATTCTTGGAATCGATTATACCACACTTCCAAACAAGTTTAGAATTGGTTCACCTGTTTTCCAAGACTACTATGTGATTGATCAAGTACCAAATCACATACATGTGTTCAATCGGTTCTACCAATCACTAGGATCGGTTATACCTAAATATGAAAACACTTGTGATCGGTCACACCAGTCACTAGGATCGGCTATATTAGTTACAAGTGTTAGAGCATAGCTCGGTTGAACCCACCAAGCGTTGGTATGTCAAGTTTGGTTATCATATTTTAGTGAATCAAAACTCATCTAAGATTCGCTTGATTATGTACTAGAGACAACTTCGTATAGGTTAGACTAGAAATTCTAGGATTATGAGACATACAAATATTACTCGAAGACCTGAAGAATGTGAAGAAGTAACGAGCTACAACGACGACATCATCCTTCCTCTTGAGTTTAGTAATATTGACTTTAACTGTTTCATTCCTAACGTATCATTCAAGTCGTGCTATATTGAAAATATAACTGCGAAGCTCTAAATGATTATTTTACTCTAGTAGTGAGACATGATCATATGATCATAGTGTTAAGGAATTAGACTACGAAGTATAACGCTTATCTTTTGTGTAGATATGACATCGACATAATCGTATGAATGCTATTGTGATTATGTGTATGGTTAAAGGTGAAGATTTCATCCTAGGAGACAATGTTTACATTTGTTTAAAGGAAGTACATTCATGAACTTGTTTTATGAATCGAAAGGGAAATCGCTAGGCTTATTGGTATTGTTATTCATTTCATATCTTTTGATTACCAATATGTGTGAGTTAGTAGAACCGATCATAACTTGTTATGTATCTTGGTATAACTAATCACAGTGCCTGACTTATGATTTGGTATGACTAGTTTTTATTAGTGTAACCGATTGTTGATGGTGGTTTTTAGGTCAGGGATAAAATTGTAAAACCCTGTATTTAATGCGCCGTCGTTCTGCAAAGAAGCTGAGCCATTTAAGAGTGATGAGTGACTAGGACTCCTTACTTACATATGTATTGAGCAATTCAATATATTTATATATAAAATTTACCCAGAATGGTGTGTGTAGCAACAACCCCAAATATTCTGTAAATTTTATCTTCTCACCTGCATTATTCATTAATATATGGCTTATTGAGTATTTTTCCTATGCTATGTTCCCCGGCCGAACCCTTAATATTGGCACGACATGACAATTAGTGTTCACTCACAGCTGAGTAGCATGAATTTCCCGAAGTATCAAGATTAAGGCTGCGTGAAAATACTCAATCAGAAGACGCGCTAATTGCTCTCTGAGAATAAAAGAATTTTGTGTTAACACACAGAATTTATTAAATTTGATCAACTTTGTGATAGCTCACAAGATTCAAATTTTGACTTAATTAATTTGCAAAATTAGGCTTTTTGCGCCCTGCGCAATACCTCGAACCCTATTGGTCGAGAACGGACCTAGGTAAGCTAGGAAATTAACCCGCCACGAACTAATAAGAGAAAAATCCTACCAAAGGAAGAAAACAAGAAGTCAAAGAGGAGCTGCGGAAAACAGAAGCAACAGCAAGGAGGCGCGGCCATGCCACTTGGACGGCCAGTTCGCCCCAACATGCGCCGCTCGTGGCTGGCCGGCCACGCCCCCATAAAATTGCTTGCCGTCCCCCTTTCCTATTGACCAATCAGATCGCTTTAAACCCGCCACACGCACTTTTAAATAAAGTTGGAAGTTGGTTGGTCGATACGCCTAATTATTTAAGGAATCTAATCTAGGCTTCCCTTGTCGGTCTCAAAAACATTCACGGCCACACGATTTGGCCGGCCAACCTAATGAGTTTGGCTTCCTCCCAATGAGATCAAGCAAACTCCATGATGTCCACCGGTGGGCCCACTATCATTCCAGCCAATCGGCATCCTCCTAGCCCGCCAGCAACATCCCTGATAGCTAGCCAGAGCTAGTCTAGTAGCGCTGTTGAAAATAAGTTCAACGAGTTAAGACTGGCCATGACAGTCTCAAACTCATCGCATCCGTCCAACTTAGCCAGCCTAGTTGGATGGCTTAGATATCGTTTGAAATGACCAACGAAGTGCCGGTATGCTCGCCAGCAACCCATCTCCATCCCTGGCCAGTCGAACTACCCACGACATGCCAAGAGAACATCAAACCGATTGATCAAAGTAGGCTGGCCACGCGGGTTACAAAACCCTAATTTATGTTAAGCAGCGGTATATCACTGCCGCAGAACAATCTCGACCGTCCAACTTCGCCAGCCGAATTGACCGGCCTAGATTCAATCTCAATTGATGGGCAAGGTGCGGATACGCTCACCAGCGGCCCAGATATTGTGCTGGCCGGGAGAACATCTCCCAACACAGCGCCAACACCAAAAACGTTGGCCCTAAAATAGGTTGGCCACACGGCTTTCTAAAACCTAAATTAAAGTAATGGCAGCCATTAACTGCCGCAAATCATCTCGGCCGCCCAACTTCGCCAGATGAATTGGCCGGCTTAACTCCTATTTTAGGTAGCCAACAAGATGTGGCCATGATCAACGACCACTTCCCTTCCATAAGCCGTGATCGGCCAAGCCACGGCCTCCCCATATGGCTCCCAAACGATCGTTCCAAAAGAGCTGGTCGATCCCCTTACATGAATTTTAAGGCAGCCATTAACTACCACAAATTATCTCGGCCGTCCAACTTCGCCAGCCGAATTGACCGGCCTAGATTAAATCTTAGGCGACCAATAAGATGTCACCATAGTCGCCAGCCATCACTCTCCTATAGAGACCGACCAGCCTGCCTTTGGCGCACGTGAATGGCTCCTAGTTGCTTCCTGAAAATGACTGGTCATGCTCATTTTAAGACATTAAGCTTCGCGACAGATTTAAGCGAGCTTTATACAACGATGCTTTACATGCATCGATTATTTTGATCTGCTTGCTTAAAAGCGATGATTTACATGCATCGAATACATACGATATTTTACGAATATCGGCTTCACAAATAACTCAGTTATTTAACCTAATAGCATCACATGCTATTCTTTGCGGAAAGTCCCATGACTTGGCTCGTCACACATGACTACCCGCCACCTAGCTTGCACGTAGTTGGTCAGAATAATTAGGCAAGACCCAGCGACTTGCTACATATTTTTTTATAAAATACTCGAGACATCAAACGTGTCGCAAACTGGGGGATGTTCATCAGGGTATTGGTCTGGCGGTTTATAGCGTGCGGCGTGCAACACTCCTATTACGAGAAAGTGTCAGGAAATAACGGGCGGTTAACAGTAATGAGAGTAGTGGATGAAAGTGTGACCAGTTTTCCCTCATAATGGAAACGTGGTGATCACCACTTTTTACACGACCCCACCTCTCCATTGCTTAATCACCTCCACTTCCTACGAGATCAGGGTGTGCTCGAACGTGACTTGTATAAATAGGAATTCAACCTATTTCGAAAAGGACAAGTGTTATCAACACAAGTATCCAGAAAACACCAAGAACTGATAGCTTACGTTCTGCAAGCCAGTTCCACATTCTGATACAAGTCATAAAACAGTCACACCTTCATAATTCAACATTCTGATCTCAAACACCTTCTTCGCTTCCCTCCCTAATATCAACCATTCTCCTTCAATTTGTGACCGAATTGAATATGGAACAGCCATTTCTTGGTTTAGGACAGAGTCTTACAGATTGATCTCTCGAATCTAAAAGTGCTCCGTGCAGTGCATTTGTTTAGTGTTTGAATTCGTTTCTCATCAACACACCCAAATTTACCAAAAACAGCAGAATCAGTTTTTACCCCAAAACAACTGGCGACCACAGTGGGAGATTAATCTCTCGGTTGCAAGAAATCAATTTCAATCTTCATTTCGATTTTCTTAAACCTAGAACGGGTAGATCTTCGTTTTAAACTCAGCCATTAATTCAATTTCATTTCAATCACCAATCCCAACTTCCGCCCGTGATGCATCCCCACCAACCAAATTCTCCGAAGGTCGCAGATGATCAAAATCCAATCACCATGGAAGGCATGGCTAGGATATTAGAAGATGTCCTCACAAATCAAGCTGATATCGCCGAACAGCAAAACGAGACACTCTGTCTCTTAAGGAGTATAACAAACCTGTTGTGGAAGGAATCAGCAAGCATTTATCCGAGGAATACCATCGATATTAAAGAAAACGCAAAAAATGTTGAATCTTTACCTGAAGTTTGCACCCCTGCCAACAACTATGTAGACAAAATACATAGCCACGTTGGACATGAACAGAAAGGAAACAATCAACAAATTCCATCCATCAACAAAGAGACGAAACAGTTTCACAGGGGAAGGGACTCTCCAGGGGTGTCACAATACCTACAGGATAAGGGTAAAGAACCGGCTTATGAAGCTTTGTTGGAAAATCTGTATCTCAAGACCCTCGCAGAAGTTCAGAGAGTTGTGCAACAATCCACAACCGCGACCGCTCTGATTCTACCAAACAGAGAAGCGCCTAAAGGAGGGGAAATTTACCAAGGCCTTCATGAAGACACGAACTGCACAAATGAACGGTACTCAATTCAACCACATCATAGTGCTATTGTCACCGATGCAGGGTCCTCGAAAGAAGTTGTACTTCAGCAAAACCACCAAGCTAAACGGTCCGCGTTTATGTCAATACACACTCACGTCTCAACTTCGCTCTTAAAACGAGCTTCGTACCGACGCCCACAAGAGTTCTCTCGACAACAACTGCTAACACGTGAGAAACCAGACTTAGGATACCCGCCCTTCCCATTTCCAATGATGAAGGTTCTGGAGTTACTGGAAGTTTGGGTGCAAGACGGGGTAGTTAACCTACCTCTTGTATGGCGTCCGCCAACTGATCGGGAGATGATAGACCCGAGATATTTCCATTACCACAGGTTCATCCATCACCCTACCAAGGAATGCAACGGCCTGAAACGCATTGTCCAGGAGAAAATTAACTCGGGGGAGTTGCGTCTATGAACTAGAAATCTTCCCTTTTTCTGCAAGTTAACATGTGTAGTTTCACATAAGTGATCAAATCAACTGGGGACTTTTCATTGTTAGAGGCGTGTTACAACAACTTGGATCGCAACTTGGATTTTAGGCAATTATCCGGGAGAGCCCAGTTTTATTTGTTGGAACCTCGTCAACAAGTAAGTTTCGTCAAACAATTATTTGCACGAAAGATTTTTTGGAAATTTGCTAGGGACTCGACGCACGCGTCCCATTTTGATAATGAAGTCAATATCGTTCTCAATCTCCATGTTATATTTTCTTCTACATGTTTCCCTTTTCGTACAATGTTTGTAATTTTCATGCAACATGCACAATTTCTCTAGGTTGCATTACTTGCATTCAAAAAATTAGAATTTCAGTTTGAGTAGTCGACCCAAGCATAATTCCTTTCAGAAAACTACTCATGAATTATCCCAAAAAATAAATTCAAATATTTCCATAAAAAGCAATCACTTGCTAGTTCAAAACCAGAAAATCAAACCATGAAAGAAATTCCTCACGTCACTCAAAGATACCTAAAAGAAAATTCATGAAGTAAAAGCATTCAAGGGAAATCGTCCAACAATGGCTCATTCCTCTTGGTGAAAGCGTCCTTCATATTTTGGAGAGCGACCTGCTTCAACTTCAACTCCTAAGATAACTTCTCAACTTCTGCCTCCTGTTGGTTAATAAGATCCACGGAAGGAACTTCGGCCATTTTGGTTTGCAGCTTTTAAATTTTAGAGAATCCTTCACAGAACCAGGAGGCGTTAAACTCAAAGTTCACAAACATATCCTGATGGAACTCCCAGTTTTGGACTACTTCTTCAGAAACAGCGCACCCAGTCGCGCTGCACATGTCATGAATGGAAGATAGAGCTTCTTCGACATGTTTAACTACTGCAAAACGACTCTTAATCTTCTTTAAAGTGGCAATGTGACCATGCTTCTTCCATATCCTGGTGTATAACTCTGCATACTTAGACGGCACGCTGAATCCTCCAACCAACACATGGTCCATAAAAGGTTTGTCAAAAGAGGGATCAAAAATGACTCCAGCAACATAATGCACATCTAATGCTGTATCATTTCCGAGAGGTTCTTTGGAGGAAATCACATCTACAACCATGGACGCAGTGTCTCTATTCCCATCAGGAGGGGCAGCAATGTTCCCTACATCATCATCCATCTCTACCTCAAGATTGTTTTCCATTACGGTTTCGACCTGCAATATCACTGGTTAATGTTTGTTTCACATCAAGGGATGAATTATTTTCAGAAAATGTATAGAAGACGTACCAGCTCATCTTCCGGCTCGCTAGAATGATCAGACTCTCTACTACGTTTAGAAGCGCTTCCTTCACCGTCGTCGGAGCCTGAATCTCATTCGTCCTCAGTTTCCTCTTCGAGAGACTCAGTATCACCAGATTTCTCTTTTGAAGGTGCTGTGTTGTAGCTGCGTACGAGTCTAGAAAAAGCATTCACATTCCCGAAACCCTGATTTATAAAAGGAGGAATATGTGTAATGAGGCTAGCTCAAAATGATTATAATAAGCTGGTTAAGAGAAATCACGTATGTACCTGCATATTGGAAGAATTAAAAATTACCAGAGATGTTAAAGTCGTTCGAATGCCGCCTGCACGCGTCTTGGACCTCGCCTCTTTCTCCTGGGGACTGGCCCTAGTTCGTTTACCCGAAGGAAGCGGCTTCAACAGCTTATGTCGTTTCAAAATCTCATGAGAAGGCTTGTCATGCGGAACTGTCACAACTTCTTCCACGAATTCCTGAAAAGATAAGATCTCTTCTTTCCAGAATTCCTTGTACTTATCAGTCGCCACTGGTTTTCTTCCTGGGAGTAAGAAGGGACACCTTGATCAAATCCGCATGACTGGAGAAGAGGCTAGCATCAAAAACAGATGGCAAAAGCTCCGCTGAAGGCGTGGGCGGGCGACAAAACGGGACACCTTGATCAAATCCCATATGACGGGCGGCCCTGTCAATGTTATACGGAACTACAGTAAAGGTTTCATTAAAGAAAGACGGAATATATCCTGGCGTGCAGCTTCGCATAAATATGATCTCTTCAAAGCTCATATCTTTTCCATCAGTGTGCAACACTATATCAGGAGCGGCGGCAAAGGTTTTTGGCTGAACTACAGAAGAATGAACCGGTGCCCACGGACGAAAATATATGGCATGCACGCTGTCGAAAAAATTGATAAGCTTTAACCCAGGCTTTGGACGCCTCTTCTGCCAACGGAGTATTCTGGAACCTCTATATAAACTGGAGAATGAAGATGCTGGGACAGGAGCATAACCTTTAAAGTGCTCCCATAAGCATGCTTGGAGAAAAGCAATGTGGAGATGCGACTCCACCTTCATAAATCTGTTGGAAGCATACATGTCCGCTGCCAGAGAATCAAGATGAGAGTACAAAAACCCAGGGAACAAGCTGCCTAGGGGGAAGACTACGCCTTTCTCTAGCTTAATAGCAAACATAACGAGCTTTCATCTTATAGTCTTCTTACCAGAGCCATCATCAAAAACGTCTCTGGACAGCCACAAGGATAAAAACGCAGCAACACTGAGTACATCATCCAACACTTGGCCTACTTTCGGTTTCGTAAGAAACCATTCAGACACCCACCAAGTATAAAAGCATTTTTCTTCATTTTCCTTCTGATTATAGCCTTCCGCCTTATTCACTAGAGTGGCGAACATCACCTCTTCTTCAGCGGACAACTTAAAGTCAAGATTCCCTGCAACTGGAAGACTCAACAAAACGGCTACACTTTCCAAAGTGATGGTCATTTCTCCCCATCTACATATGGCCGTGTGCGTGGAAGGACACCATCGAGAAATGAAAGTGATCAAACCTGCAGCATCTTTCCTAATGCAAAGTGTTGCAGACGCCATGACAGCTTCAACAACTTGTGCTTTAGTCAGGTTATTTTTGATGCACTCATTGCTCAACATATGCCTCATCCATCCTTCATAAGAGCGCAACGTATTATGGCAAATTTTGAAATCAATAGGAGAAGATCGATACTCTTTCTTTTGGAGACAGAACCTCATCACACGCACTGGAGAAACTGACGGAGCAGCCTCTTCGTTCTATGAACCTGTGAGGAGGGTTATCTTATGACCAGGATGAGTTCTAACGTTTGGATAGGGCATGACAAAGAGCTCGTCGTTAATGTTTGGCATATCCTTGGAGTTATTAACGTTTCCCAGCTTGGTGGCATAAATATTTCCAGGTGACATCTTAACGAGAATTCCTTGCGTTCACTTTCAAATGACTATGATGAAGCAAAACGGAAGAGAGTCACTACTTCACGCTAAAAGAGGAATCATGCACATAATTTCTTATTAAATTCGATATAATCACTGCTAGTCGAATCTAAAAAAAAAGGAATTATGTGGATAACAAACTAGCAAGAACAATGGAATGGGCCGCGTGCAAACCTTGCTTCAGCCGCGGAATACGTGCCCACGGCCGGACGAATGGGGGCTTGCGCCCTTGGAACAAAATTTAACCATGAGTATTATGCCCACGGTCGAAACCTAAAGCTAGGTTTTTGGCACAAAAAAGAGAGAGCAAAACAGGGACATTCATTTATGATTCTTTGCTCGTCTTGCCAGTAGTCCCAGTGATGTTAATTACTCAGTTATTGATGCTACTTTTGTTCATTACAACATTGCTAACGGAGAGATGTCATTCATATGGGGATAAGTTTCAAGTTCATGAAAGCTACACCTAAAGTTAGGGTTCACACCCGCAAAAAAAAAAAAAAAAAAAAGAGGAGGAGGAGAACGCAGCGCACTTACCTTTTGATGTTTGAAGCTCTCGTAGGGATGGCAGCAACAAAGAAGCACACACTGCCTGGGACGAAGATAAGCCAACGAGCAAATTAAAAAAAAAAAAAAAAAAAGGGTAGTCACCCTTTTATACATGAAAGTTTGGCGGAATTCTAACGAAAGAAGGAAACCTTCTTTGCCTTGTACACGGGAAGGGGCAGCTGGGCCCGCCACACCGACGCCCCACGGCCACGCCAAGTGATGTCCCGCGCATCGACGGTCTACTCCTTCCGGTAAGCTTGTTCGTTCTTTTCATCTATGTTCCATCTTGTATGTCACCATCCATTGCCTACCCCGCAACAATGTTATTGTTACGTGCTAAGCAGGGGACTTAATGTTGATGGTGGTTTTTAGTTCAGGGCTAAAATCGTAAAACCCTATATTTAATGAGCCGTTATTCTGCAAAGAGACTGATCCATTCAAAAGTAATGAGTGTCCAGACCTCTTTGTTTACACATGTATTGAGCAATTCAACATATTTATAAAATTTATCCAGAATGGTGCATGAAGCAACAATCCCAGATATTCTGTAAATTTTAACCTACTGCATTATTCACTAATGCATTGACCTGCCTAGTATTTTCCTATGCTATGTTCCCAGCCGAACTCTCAATATTGGCATGACATGATGATTAATGTTCACTAGCAGCGGAGTAGTATGAATCTCCCGAAGTGTCAGTATTGAGACCTGCATGAAAACACTCACATAGGCTACACCACCCTCTGACAAAGAGATCAGCGTGTTTGCACACTTTTTAATTAAAAGTTAGCGCGATCGAACGCGTTTAAATTCCTTAAGGAAAATCTAGACTGTCCATATCAGTCTTTAAAAAAACGATCACGGCCACACGATTTGGCCACACAATTCAACAGGCGTAGCCTACTCCTAGCGGAACTCGACGATCATCATGATGACCACCAGCGGGCCCACTAACATCCCGACCGATCAGATTTCATCTAGTACACCCGCAACGCCTGTGAACGCTAACCCTAACATGGGTGATCGCGCTGTTGAAAGATGAGATCAAACGAGCTAAGACCGGCAAAAACGGTCTCAAAAACATCACGACCGCCCAACTTGGCTAGCCTAGTTGGATGGCCTAGATCTTCCCTCGAATGATCAAAAGGGTACTGGCGTGTTCACCGGTGACCCAACTACATTCTTGGTCAATCGACTTGCCCACGGAAAACCAGAAACGTGTTGAATTGCTCGCCCAAAGAAGGGTGATCGCGCGATTTTTAAAACCCTAAAATTAAGTCATCGGCGTTATGCAACTGCCGCAAATCGATCGTGTCCGTCCATATTCGCCATCTTGGTCGAACAGCTTAGATCGGATTCTAGATTGACAAAGGCGTGGCACTGTGATCACCGACCACCCCTCTTCCATGAGGAGCGATCTTCCAAGCCATTGGTTGCTCATATGGCCTTCGAACGATCACCTAAAAGAGGCTGGTCGCGCTGCTTGCATAATACAACGGCAGTACACAACTGCCACAAATAATCTCATCCATCCAACTTTGCTAGCCTAGTCGGATGGTTTAGATTTATTTTTAGGAGGCCAACAGGGTAACGCTGTGATCATCGGCCACCCCTCCTCCACAGGGAGCGATCGACCAAGTGGTAGTTCACCCATAGGGTTTTCAAACGATCACCCAAAGGTGGACGGTCACACAACCTTTTTTAAGACGTTCAATTCGCGACTAATTTTAACGAACTCTAAAACAACAATGTTTCATGCACATCGATTATTTTCAGCTGCTTGTTTGAAAGCGATGCTTTATATACATAGATTATAAGCGATGTTTTATAAAAATCAATTTCACAAATAATTTTATTATTTTACCTAAAAGCACTATTGCTGCTTTTAGCGGCGAGTCTCACGACTTGACCCATTTAATCGAGACATCAAATATGTCACAAACTGGGGGATGCTCACTGGGGTATTGGTCTAGCGGTTTACAGCGTGCGGCGTGCAACGCGCCCATTACGAGAAAGTGTCAGGAAAGAACGGACGGTTAACAATAATGCGAGTAGTGGGTGAAAGTGTGACCAGTTTTCCCTCATAATGGAAACGTGGTGATCACCACTTTTTACATGACCCCACCCCTCTACTGCTTAATCACCTCCACTTCCTACGAGATCAGGGTGTGCTCGAACATGACTTGTATAAATAGGATTTCAACCTATTTCGAAAAGGACAAGTGTTATCAACACAAGTATCCAGAAAACACCAAGAACTGATAGCTTACGTTCTGCAAGCCAGTTCCACATTCTGATACAAGTCATAAAACAGCCACACCTTCATAATTCAACATTCTGATCTCAAACACCTTCTTCGCTTCCCTCCCTAAGATCAACCCTTCTCCTTCACTTTGTGACCGAATTGAATCTGAAGCGTTCATTTCTTGGTCTAGGCCAGAGTCTTACAGATTGATCTCTCGAATCTAAAAGTACTCCCGTGCAATGCATTTGTTTAGGGTTTGAATTCGTTTCTCATCAACACACCCAAATTTACCAAAAACAGCAGAATCAGTTTTTACCCCAAAACAGCTAGCTTTGTATATTGCAAACAGATTTCCAAGCCTTGATCTTTGATCTAAAAGGAAATAAAATAGGCTTATCTGTTAGAGGCAGATTGGTATCAAAAGTCTTTACTGATATTGAAGCAACTCTTAGTATGTAAAGGACGTTATCTAAGGGAATCAATTGCGTAGTTACCTACGAGGTTCAAGAGACATAAGGAGTGCGACTGTAACTGAATTACTTAGAGGATGGATTCGGTCTAAACTACACTCCAGTCCGAAGTCTGATAGTAGGCTAGTGTCCGTAATGACTTAATACAGTTTGGTGTTCAAATCTAGACGAGGTTCCGGGGTTTTGTTTGTTTTTTTCAATTGTGGTTTCCCCGTTATAAAAACTTTTGGTGTCTTGTGTTTTTCCTTTTTCGCATTATATTGTTTATCTTTATAATTGGATTTACACAAGTAGTATGTATTCAATCTTAGTAGATACGTTCATCAATCATAATCGATTACGAGACTTGTTTATTGTAAAATTTGTATCTTGAAAGATAGATAACAAGTTTTATTACTTGGGTTGGATTATTTGGATACGACTAGATCGATCTTGGATATTCATTTTTGGGTTCGTCCAAGTACTCTTCTTAACAATCAGGTTTACTGACTCTTTTGTCTATACATATTGATTGGGAAGAGATAGAGATATGAACTCTATATACATATTCTCAAGGATCATTTAATTGGTCTGCTTGCAATTGCATTAGGTTTTGTCCATACAGGTTCCCTAACAAAAAAGTTGTTGGTGTACTTGGTACCCTCTCCTTTTCAGGGGGTCAGAATGACCTAACATTAAATAAATAATAAAATGAAGAAGAATTCAGGGTTTTTTCTTCCTCAACAGATGTGCCATAGTCAACCATTTCGGGTATATTTTTTAGCTCGTTCATCTGATTGACATGAATTTTTAGTTTTTCACATACCACACTCTAGATATCCTTAGCTATGAGCTAAACATCTCTATTTATAGCTTTAACGGTTTCCCAAACCTTCTAGGAATTTATTTCCTTATCTAGGAATAATTCTTTTCTAGGTATATTTCCTTATCTAGGAATATTACCTTGTCTAGGAATATTCCTTATCTAGGAATAATTATTTTTCTAAGTATATTTCCGTATCCAGGAATAATACCTTGTCTAGAAAATATTTCTTTTCTAGGTATATTTCCCTATCTAGGAATATTACCTTGTCTAGGAATATTTTCTTATCTAGGAATACTGCTTTAAAATCAGTAATCCTTCATAAATTACAATTTTATCCTCAATGCGTCTTGAGGATCACTAGTTCCCGAAGAGAGGAAGATACACATGTATCATGCGCCCCCACTCAAGAACTTGAACTCCTGTGAAAGTTAGATCTGGAGGTTAGGGAACTCGGGGATTCCTTTCACCCTGCTGAACCATCCATCTTTGCTGCAAACTTGACCTTGACGTCTAATTTAAAAAGCGTCCATATCTCCCCGTCTCGTCTTAGTCACTCTTCGCTCCATAATGCAATCTTCTTCGAGTGGTTTTTCTTTTTTATCATTCTTTTCTTCAAAAGCACAAGATGAAGATGTAGTATTTTTCTTCGCCTTTGGCTTGGGTGTATGAGACTTCATGTGTGTTTGTAGCGCAGCCACCTTTTCTTTCATAGTTTGTGGTTCGCTTTGCTTAGGATCATCAACTGACTTTCCCATCCTTGGTTCCCTTATTCTCCTAACGTATTCCAATTTTCGAGTAACTCACCAAGTGTCGTAAAGAGATCTAGTGAAGACCATAAACCACTGGAATCTTCCCTAAAGGTAACGAACCTTGCTCTGATACCAACTTGGTACGTGTGATCTCTATACCTTGGTGACTATTATTATAGAGGGGGAATTCAGAATAATAATAGACGAAAACTAGAAAACAGAACACACTAGAAACAAGATCCGAAGAAATATATCTTCTCTAGATTATGAACAAGAAAACTATTACAATTCTCTCTTTGTTACTCTCACAATCTCTCTAGGTAAATAACCTTAGACTATTTGCTAAGCTTGCTTTTACAATAATCTAGTAAGTCCTCACAAGCTTCTCTCTAGGTATGTGTGTTAAACCTCCTTTTTTAGGTGTCAAAACCACACTCTCTAGATGTCTAGGTGTGTCTGTATCACATACCACACTCTAGATATCCTTAGCTACGAGCTAAACATCTCTATTTATAGCTTTAACGGTTTCCCAAACCTTCTAGGAATTTATTTCCTTATCTAGGAATAATTCCTTTTCTAGGTATATTTCCTTATCTAGGAATATTACCTTGTCTAGGAATATTCCTTATCTAGGAATAATTCTTTTTCTAAATATATTTCCTTATCTAGGAATAATACCTTGTCTAGGAAATATTTCTTTTCTAGGTATATTACCCTGTCTAGGAATATTTTCTTACATAGGAATACTGCATTAAAATCAGTAATCCCTCATAAATTACAATTCTATCCTCAATGTGTCTTGAGGATCACTTGTTCTCGAAGAGAGGAAGATATACATGTATCAAATGCGGAGTTAACATATATGTGTATTTGACTTTATTATAATAAATAATTATAATGCGGAAATCAAAGTAAAAGACACAACAAGATTTTGTTAACGAGGAAACCGCAAATGCAGAAAAACCCCGGGACCTAGTCCAGTTTTGAAGACTCTCAGAATTAATCCGTTATACAAAATCTAATACCAACTTCGTATAGTTGAGACCAAGCAGACTACCCCTAGCTACTTAGTTTCCTCAGTATCCCTGCGCCTTCGACTTCTAGAGTCACGCACGTGAATAGCAAGTCCTTTGGATCTTATTTCAAATAACAAAGGAAGAATCTGTTTGGTAACCACTCCAATCAATCTTGCTACAAGATTTAGATGAGTCGTTGACAAAGGCTCTTCCGTTTAATCTAATAAACTCTTTTTTTTGGTTAGATCAATCTAACTTTAACTACCGAAATAGTCAAGTATAGATTCGCACTCAAACAATATAGATCTCAAAGAGATATTAAGAGAACTTTGATCTCAGGCAACTAATCCATCGAATAAATATGATTCTAGTTGGATCCTAGTCGATCAAGGTTTGTGAACACAATTCATAAGATACGAAAACTAACCTGCAAAACACCACTTGATTCTCTTGTGATCAATCACGCACAGAACGGAGTCTGTTAACAATGGATTATCAAAAGATGTCTTTAGATCTAACAACAGTTCTAAAGATCCCGTTGATACTTCGATTTAGTTTGAGTGAATCTTATATCAGAAGAGAAGATTCTCAAGCATAAAAAAACTAGGTACAATCAAAGTTTGAACCACCATTAGTCAATCAAATCAATAGAAAACTAATAACACTGCAATTATCTAGTTTCCCACCAACAGTACTCGTAGAGCTTCGTGATCTCACAGAAGTCTTTAAACGAGCGATTGTAAAAGATTTCACCTAATTAGGATACTTTCCTCTCCAAATAGACGGCTCCACCAGAAACAACAAGAAATAAAGTTTTCCTTGTGTTGATGGTGGTTTTTAGTTAAGGGATAAAATTATAAAACCCTGTATTTAATGCGCCGTCTGCAAAAGGACTGAGCCATTTAAAAGTAATGAGTGCCCGGGTTTCTCTACTCACACATGTATTGAGCAATACCATATATTTATTCAGAATGGTACATGTAGCAACAATCCCAGACATTATGTGAAACTCTCGCCTGCATTACTCATTAGTGTATGGTTTATTGAGTATTTTACAATGCTATGTTCCCCAACCGAACCCTTAGTATTGGTATGACGTGACAATTAATGTTCACTCGCAGCTGAGTAGCATGAATTTCCCGAAGTATCAAAATTAAGGTCTGCATAAAAATGCTCAATCATAAGACGCGCTAATTGCTCTCTGAGAATAAAAGAATTTTGTGTCAACACGCAGAATTTATTAAATTTGTTCAATTTTGTGATAACTCACAAGATTCAAGTTTTCGGCCTAATTAATTTGCAAAATTAGGACTTTTGCGCCTTGTGCAAATATCTCGAACCCTATTGGTCGAAGCCAAACCTAGGTAAGCTAGGAAACTGATCCGCCATTAAGCTAGTAGGAGCAAAATCCTACCAGAAAACAAGAAACAAAAGAGGAACTGTGGCAAACATGAGCAATGACAAAGGAGGCGTGGCCATGCCACATAGCCGGCCAAAACGCCCCAATGGGTGCTGCCTGTGGCCATTGGCCACGCTCCATGTTAGGTCATCGGCCGCCCAACTTAGCCAGATGAATTGGCCATCCTTACTCCTATTTTAGGTATCCAACAAGATGTGGCCATGATCAACGACCACTTCCCTTCCATAAGCCGCAATTGGCCAAGCCACGGCTTCCCCATATGGCTCCCAAACAATCGTTCAAAAGGGGTTGGTCGAGCCGCTTACATGAATTTTAAGGCAGCCATTAACTGCCGCAAATCATCTCGGCCGTCCAACTTCGCCAGCCGAATTGACCGGCCTAGATTAAATCTTAGGCGACCAATAAGATGTCACCATAGTCATCAGCCATCACTCTCCTATAGAGACCGACCGGCCTGCCTTTGGCACGCGTGAATGGCTCCTGGCAGCTTCCTGAAAATGGCTGGTCATGCTCCTTTTAAGACATTAAGCTTCGCGACTGATTTAAGTGAGCTTTATACAAAGATTCTTTACATTCATCGATTATTTTGAGCTGCTTGCTTAAAAGCGATGCTTTACATGCATCGAATACATACGATATTTTACGGAAAGTCTCACGACTTTGCTCGTCACACATGACTACCCGCCACCTAGATTGCACGTGGTTGGTCAGAATAATTAGGCAAGCACCAGTGAATTGAAACATATTTTTTATAAAATACTCGAGACATCAAACATGTCACAAACTGAGGGATTTTCATCAGGGTATTGGTCTGGCGGTTTACAGCGTGCGGCGTGCAACACGCCCATTATGAGAAAGTGTCAGGAAAAGTGGACAGTTAGTGGCAACAGAGGAGTTGTGGGTATAAACTGACTCGTCTTCCCTCATAGTTAGACGTGGTTTTCCACATTTTCACATGACCCCACTTCTCCATCACTCAACTACTTCCACTTCCTATGAGATCAGGGTGCGTGCACCTATGACTGATATAAATAGGTTTTGACCTATTTCAACCAAGAACAGAGTTTTGTTTATCAACACAAGTATCCAGAAAAATACCAAGAACTGATAGCTTACATTCCGCAAGCCAGTTCCATATTCTGATACAAGTCATAAAATAGTCATACCTTCAGAGTTAACCATTCTGATTTCAACACCTTTTTCGCTTCCCTCCCTTAGATCAACCCTTCTCCTTCATTTTGTGACCGAAGCAAGACAGGAACGACCATTTCTTGGTTTAGGCCAGGATTATACATATTGATCTCTCGAATCTAAAGTACTCCCGTGTAGTGCATTTGTTTAGGGTTTAGATTCGTTTCTCGGCGGCACACCCAAATTTACCATTTCCCGGAGAATCAATTTTTACCCCAAAATAACTGACGACCATAGTGGGAGGTTAATCTCTCGGTTGCAATCCCAATTTTCACAAAGATGGTTGGTCTTAGGACTAATTCAACAACTCCAAGCTCCGGTCAAAATCCTTCAGATGATAATGTTTTTCCTCCCAACGCTCAATCTGATCGCACGACCAATTAAGAAATTCCAACCTTGATCGAGTTGGCATGAGTACAGTAAATCCACACGACGAACATGGAACTGATGAAAGAAACGATAAACAACATACTCAATTTCCTCGTCAGGTTGACATCAGATTGGAGCGACTCCTCTGCTTCAGAAATTCCAGCACTGAGGGCTAACTCTCCAACTAATGATCGTTCTCAAGTCAATAGTTTCACTACCAACCAGAGGCCGGTAGACCAAGAAGTGGCTTCTCTAGTGGAAATTTATGTGAGCTTCTACACCTCTCAAAGGACCAACGAGCGGAGATGTTTCCTGCGATCAATCAGATAGCTCTGGATACGCGTTTGGTTCCTTCACGTCCTGAAGCCTCAAGAACATCAGAGATGTCCATAAACAATGTTACATTCACCGAAGACGACATGATGGCAGAAGAGGGCCATAACAGGCCCCTGCATGTTATTGCACGCATCAAAGATTCAGAGTTCAAAAGGATCTCATTGATACGGGAGCATCCTCCAATGTTGTTCCGCTTAAAACTCTCAAGACAGCCAAGGTTCGGCCAAATAAAATTGTACGGCAGCCTACCATGATGAAAGATTTCGAAGGAAACCAAACCAGCACATATGGGTACATCTATCTGAATTTATTAGTAGGGTCTGTCTGGTCGAAAGTGAAATTCGAGGTAATAGAGAAGGAGCCAGACTACCACATGATAATAGGAAGACCGTGGCTTCATGATAATAAGATCATTCCCTAAACATATCACCAATGCCTTAAAACTATGCTGAATAAAGAAGTCGTTCGCATTTCGGCGTCATTGTCTCCATATGCACCAATTTGCGGCGTAGAACTATTTGATCCAAAATAAAATTCGCAAGACTCATTAAGCAAGGTTTACTGCACTCCACTCCCTACATGGATGTCGGTCGAGGAGGAAGACTGGCTCGCATCACTGAACAAAAAGACCAGATCTCGCGGCGCGCCTCTGCTGACGGGACATGCCAATCCTTTTTTATCAAGCAAAACTCTGTTCATCTTCATACCAAGAGAGAACGAACTTTTGTGGCGAGTCGTGACCAAAAAGAGAAAACTGTATATCGGCGCCGCTGTTAGCAATATACAGGGGAGACTGCTGCCCAGTCTCTCCGCCCAATAGAATGCAACCAGAATGACACGCTACAAGAAGAAGTACCAGACCCTCCACGGCAGTTACAAGATGACACCGACTCCACTACGGATGAACTTGAAGTTGTCAACATCGGAAATGAAGAATCTCTAAGGCCTGTCTCCATCAGTTCAACTTTATGTGATGATGAACGCACGAAACTTGTGAATCTTCTTAAAGATTACCAAGACATATTCGCATGGACATACGAGGAAATGCCCGGCCTGGATGAAAAACTGGTCACTCACCATCTACATATAATACATGGATCCAAGCCAGTCAAGCAATCTCCCAGACAGTTCAGACATGATGTGGAGGAATAAATCAAGACAGAGATTTAGAAATTACTAGCCGCCGGCTTCACCAAGCCCATTCACCATCCCACCTGGTTGGCCAATGTGGTTCCTGTAAAGAAGAAAAGCGGTAAAATTAGATGTTGCGTCGATTTCAGAGATCTGAACAAATGCTGCCCCAAGGACGATTTTCCCCTTCCAAATATTGACATGCTAGTAGACGCTACCAGCGGACATGGCATGTTCTCCTTCATGGATGGGTACAACGGCTACAACCAGATAAAGATGTATGAACACGACGCAAGTAAGACAGCTTTTCGAACTCCTCTCGGAAACTTTTATTATACTGTGATGCCTTTCGGTTTTAAAAATGCTGGTGCTACCTATCAACGCTCCATGACTGCAATTTTCCATGACATGATGCACAAGCAAGTTGAAGATTACGTAGATGACATAGTGGTAAAATCAAAGACTCGAGCAGCCTATACGGACGTTTTACAACAAGTGTTCGAAAGGTGTAGCGAGTACCAACTGAAAATGAACCCTTTGAAATGTGCTTTTGGGGTCTCTTCTGGCAAATTTCTAGGATTTCAAGTCACTGCTGAAGGAATCAAGGTTGATCCGACCAATACCCAAGCTATCCTCATGATACCTCCTCCGCGAACTGTGAAAGAACTCTAGAGCTTCATGGGCAAGGTAAACTACATTCTGCGTTTCATACCTGGTTTGGCTTAGCTTATCGCTTCATTCACCCCTTTGCTGAAAAAGGGAGCAAGCTTCATTTGGACCACGAAGCAACAAGAAGCGTTTCGGAAGATCCAATAAATATTGTCATCACCAGCTGTTATGAAATCTCCCATACAAGGAAGACCGTTATGCCTCTACACTGCTTCCAGCGATGCTGCTGTTGGGGCCCTCCTTGCTCAAGAAGATGATGAAGGGATTGAACACCCTACTATTTCAGTCGTACTTTGAGGGGTGCTGAACTCAGGTATCCTAAGGCAGAAAAAGCATGTCTAGCCCTAGTTCACGCTATTCAGAAATTTAGACATTATCTGTTGTCGAACAAAGTGGTGCTAATAGCTAGAGCCGATCCTGTCAAATTATTACTCTCAAAGCTGGCCTTGATAGGCAGGCCGGCCAAATGGCTACTCCAAATGTCAGAGATCAGCATAACGTGTACTCCTCCGAGGGATATTAAAGGGCAAGCACTATAGGATCTACTAGCAGCATTCCTGGGAGAAGGTACTACCGCACTGCATGAAGACCTTCCTGGGGAATTTCCAGAAATCTCTTTTGTCAAAGAGGAAGCATGGCTATTGTATTTCGACGGTTCTGCTAACCCTAGCAGTAATACTTGAGGAGCGGGTGTAGTTCTAGTGTCTCCAACTGGTGAAGTCTTTTCGCATTCTTTCAAGCTGGACTTTCAGTGCACCAACAATTCAGCAGAATACGAAGCTTTCCTCATAGGATTATCACTAGCCAAAAAAGCCGGAGCCACACACCTAGAAGTAAGAGGCGACTCTAAACTACTGGTCAATCAGATGAATGGAGTATACTCACTCAAAGAGGTAACACTAACCCCTTATAGATCTGAGGCGCAAAAACTATTGAACTACTTTGCTGATGCGACCATAATCCATATCGGCCGTAATAACAACAAACACGCCGATTGCCTAGCTACGTTAGCATCGAAGCTGCAATTCGAAGGTTTGGAAGAGACTTTGATCGTGAGGAGATGGACTGTGGCGTCAACATGGCTTTCACAGTCCAAAGATACTGAAGCCAATGATTGGAGTGCTCCTATTATTCAAGAGCTTAACAGTTCGATTTCCCAAGGAAAGGTTAGTCTCAAAACCCTGCAAAACTTTTTCATGCTTCATGGAGTGTTAGACCACCGAAATCTAGATGGGTCTCTGTCAAGATGTCTCG
Organism: Papaver atlanticum; assembly: GCA_023531105.1. Taxonomy (NCBI): domain Eukaryota; kingdom Viridiplantae; phylum Streptophyta; class Magnoliopsida; order Ranunculales; family Papaveraceae; genus Papaver; species Papaver atlanticum. Next base: position 256,903 of record JAJJMB010012240.1, read on the forward strand.
GAGATGAAGAAGCACAGCTACAACTTAATTGTATTCATGGTGAGATATATGGACAAACGTTAGTGGTGACTCTTTACCGATATCTTCAACGCCTTGGCTACTACTGGCCGGATATGGAGACCCAATCCCGAACACTCCAAGGGTCCTCCTCCAATTGTCAAGCACCACCACATCAATTGGAAGTTCTTAACGTTGGATATGCTGGGGACTGGCGAGAACAATACGTCAATTATCTCCGCGACGGTGTGCTGCCTTCCAACAAGAAGGATGAAGCCAAGATGAAGCAAAGTGCCAAAAGATTCGTGTTTCATGAGGGAATCCTATACCGCAAAAGCTTTGGAGGCGACCTGCTATGATGTTTGGAAAAGTCTGAAATCCCGACTATGTTGAAAGAAATGCATGAAGGTGAACACCAAAGGAAGAAGAAGTTATTCCTCCAAGTGCACGAAAAGTATTACTAGCCAACTATGGAGGATGATGCGGCGGTGTTTATTCAGAAATGCCATGAATGTCAGATTCACGGGAATCTCATCCACACGCCTTGTAGTCCCCTTCAATCAGTAAGTAGTCCGTGGCCTTTCTACAGCTGGGGACTTGATATTATTGGGAAAATCAATCCGCCATCGTCAAAACAGCACGACTATATCATAACCGCGATGGAATACTTTACCAAATGGGTTGAAGCTATTCCTCCTCGAGGAACCACTGGAGCGACAATTGCAGCATTCATTAAGGAATACATCATTTGCCAGTTTGGTGTACCTAAGCACATCATTACTGATAACGGTACTCCCTTTGCCAACAAGCAAGTACAGGAATTGCTTGAAGAATATGGAGTTAAGCAAGTTTTCTACACTCCTTATTACCCTCAAGGGAATGGGCAAGTCGAAAGCACCAACAAGACTCTAATTCGAATTCTCAGTCGAACAGTGCATGATAATCCCAGGACGTGGCACGAACAACTGCCTATGGCACTGTGGGCATATCGGGCGGCACCTAGGAGCTCTACTGGCGTCTCCTTATTCACTTGTTTATGGCGCAGACACAATTCTCCCATCATAGATTAAAATCCCATCGGCTAGGATTGCAGCATCAAGTAGAGTTCAATGGAATGAGGCTGAAGCATCGAGTTCCAGAATAGCGGAGTTGGATACTCTGGACTCCAGGAGAATTAAAGCGGAAGAGCATGCTCGGGTATACAAAAAGAGGATCTCCAAAGCATATGATAAAGCCGTAAAATCTCGAGTTTTTCAAATAGGAGATTTGGTATTAAAGACTGCCAAGCACATTCAGCAAGACATGTCCGCACCAAAGTTTTCTCCAAAATAGGAAGGTCCTTACGTGATCACCAAAGCATATAGCAGTGGGTACTACAAGATTGTCAAAGAGGATGGAGGCAAGTTGGAAGCGGTCATCAATGGAAAATGGCTCAAGGCATACTACGCCTGACCATTATTTCATGCTCGCCATCTCATGACATGGTCAATCAGGCACTCTTCATTCCTCTCATATCTGAGTTATCAAAGTTTTCATTAGTTAAAGTATATTAATGTAAACTCCATTTGCTTACCAAAACCCAATGCAATTCATTTTCCAAAATAGTGTTCAAAACCCAACACAAAATAAGAACGATTAAACATTCTCATGCCTACTTATTCAAAACAATAAAATACAAGTATGGCTCAGAAAAGGCCATCCAACAAGTTGTAGTCCCTTGAAAGCATCATTTTCAGCCTATCCTGATACCTTTAAGTCCTACTCTTCAAGTCTTGGATCGCCTGCTCCACCTTCTCGGATTCCGCAGCCAAAGCCTTTTCCTCCTCCAATATAGCTTTCGTAGTCGGAACGACATTGGCGATGATGCCAGCTCGATTAACTTTGATGATGTCAAGGTGCTGCCGCAACCAGCTCACGTTGAACTCCATGGATTCGCAGGTAGATAACATGTTTTCCCACTTTTCAACAGTTGATTCAGCAACATCACGAATGGATGTATCTTCCATATCAGGAACCATGGGCAGAAGGAAGTTCACCGTAGTGACAAAAGCAGACGAACAATGCCGCACCACGTTCCTGGTAGCAATGTGGCCGTACCTTCTCCATATTTTTGTGTATAAAGGCACAAACTCCTTCCTTACTAAGAACTTACCAACATTCCGGTAACTAGAAGATAAACACTTCATGTGAATATCAAACGGCAAGCCTGCATTGGGGTACTCGTAGGAGGAGATACCCAAATCAGCGTCTTCCAGATCTGCAGCAGTAGGTGTGTCTGAGCTTGAAGGAAGAGGAGTGGCCAGATCATCGTCGTCAACCACCGTTACACATGTTCCAGCAGGGTACCTCTACAACAACAACAACAAAAAATTCACCTACCGGCCATGACAAACGAATACTTGATTCACCAGTGAAAAGCATACCGGTATGATTTTCTTGACTCGGATGATCCGGACGGGGGAGTTTGATAGACGCATTATTGTGTCTAATATGTCTCAATTGTATATATTGTTAGTGTTCGATTTTGTATTTATTTTGTTATTTTATGTCTTTGTAGGTATTTTTAGAGAAATAAGCTATTGCGGCGAAATTGGCTCGAAAAGTGGTGTTTTACACCCCAGGATAGAGTACTAAAGGCACCACAGAAATGCACCGGAAGCACCCCAAAAATGTGTCGGAGGAACCCCGGAAAAATTACTATATACGCTCAAAAAATTACTATTTGCATCCCATAAGACAAGTGCTAAAGGGACACCCGTGCAGGATTAGGGGGAGGACATCTTCTTCTCAAATTCAAAAAATGAATTTTGGCGGGAAAATATTTTCATTAACAGCAGAATTTCGATCGGATGTTTGGACGTGATTTAGTGAGATTCAATCCATGAAACTTAGTGGGTAGACGTGATATGACTATAGAAATCTAGTATGGGTGATTTTATCGATCAAATTTGGCTGGATAACTTGGTTTAATCCAAACAGGGAGTTGGAGGAAAAACATGAGCTTGCACGAGTTGTGAGGAATTTAAACGTATACTGCACGTGTTTGGAAGACTTAATCGATATTATGGAGCGTGAAGAAGGTATATAAGGAAATAAATACAGCTGCATGCGCGTGGAAGATCAAAAAAGGGAAATTATTGTTGTGAGAATAAAAATAATAAAGAGAAGATTTTTTGAAGTTATGGAGGAGATTCGATGCATCTTTCAGGTATAAATAGATTACCCAGGTCATATATAAGGGGTGTCGAGAGTTTGGGGTCGAGAGGAGAGCTCAGGAGGCGTGAATCAAGAGTTTTCAGAACTCTGTTGTTGTTGTTGCTGCTGCTGCTGCTCGTGAAGAACAGGGAAACAACGACGGCTTCTTCAACTGGTTGTAACAGTTTCTTTAACTGGTTTGCAACATTTATCTTCGTTGTAACAGTTTCTTCAACTGGTTTGCAACATTTATCTTCATTGTAACAGTTTTCTGCAACATTTATCTTCAGATTTGTAACGATTATCTTCATCATAACAGTTGAGAGTTGAAACATTCGGTCTGTAACGCACCTGTGCTGTTGCAGATTTCCTGTTTCATTATTTTCTCTTCTTGTAAACACTTTTTGATCCATGAATACATATTTTGAGTGTGTTTTCGACATGATGAGTTAAACCCCAACACTGGGACGACGGAGGAGGCCGGACTTCATACATGGGTAAATTTATTTTTATTCTTTTTATGACTTTTGCATTAAAATTAATTGAAATATGATTTGATTAAATTGGTTGTCATTTGATTAGATGGGTCATGCTTAGCTTAGGTGATTTGATGTCCCATGCTTAACATTTACAATCAATGTTTGAGAATCTACCTTGGCAAAAATAGAGTCCATGTTTATATTTCTTGAGCTAAAATTGTTGAGAATAAATAAGTGAACCTTACGTTATAAAGATTGGCTAAATCCTTAGTCCCAGTACCTCTCGCCCATTGTTAATAGTTTTTGTATATATTTATTTAGTATTTTTAAAAACTTTAATCTCTACGAATCCGAGTGAACGACAGCCTCATTTCTTACCACTATCTAAAATTCGATCAGAGTCGTCACGAGACCCAGGGATTCGTTCACTCTGAAAAATGATGATAAACGTCAAAAAAGAAAGAAATGAAGAATTACCACTTCAAAATCAGGAGATAATTAAAGTCATACTCTGGATACAAGCCGCCTGCGTTTGGTAGAAGAGTCTGGCTGGGTCGAAGATGATCCGCTTCTGTCTGACATGATGAAAGGATGTGGGATCAACAGAAGAGTCTCTATTCCAAAACGATAAGAACGTTAGTTTAACCTGTATATGTATATACGCTACAGAAACCCTAAGAGGAAGCAGGTGCCAAACGACTGCAACAAGATTTATCTGATAGACGAGGATTCAACGCCAACCAAGTCGTGCTTCTTGTTGAAACCCTAACTAAAGCCGGGAGAAGACTGTCAGATAGTCAAAGAAGAATGCCTTCAGCCCAGCAAAGCTTACTGGCAGAGCATGCTCGCTGGCATGTCCAGATTGAAATCAACATACCCGAGAGACACAATCGTGATCTGGCAGTCAGATTTGAATTCAAGCCAACTATCACTTCCCTGGTAATGTTTATTCACCTTGACTTGATCATTTTATCTCTTGATTGTCACCATCTAGTGCTTACCCCGCAACAATATCACTTTTACGTACTAAGCAGGGGACTTAATGTTGATGGTGGTTCTTAGTTCGGGGCTAAAGTTGTAAAACCCTGTATTTAATGCGCCGTCGTTCTGCAAAGAAGCTGAGCCATTTAAGAGTGATGAGTGCCCAGGCCTCCTTACTTACATATGTATTGAGCAATTCAATATATTTATATATAAAATTTACCCAGAATGGTGTGTGTAGCAACAACCCAAAATATTCTGTAAATTTTATCTTCTCGCCTGCATTATTCATTAATGTATGGCTTATTGAGCATTTTTCCTATGTTATTTTCCCCGGCTGAACCCTTAATATTGGCACGACATGACAATTAGTGTTCACTCGCAGCTGAGTAGCATGAATTTCCCGAAGTATCAAGATTAAGGTCTGCATAAAAATACTCAATCAGAAGACGCGCTAACTGCTCTCTCTGAATAAAAGAATTTTTTGTTAACACACAGAATTTATCAAATTTGATCAATTTTGTGATAGCTCACAAGATTCGAATTTTGACGTAATTAATTTGCAAAATTAGGCTTTTTGCGCCCTGAGCAATACCCCGAACCCTATTGGTCGAAACCGGACCTAGGTAAGCTAGGAAATTAATCCACCACAGACTAATAGGAGCAAAATCCTACCAAAGGAAGAAAACAAGAAGTAAAAGAGGAGCTGCGGCAAACAGAAGCAACAGCAAGGAGGCACGGCCACGCCACTTGGCCGGCCAGTTCGCTCCAACAGGCATCGCCCGTGGCTGGCCGGCCACGCCCCCATAAAATTGCTTGCTGGCCCCCTTTCTTATCGACCAATCAGATCGCTTTAAACCCGCCACACGCACTTTTAAATAAAGGTGGAAGTTGGTTGGTCGATACGCCTAATTTTTTAAGAAATCTAATCTAGGCTGCCCATGTCGGTCTCAAAAACATTCACGGCCACACGATTTGGCCGGCCAACCTAATGAGTTTGGCTTCCTCCCAATGAGATCAAGCAAACTCCATGATGTCAACCGGCGGGCCAACTATCATTCCATCCAATTGGCATCCTCCTAGCCCGCCAGCAACATCCTTGATCGCTAGTCAGAGCTAGGCTAGTAGCGCTGTTGAAAAGAAGTTCAACGAGTTAAGACTGGCCATGATAGTCTCAAACTCATCGCATCCATCCAACTTAGCCAGCCTCGTTGGATGGCTTAGATTTCGTTTCAAACGACAAACGAAGTGCCGGTATGCTCGCCAGCAACCCATCTCCATCCCTGGCAAGACGAACTACCCACGACATGCCAAGAGCACATCAAACCGATTGCTCAAAGTAGGATTGCCAAGCGGGTTACAAAGCCCTAATTTATGTTAAGCAGCGGTATATCACTGCCGCAAAACGATCTCGGATGTCCAACTCCGCCAGCCGAATTGACCGGCCTAGATTCAATCTCAATTAACGGGCAAGGTGCGGATACGCTCACCAGCGACCCAGCTATTATGCTGGCCGGGCGAACAGCTCCCAACACGGCGCCAACACCAAAAACGTTGGCCCTAAAATAGGTTGGCCACACGGCTTTCTAAAACCTAAATTAAATCAACGGCAACCATTAATTGCTTCAAATCGTCTCGGCAGCCCAACTTTGCAAGATGAATTGGCCGGCCTAACTCCTATTTTAGGTAGCCAACAAGATGTTTCCATGATCAACGGCCACTCCCCTTCCATAATCCGCGATTGGCCAAGCCACAGCCTCCCCATATGGCTCCCAAACGATCGTTCAAAAGGGGTTGTCGAGCTGCTTGCATGAATTTTAAGGCAGCCATTAACTGCCGCAAATCATCTCGACCGTCCAACTTCGCCAGCCGAATTGACCGGCCTAGATTAAATCTTAGGCGACCAATAAGATGTCACCATAGTCGCCAGCCATCACTTTTCTATAGAGATCGACCGGCCTGCCGTTGGCGCGCGTGAATGGCTCCTGGCAGCTTCCTAAAAATGGCTGGTCATGCTCCTTTTAAGACATTAAGCTCCGCGACTGATTTAAGCGATCTTTATACAACGATGTTTTACATGCATCGATTATTTTGAGATGCTTGCTTAAAAGCGATGCTTTACATGCACCGAATACATACGATATTTTATGAATATCGGCTTCACAAATAACTCGTTATTTAACCTAATAACGTCACATGCTATTCTTTGCGGCAAGTCTCATGACTTGGCTCGTCACACATGACTACTCGCCACCTAGCTTGCACGTGGTTGGTCAGAATAATTAGGAAAGACCCAGCAACTTGCTACATATTTTCTATAAAATACTCGAGACATCAAACATGTCACAAACTGAGGGATGTTCATCAGGGTATTGGTCTGGCGGTTTATAGCGTGCGGCGTGCAACACGCCCATTATGAGAAAGTGTCAGGAAAAGTGGACAGTTAGTGGCAACAGAGGAGTTGTGGGTATAAACTGACTCGTCTTCCCTCATAGTAAGACATAGTTTTCCACATTTTCACACAACCCCACTTCTCCATCACTCAACTACTCCCACTTTCTATGAGATCAGTGTGCGTACAACTATAACTGATATAAATAGGTTTCGACCTAGTTCAACCAAGAACAGAGTTTTGGTTATCAACACAAGTATCCAGAAAAATACCAAGAACTGATAGCTTACATTCCGCAAGCCAGTTCCATATTCTGATACAAGTCATAAAATAGCCACACCTTCATAGTTAACCATTCTGATCTCAACACCTTCTTCGCTTCCCTCCGTAAGATCAACCCTTCTCCTTCATTTTGTGACCGAAACAAGACTGGAACGGCCATTTCTTGGTTTAGGCCAGGATTGTAAAGATTGATCTCTCGAATCTAAAGTACTCCCATGCAGTGCATTTGTTTAGGGTTTAGATTCGTTTCTCGGCGGCACACCCAAATTTACCATTTCCAGGAGAATCAGTTTTTACCCCAAAACACCGATCCTAAGTAATCACCTGAGATAGTATGATCGATATTTGTAATTGGTGTGACCGATCCTAGTAATTGGTGTGACCGATCACTAAAGAATTGTGTAATCGATCCTTGTAATTGGTGTAACTGGTCCTAGTAATTGGTGTAACTTATCCTAGTGACTTGTGTAACCGATCACAAGAAATACCATGAGTATATGGTAACCGGTCCTGGTAACTTGTGTGTTCGATCACAAGTTATCCATATTAAGGTATAACCTATCCCAGTGATTGGTAGAACCGATTGAACCCATGATTGTGATTTGATATTTGATCAATCACATAGTTGTCTTGGAATACATATGAATAAATTATAAACTTGTTTGGAAGTGTGGTATAATCGATTCCAAGATTGTAAATATGAAAGAGGATTTACAAAGAAAAGATGTCAACATACTTTGAACACGAAAAGTAACTCTTATCTTTTATTGCTCAAAGATATTCCTTAATTAGTCAAGGAGATCCCGGTCCGAAATAAATTAAGAATCTTTTAATTAAGGTTGTTAGTTTTATATGCTTTAATTACCAGCAATTAAATGCATATCTCTAGAGAATAAAAATTAGTAACTTGCATTTACTAATTAGAGATTTTTTATTGAGAGATATCGTAAAATATTGGACAAAGCATTTCCAGGAATTATGAACACCGATTTGGGCATTTATTGCATATCTTGAGAATATTCGGTTTTGGAAATTCCTAGTTGTCCAAACATCCTTGGTCTATAAATACATAAGTTTGCATTCTAGCAAACTATCCTAAGAGCCAGGCAAACTTCATCTTTTTGTTGTTTCCGGTGGAGCCGAAAGTACCCTAATTAGACGAAATCTCTTACGACCGCTCGTTTAAAGACTTCTGTGGGATCAAGAATCTCTACGAGTACCGTTAGTGGGAAACTAGATAATTACAGTTTATTAGTTTTCGATTGATTTGATTGACTAACGGTTGTTGAACTTTGATTGCACCTAGTTTGTGTATTCTTGAGAATCTTCACTTCTGATATAAGATTCACTCAAACTAGATTGAAAGTTTCGACGGGATCTTTAGAACTGTTTGTAGATCTAAAGACATCTTGTGATAATCCATTGTTAGCAGACTCTGTTCTGTGCGTGATTGATCTCAAGAGATTCAAATGGTGTTGTGCATGTTTAATTGAAGATTTGAAGACGAAGAAGATTTCTTATTGGTTTCTCATATCTTTTTTGCAGCACAAACCTTAATCGGCTGGGATCCAACTAGAATAGGATTTATTTGATTGATTAGTTGCGTGAGATCGGCATCGCTTTATAGTTTCTTTTTGGATACTATATTGATTAATTGCAAATTTAAACTCTGCTACTTCGGTAGTTTTTGGATAGATTGATCTAACCATACAAATGAGTTTATTAGTTTAAACGGAAGATCCTTTGCATATAAATTGAGATATCTTTATCTGTAAAGAATCAATAGAGTTGTTACCAAACAGATTTGTTATTCCTTTAATGTTTGGAATACGATCCAAAGGAATTGTTCAAGTGCGTGCACTTATTGAATGTCGGAAGCGTAGGGATACTGAAGGAACTAAGTGAACTAGGTTTAGTTGCTTGGTCTCAACTATACGAAGTTGGTTTAGATTTTGTATAACGGCTTAATTCTGAGGGTATTCAATTCTGGACTTGGTCCCGGGGTTTTTCTACATTTGCAGTTTCCTCGTTAACAAAATCTTTCTGTGTCTTTTACTTTTCTATTTCCGTAATTATAATTATTTATTATAATTAAAAGTAAAATACACAAAAGTTAACTCTGTATTACTTGATAGTGATCCTATAGAGTTTGGTTAAGTCTGAACCTATTATCAAGTAATCACACTTTGATTGTTGTATTGTCTCGATCTCGTATCCATAGAAGATCACACAAAGTGTGAATACCGATTTGTCGTATTGTCTCGACTTTGTCCATAGACAATCACTTTCGGTAAGAGGACTTATAGGTGGATATTTTAAAGATTGTGGTGTATTTGGGTACCCTCGTCTTTTCAATTGGTATCAAAGCAGGCAAACACGAAAAGATCTAACAATCTGTGTTTGGTGCGATCCAATCTATAAGACTGGAATCTAAAAATGGTTTTTATTGAACCTGAGAATGATTCAGTTAACGTAATACAAGATACCAAGAGTTCTAAATTAACTCTTGATGACGAGAAAAACATTGATTCTTCAAATATAGAAACATCTCAGTCAAAAGGATTGTACGAAAAGTTCCTTTCATGTTCAACCGAACTAATTCAGCCAAGAATAATCAACTTGTTATTGATCTTGCCTCCTCAAAGGTTGAAAATAATTCTCAACATATACATAAACTTGAGGACAAAGTAAGTGCTAGTCTTTCTCGAGCGGAACTATTAGAGAAAGATCGTGATGCTGCTCTTGAAAAAATCTATTTGTTGGAAAAGAAACTTGTTGAATCTACAGCAAGGATTAACTCTTAACAAGTAATTTTTGAAGAGAAATAAGGTGTATATCTCTCTCGAGAAAAACACCTTGAAGCGATCTAACTAGTACTCTTGAAAAAATCAAGAAGCTAGAAGAAGAAAATCTGCACTTGAAAAAGCGCATTGATAGCTCAAACAATATAACCTCAATGATAGAAGCAAGTAGAAATCATCGTGATACACGAGGATTGGGCTATAAAGGAATAAATGCTTCAAATATTAGCAAAGAGGTAAAATTTGTTAAAGCTACAAATTCTTCTCAACCAGAGGCTTCCACTAATGTCAATAATGCTCATATTTCTTGTAAAGAAGAAAAGTCTGTCATGCCTAAGAATTGTGTTCAACCAGACTCGTCAAGTGCAACAATCAAAGAAAGCACTTCTGCTAATGTCAAGAAAGCAACAACGTTGAACAAAGATAAGAAGAAGAAGAAAACTCGTCGAGCTCCAATACAAGTGGATCCACAAAAAGGTAACATTAAAACTCATTCTCCTTATGTTACTAAGCATTGTTGTTATTGTGGTAATAAAGGGCATGTGGAATGGGGATTCAAGATTCGTAAGATAGAAGATACACTTTCTTTTGTATCAAGCGAATTGGCTAAGATTGCTTCCAAAAGGAACTCGGATCGTTATTGTCCTAAGTTTTGGAAAAATAATCATTATAATAATAGTTTGAACTTTGTCAATTGAAAGTAATTGAAAGCAAAGACTTTTCAGTCCAAAGCTCAACCGGTAAGTTTGGAAATATAACCCAAACAGCAGCATGTAAAGAACGTTGTTTGTTTGGATTGAAACCTGGAATCCAATCTATTAGCTTCAACAAGTGATTGTTAACAGTTGCAGCTGGACCATTACGAATCTTCTCTTTATCTTCAGCACACGAAAGCATAACTATGAAGAAACCTTTAGCCATTGGAAGAAATTTAATACGTTCAAGTTTCCATTGATCTAAAAGTTGTTTCTTAACTTCAGAAAACTTCAAACCCGTAAAGTCTAACCTAGCAATAAAACTATGTTGAAACCTTATGCAACCCTCTTGAAACAAATCCAAAGGGATTTCTACCGCTAGTTCACCCTCTTTTAAGGTTGGATTAGGTAACTTGGAAAGATCAACAGAAGTTGGAGTTAGGGTTTTCTTTCCTTGGAGTATATCAGCAAGAGAACCATGACTACCATTAGGTTTAGCAGCCACGGATGTTGTAGCAACAAATGATTAAATCATCATAAACAAAACCTATACGTTATTAAAGTTCGAGAAAAAATCGCAAATTTGCGATTTTTGTGATGTGCGAATTTTTCTCTCCTCTAAATGGTTAAATTAAACTGTGATGATTTCCACTATCGTCAATAATAGTTTAAACTTTTCCTATCGCTCGACAAGACCATCTCATAGAAGACCCGAATATAGAAATAGAGATGACTTTGTAAATGCTAAGACAAGATCTGATGTTTTAAATTGGAGAAAAGTTGTTTCGCAAAGTATTCAAAGGGAAAATCGTCCTAATGGTATGAAGGAAAAAGCTGCTCCTGCGAAACCAAACTCTAAATGGGTCCCAAAGTCCTTCATAGCCAAGAAGGGACCAAAAGTTAGTCACAAGAATGACTCTCAGTTGTTAATTGTTGGTGGCAATAATTACAAGAGTTTTCTTGAAAGACTAAAGAAAGACATGATGTCTGAAATCTCTTGTACTAGTGAAAGTTGTGATAATGACACTCTTCTTCACAAGTCAAAGAAGAAAAACAAGAGATGGAACAAGAGTAAGCAAACCAAGCAAGAGGTCAAGAGTGATTCTGTCTTAGTCCCTAGTGACAAAGAAGACAAGGCTCAAATAAACACAACCTAGTTGTGTTAGAATGTGCATGCTCACCTTTGTGCTCAATCTTATAAAGGGTGAGGAAGCATATGAAACTGAGCACATGACCTCTTAGTTATTATGTGACTAATTAACATCTTTTGGGAGATTTCTTTTCTTCTATACTCATACCTTCTCTATCTCTATTTGAGCTTTTGATAGAAACGGTAATTTTGTTTTATGATGTTGATATCTACAGGACATATATGTGTAGGTCTTGTTTTTACGGTAAAAACGAGCCAAAAATCACTAAATTCGGACATTATATACAAAAGTTACGTCAAAAACAGTTTAGTGTTGTGATCCATCACAAGTAACTACTGTAACCGGTCCTACTGATTACTGTAACCGGTCCTAGTGATTGGTGTGATTGGTCCATACGAAGGAGTGTAAAACTGTTTTACCCAAAACTTCTTTGTCCGAATTCGAAATGAACTCATTATTTTTGCGTTGGTTTCGTAATTCAATTTCCTAAAAGATTGAGGAAATTGCAATACTTGATTTTCTGTTGAATAATTATGGTGTATTGCATTTGAGTTTATGAGATAAACCATTGTGTTTCAGTCTCATTTATTGGCTCACTTCCTTATGGTTAGTGACTTTTGAGTATAGCCGATCTTTAGATCATATCTTCGTGATTGCTATATCAAAATCATAAGGAAGTTGTGATGTTGTAGCTCATATGTAAGTCACATATACTATTGTTTAAACTAAATATTTGGTATACATATG